>BSDF01000002.1:117318488-117850988 GCA_027925045.1 Hypotaenidia okinawae | reverse complement strand
ATATCATACAACCGAACGAGCTGAAAAGAGCAAACATGCACCAAAGCCTGCAGGTGTAAGAATAAGGCATTTAGCCCCATCTGTTGTTACATGTAAGTCAAATGGAAGAGGTTTTGTAGCAATGCAATGAGATAACTACATCAATATATGATATTTAAAACAGTGCACGATTTGCTGTAGAAAAAAATACATGGGTTTGTTAGTACCTCATGCTCAGGTATGAAAACTGAATTTAAGAGGACATATTATTTCAGTGCAAAATACCATTTTACTTCTGTATTTTGAAATTATCTGAGAATTTTTCTTATATTTTAGTTTTGAATTAAACTTTCCATATATTTCTGCTGCAAAGCAGAAAATTGAATGATCTTGTCATGTATAGACAACAAGGTTTTCTGTGAGACAGAGGGCCAACTATTGCATATATCAACATAATTAATTTATTTAACAAAAAGTATAAATAATAATCATAAATGGCTGGCTGATCCAATAGACGTTAAAGTTAACTCCTTTTGCTGTCCATAGTCAGTGGATCATGACTTTGATTCTGCACACTGTCATTTCCAAATCCATGCTTTCACATTGTAGGGCATAATTTAGATTACATCTTACTAGCAGTCCATTATATAAGTGGTTTTAAAAATTTTAGCAACTCCTTTCATGTCTGTACATGTATGTGTGCTGTAACTTCTAATATATATTGAAACATCATCAATTACTTTTTTTCTTTTCTTTCCCATTTAATATTATAGTTTTGAGTCTCATTCATGGAAAAGTAATCAGATTTTTAAAGCATCGAACTCTTACTT
Organism: Hypotaenidia okinawae; assembly: GCA_027925045.1. Lineage (NCBI taxonomy): Eukaryota > Metazoa > Chordata > Aves > Gruiformes > Rallidae > Hypotaenidia > Hypotaenidia okinawae. Next base: position 117,850,179 of record BSDF01000002.1, on the reverse strand, counting down.
GGTTCTCTTACATGTGTGGATGCTCCTCTACGGTTGTTGGTTAGGTGTTTTTATAAATGTTCTTTGTATTTTGTGATATTTTGTAACAACATGCTAGGAAAAAAGGCTCCTTCTGAAAATACATGATATCTGTAGTTCTTCAGAAATGAAATATATGCATAACAATACTTCTTTTTTATTTTTTGAAATACAGAAAGAAGTACCTAAAATGTTCTAGTTATTTTCAGTATACATCCTTTCTTTGGGATGTTTGCCATACATTTAAAAGCCTTACAGAATTTATTAGTTAACAGCTTTGGGAACTTTGGCACTGGAGATGGATGAAGATCAGGAAAGATGCATCAGGAGGCTTACTATTTTCTCTCACCACACTGGCTTTTCCTGATGCCCTGTTGTGGTTAGAAAGTGCATTCATCCTCCAGCATTTCCCGCTACCGCATGCCGTCATATCCCTGAACATTCTCCTACACCCTCCTTTGAAAGGAGGCAAACACATGGTATGCCCTTCTCTGTGCGTCCTACGTATTAATCTGAGGAAACACAGTGGCATGGCTTCATGGATTTTCATATCAAGAGAAGGCTGGCTGAATTTTCCATAGATTTCTGAGAAGTTCATGGCAGAATTTTTTGAGAAGTAATTTTATTTTCGCTCAAGTTACCAAGGCCATAGATAGTCTCAGATTATTAATGTAAATGAATTTGGATCAGACCCCTCAGTGAACTTTAGAAAATATAGGTAGGTCTCTTTAATGCATGAAGAGATAATTATTTAGGAAAGGACGTAATTGTCATGAAATGGAAGAATTGTTTAGCAGTTTGAGTCCCTGTTACAGTCACTTGGATCTAAACTGCATTACACAGAAGAAGGTAAGAGAAAAACCAGTGTGATTTATAGAAAATAAAACAGGTTCACCCATTTCCTGGTTATGGTCATTAACAGTGGCATAATTGTGCATAATCATTGGTCCCATTCCTAGTGCACGTTGCTAGAGGCTGACTAAACTGCATAGAAATTAAGATGCAAATATGAGTTGTGTTCACTGGTATGACTAGTGTAAAGTAAACAAAGGGTATTTCTATTGTATATTTAAGGTTGAGAAACCTATTTTGTGAACAGCATGCTATCAGCGAAGACTTCACAGTTGTTAAATAACTGCAAAAGGACATGGTCAGGTCAATGATGGGTAAGGAAAAAGACTTATATGAAAAGCACAGCAGTGCTGGGATACTGATAGGCACTTGTGGTTGTCCCCATCTGGGAAAACTGCAATAATCCTCTCTCTATCACAATTCCTGTGTTTTGAAACAAAACAAAAAGTGGTGTGTTGGAGAGAAAGAGGGGCTGAATGTCAAGCAGTAATTTTAGGAGGAAGAGTACAGAAAAGTCAGGGCAAAATGGATGATTTAATTTCTCATCATTATTCTACTGAAGAATTAAATTTGCAAGGTCATGTTGCGGCTTATTCAGTCAGAGGCATATCAGTGAAGGTAACTGGATTCAGATGAGTTCCCATCCAAGAGATATTTAAAGAAGCGACTGTTCTCTAAATATATGTACAAAACAGCGTTGTCTAGACTCATGTTGCATATTAAATCAAAGCTTTGCTTCCTGGAGTTAAAGGACCTTATTTTAGGCTCTTAAAAAACCCACCTGACCCAACTTCAGAGATTTCCTTCCCAGATTTAGTCTGTGAGATAACACTATTTCATTTGCTATGGCTTCAATGTACTTTATTCCTTTTTAAAATTCTCTACCAACACCGGCAACAGTAGAAGTATGGTTTATGTAATTCCCATGCCTCACTAATGCATAGCCATGGTAGAACAGACATGAAAAATACTGGTTACCTGTAACCAGGCCTGTGCATTTACTGAACAAGTTAGTTTCTCTAATTCATTTATTTGATATATAGCTGCATTTTGGATGTGTTTACAATTGAATGTTGGAAGGAAAATTCAGAATATGGAAGAAAGGAAAGAAGGGGATTGGAATTACTGTAGAAAAATTCTCATACCATAATTTTTTGAACAATATATACTGCAAATTATTTCAGGTGTTAATAAATTTTACCTATTAACATTTGCCTTTTTATTTAATTAGTTTTCTTGACCCCTTCACTGTATTGAAGAGAAAGATATCACTTTAGATCTCCCGAACCACTTGAGAAAGTCTGTCAACTGGTTTTGATTGAATTTGTTATTAACATCTAACAGCCTTATCTTTAGGAACCCAACTGTGATATCTAAAAATTATATCCCTCATGTTTTTCTTTTAGCCAAATGCCTTATTTGCACAATCTTAAATGATTCAGTTCTTCAACTTTTTCCTCTTTTTTTTAATTTTTATTTTTATTTTTCTTTCCTTTCTCCTTTCTCTGCACTTTTTCTTACCTATCCAGAACTGCTGGTAGAAGAGTGGCCTGAGCACTATCAATATGTAGAGAACACCAATATTTTTACCTTCTCTCACAGGGAGAAGTGTTTCAAAACCAAATTCCAAAGCCTCTGAATGAAAAGAAGAATCTATATAACATTGAAATAAGCAGGAGGGGAAGTATCCATCAACTTTCTTCCTCTGTAACATCTCCTGCTATGCCCTCATATGGTTAAAACAATGTAGAGCTTTGGGATAGTTTGTGGAAAATAAGATAAAAATAGATATGTCTGGAAAGATGTGGTTACTTCTGTAATGGGGCAGAAAAGATCCTACCTTTTCTTACCTAACACACCTGTGATTTGGCAATCCAAATGTTCATAAACCTCAGGATTGATTATTCAGGAAACATCTGGGAAAGAATTGTAGCACAAACTTGAGCACAAACTCCTTCTCACTCCATAAAATTCAAGACCTTCCTAAACTTATTTAGAATAGGCAAACTTCTGCCCCATCCCCCTTCCCCATAGTTCCCTTCCCCCAAATCTGTCTCATTACATCAATGTGCAGAAATAGTTTGCTGATTCTGGGAAATGGTGCTTGATCAAACAGACAATTTGAAATATTTACAGAAAACACATTGGGTGATAGTTTATCAAATCTCATACTGGCTTGTGAGGCCATCATATGAGAGTTCCCTTCTCTTTCTCTAAAACCTCTTCCTTAAATCCTGTGTGCCTTAATTCTGAGGATCCCTTGTGGTTCAGCTGGTCCATGTGTGCACTATATTTCATCTACTGCATCTCTACATGCTAGTCTCTTTAGAACAGGACCTCAGTCCTTTTCCATATGTCACCTTTTGTAGATCGTAGCACATGTGAAGGACATACTGTGAATTAAAAAACTGTAAGAAGCATACTGGACAAAATTAAAATCCTGTGAAAGACACAAACCACTGGATTAGCTTATTGTAGGCCAGCTCAGTACCTAAAATGCAATTTTAGTACAATAGCTTAAACATCATCCTGGTACTGGTTTTATCAGCTCAATCCTTTTATTCTAAAAATAACACTTTTGGAAAATTAAGAGAAAATTCATGGGAAAGGGAAATTATCTTTTGATACATAAGCTGAACTCCAGACATTAGGGTATATTTACAACCATAAAACGGGGACAAAAAGTCTTATTGTCTGTGAGAAAAGGCTGTCTGACAGCAGCATCCTGACTTGAAGAGGTTCAGGGTTTTCCCTTGTCAAGGACAGACAAAGATTTAGCAAACAACTTTGAAAAACAGCAGTTGTGAAGGACATGCAAAACAGAATGATATCACTTCCTCAGACACCAATGTATCATGAAATTTAGTTTGCAAATGATGAGGGGTCAATTTCATAAGATTACTTGGTGTAAAAATTTTAATCTTAAAAATGTTATACCCATTTTGTCTCGTATATATGACAATCTGGCTTTTTATTTCTTTTAAAGAAAAATGAAAACATTGAAGTGGGGTTATAACAGCTTCTTTAATTTTTTTCTGTATTCTAAATTATGCTTATTCACCCATACATTCACTTTTAGAGTATTCATTTAGAAGGAAGGTTTTGCAATAGTCACATTTAATTTATCAGGGTGCAATAATTTGTGTTTCCCAATCATCTTGCAGACTTTGGTTCATTATACTATTGTTTCACATGAGTAAGTTAGCAAAGTTTGGATTGATTGACTCTAATTAACTAAAACTGGTTCCAGGCTGTGCATCTATTGTCATGGTAGCTAGCCACAAAGCCCCAAACTGTTCAGTAATGGCAATATAACGTACTATCGATATGAAAACTCCAGCAAATGTTTAATGTTGGGCTTGTCAGCAAATGAAAAAAGCAATAGTGGAGGAGGGAGAAAAGGGACATTAGGACAAGCATGTCTCAGAAGACTTGGGGGAAATGCAGCCTTCCAGAGCTGCTGGTGCCCTGATCTTTCACTTTTTTTTCATCTGGGCCTCCAACATGAAAAGAAATGAGAGCCAAGCTTGCACACTGTTCTGTAACAGAAAAATCCACATTGGGTTTTTTCCTTTAAAAAAAATCTCAAAATAGACCCTATGGGGCCAGCCAAGACCTTCTTGAATAATCTATGTGGGCTTCTCCCTCTGTATATTTTAAAGGCAAAAGTTGGTTTTATTTGTCCACTTGCAAAGTCTGACTCTATTCTCTGTTTATTGCCATCAAATTGAATCTAACCACTATTAAATGCATCCTCTTCCATGTGACACTGGACAACCAGCTGCATTGAAATGAAAACTTAGGAAAACAAACTTATATTCCTCTCTTGACTTGTACTTTCTGAAATTAAGTGAAAGCAATGAGGTCCTCAGAGGATGAGCTTTCTCTGCTGCCAGTGGTGTGCAGCATCTTGGCATGTCCAAAACGTGCAAGTCTGAAAGTGTAAAAACTTTAAACTACAGGCTGTTTGCTCTCCACAGATACTTCACCTGAAATATCAGCCTCTGTATGTCATTACAGGGAAAATTATAGCTAGGAGAACACTCATTGAAGAAACAATGTCAAATGCAAAATCTCAGAAACACCAAGACCAGTTTCCTTTGCTTGACCTACCTGCATGACTGCATTGCTGCAGCCTCCCATGTCTTGCTCTGGAGGTATTTCCAAGAAGGGACCTGTGGCAGTCAGTGTTTACTACTCCCAAGGAGCAATTCCTTAGTGTGATGTTTAGTCCTGACTATGCAACGTGGGGCTGCCTGCCCTATTTCTAAAGAATGTAATTCCAGCCACGATTCAAGTAGAGATGTGACATTAATTTCTAACGTTTCTATGTACCATAATTGCAGGACATATCATTACTCCTCTCTTCATCACAGGCAGTGCAGTCTCCCTTTTAGAGATGTTCTCTGTCCCAACCTCACACTCTTTGCAGCACCTGCAGCCTACACCTGAGTGCAACCAGTTTCACCCCATGGTACCTGCCCTCCCTCAGGACTGTGCAGGAGGGTCATCCCATTGCCCACCCGGTGCCAGCCCCTCAGCAGACTGTGGCAGCCCAGAGCCCTGGTCCCAGCACCTCGGGGTCTTTCTCCCCTGCACGGGCAGCCTGGCAGCCTCTTGTGTCTAGTGTTTTTCAGGTAAGTATCTTCAGCGCTCCCATTTGCCAAAATGAGGACTTGGATTTTCATGGCATGACCAATCTCAGCCCTTAACACAAATAGGCACCGGGGCGAGCGGCACCTGGGATTTTTCCAAAGTGGCACGACTTGTCACAGGCCGTTTCCAAGAAGCTCGTTGTAGTTTCATTTCTTCCCCAGCCTGGATGGAGGGATTGAGAGCAAGGCATGCAGGTAGGAGCCACGGGGGCCCCCCGTCAGTCCCGTCGGGCGCAGGAAAGCAGCTCCCATAGACCTCGGTGCAATTTACGTCCCTGGGAGTGATGGAATTGGGTCCTGGAGCCTGTTGCCGGCCCTGCTCTGACTCGCTGTGCGCCTCTGGGCAAGTCGTTTAACACCAGGCTGTGATACCTCTCATTGAACTACACATTACGCCAAAAAGGGTCTCGCGGAAGTCAATGGAGCTACTTGTGGAGCGCTTGTACTTAGTAAGTGTGTCACAATCTGGCCCTTCACTTAAGTTTCCTCTTTTATAGGAAATTACAGACTCATTTCCAAGGTTGTGGGGCTTAATTAGTGTATGTTTGCAAAACACAGCTTATTGCTGGTAAAAAGGAATAACCATTATTATGATGATGATGTGTTCAGTGCACGGCAAAGTCTTGGGTCTGTCTAGGTTTTGCTTCATTTATTCTGTATAAAATTTAAAAAAAAAAAAAAAATAGAAGTCCTTCCCTTGCAATCATCTGAAAACCTGTTTCTAGGAATGGTGTACTCATTCTTCTGTCAGAAGAGTTAGAAAAAAAAAACCAGAAAGCCAAAACTTCTTGGGCAAAGTTCCCCAGATCCTGAGCCCAGGGCACAAAAACAGTTGCCACTGCAGGGCAGTAGGGACTGACCAGCCATAGCAAAGCTAGGAATGGGGTTGGATCAACTTGCTGGGCAACACTTCCCAAACATGAATGCTGTTCCCTTTCTTGGGTTCAGGATATATTCTTTCTTTAACCCCAAAATGTATCATACCTCTCAAAGTCAGCATTAGCCAACAGTTTGTTTTTTCGTCAGCTGTAATCATGGGGGTTTTTTTAATTCTGTTTTTTGTTGGGGTTTTTTGTTTTTTTAATCCAAGTGTGGTTCTCATGGTGTAGTAAATGACATTAGGCTTTTGTAAATTCTTGCAGAATATAACAGATCATTGATTTTATAACACAGTCACTGCTTTTGCATTCTGATGAGATTATTAGTAGCAGCCTAGAATACAACATCCCTGCATACTGTTAGTTAAAAAAAATAAAAGTTTACTAAATGGTCTCTTGTCAACTGTATCTGAAAATCATTATAGTTTCTCTGGTTTCCTTTACATGGAGGGCTTCTTTTGTGAGCTGGTGGGTTACATCAGTCTGAAGTTACAGAATTATCGGAGAGATGCTGTTTATTTCTGTATAGCTCTGCTTGTTTTTCAACAGAAAACCAGTTTTTTAAGTATTTATAAATTGGTTGTAAAAATTGTTCACATGCCCAAGACATGCAATCTGGTATCTGAGCTCAGTAAATATATTTTTGCTTTCATATTTTAACTGCAATTACATTAGACATTTTTATCTCGTGTCAAAGCAAATACAAATCAAGCCGTTTTCTGATCTTTTCACACATCCTGTCTTGCAGCCCTAAGGCAGTTTCATTTGCCAATGAAGACACAAACCATCTGATCTTTTCAGGCCAAATTCCTTCTTTTCTACCCTGCATTGCAGCTCCCCATTGCACGTCCAGTTCATGCCTTCTGCGAGCTGGTGACCCACACACAGCACCAACCCGCGGCTGTGCTTCAGACCCCAATCACCAGGCAGAGGGGAAGGAAGAGTTTAAGCTTGAATTTTTTTTTTTAAAGGCTAAAAATGCTGGAATAAAAGCTGGCTACTGGCATGCAGTGTTTTCTCTGCTTCCATACTGTTATTAACATACATCTGTATTAAGACCATGACAGTCCACACTACAAATTGATACAATACCAAATAAAGAGCCTGCACTGTGCACCATAATGACTCTACAGGAGCCATTACATCTGATACCGTCAATATTATACATTTTTTAAAAATGTATGAATGCATATTTAACTGAGAGATCTGATCTGCTCCAGCAGTTCTGGTCTATCAGAAACATAATATGCATTTTAAAAAACTGCTTGCATACATTTTACATTTTCACCTGAGAAGCTGAACACGAGGTCACATATAAACTTTGTATTTTCTGTGCCTGCCTGTCATGTGTTCATTTAAAAACAAAACAAAACAAAACAAAGTGTGAAAGGTGATGAAGTCACGGCTCCATGGCCACCACCAGTGTTCCCTCCTGCTCTGCCCCTCCTCCAGCAGCTTTTGCTCCGTGTCCCTAGCACAGCGTATGGGTGCGTTAGCTTTTCATACGACTATGAGGAGTGAGCATCTCAGCAGAAGGAGCATCACCGGGTGGCTGTTGATTTGCACTGCTGCAGCTCACAGCCATGCCAACAGCCACATGCTCACCTGGGGTGAACAGTGTGTATTCACACACATGCACAGAAAGCGGAGGATGCTGAGATGCCACCAGTACCCACAGGTTACCCAAAGTGCACAGGGAGAGGGTGAGAGAGAGGGGCACTCTGCTGTGAAATACCAGTGGATGCACTTCTCTGTTGAATGAGATATACTCCATGTTTTTGCAGACAGAATGAATGGCACCATGGCCCCATGCTTGTGGGGTGCACTGGAGTGGGAGCAGCTGGTCTGGGGAGCTGCTTTTGGGATCATAGAATCATAGAATTGTAGGGGTTGGAAGGGACCTCGAGAGATCATCGGGTCCAACCCCCTGCCGAAGCAGGCTCCCTAGGACATTTCACTGAGATAGGCATCCAGACGGGTCTTGAATATCTCCAGAGAAGGAGACTCCACCACCCCCTGGGCAGCCTATTCCAGTGCTCTGTCACCCTCACTGTGAAAAAGTTTCTCCGCATGTTGGTGCGGAACTTCCTGTGCTCCAACTTGCAGCCATTGCCCCTTGTCCTGTCTCCACAGACCACTGAAAAGGGGCTGGCTGATTCCCCTGCATCCCTTGCTTAAGATAATTGTAAACATTAATTAGGTCCCCCCTTAGTCTTCTCTTCTCAAGGCTGAACAGTCCCAATCTTCTCAGCCTTTCCTCATAGGGGAGATGCTCCAGGCCCTTTATCATCTTCGTAGCCCTTCTCTGGACTCTCTCCAGGAGATCCCTGTCCTTTTTATACCAGGGAGCCCAGAACTGGACACAATACTCCAGGTGGGGCCTGACCAGGGCAGAGTAGAGCGGGAGGATCACCTCCCTTGACCTGCTGGCTACACTCCTCCGGATGCACCCCAGGATCCCATTGGCTCTCTTAGCCACCGAGGCACACTGCTGGCTCATGGCCAACCTGTCATCCACCAGGACCCCCAGGTCCTTCTCCACTGAGCTCTTCTCCAGCAGGTCATCCCCCAGCCTGTACTGATAGAAACGGTTGTTCCTTCCCAGGTGCAAGACTTTACACTTGCTTTTGTTGAACCTCATCTGGTTTCTTACTGCCCAGCTCTCCAGCCTGTCCAGGTCTCTCTGGATGGCAGCGCAGTGTTCCTGCATGTCAGCCACTCCTCCCAGCTTTGTGTCATCGGCGTACTTGCTGAGGGTCGAGGCTATTCCCTCATCAAGGTCGTCAATGAAGATGTTAAACAGGACTGGACCCAACACCGAGCCCTGGGGAACACCGCTAGTCACAGGCCTCCAGTCAGATTCCACTCCACGAATCACGACCCTCTGGGCTCGGTCCGACAGCCAATTCTCAACCCACCTCACTGTCCACTCATCAATCCCATGCTTTCTCAGCTTTGCTATCAGGATGTCATGGGAGACATGGGATGCCACACACAGCCTCATTCCAGGCTGGGGCCTGGACTTGAGCATGGGGCCACTGGATGTTTCCCTTCAGTTTTGCAGACGCTGCTGGTGGGAGGGGTTGAACAGTCCCAGGCATCACCAGCTTTTCTGAACATGCTGCTGTCCCCTCTGTGGCTGCTGGCCCACCTAACCTATTTGGAGTTTTGGAAGCAGAGGACATACAAGTTCAGACATCCTCGTCATGAGAAACCAGCTAGAAAGAAGAGGTGCAAAGAAAAAGCACCTACACATTCATGTCTTGAAAAGCAACCTTTGATTTTATAATTGCCATGCAAACATTTGCATGTTAAAAATACATACAAGCAGTGTCACTCCCCTTCCCACCCACATGTGCATGCACAAGTGTCCCCATACTTTCCCCATGCTAATGAGAACATGGCTTAACTCTGCCAAGTCCTGGGGACTTGCAGGTACTCCTTGCCCTCAGAATGCATTCCTCACCCATTACAGCCCTCTTTGGCTTCCCCCTTCATACCTCTAAGGAGATTTTACACTCTCAGAGACAAGTGCAAAAGAACTAAACAGTGCAACTCTCAAAAGAACATACGTTATCAAATACTCCTATGCATCCATGGATGTGCCTGGTACTTTGGGGCTAAGTGTAGCTGGACTGCAATGTCACCAATGCTGCCCGCTCTGTAGCAAATCTTACTCATGAATTTTCCCTGAAAGCACTCATTCCTGGAGTCAGGTGATTCTGTGAGCAGCTTGGGTTGCTAAACAAAAGCTGCTTTCTGCCTCATGCAGCTGCAGTTTAAAAACACGTAGCTGAAGCATCACAATATTGAGAGTCAGATATGCTTATTTGTGTCTTTATCTGTGGTCCTTTTATGAGGCATCACGTGCACATGCACCCTGTAAGGGGTTTGTGAATGTAATGTATACTGTGGGCAAAGGAGGCCAGTGTAAGACACAGCACATCAGCATGCTCATCACACGTGTAGAAAGGCATGTCTCAGAACCTCCTGCTTGGCAATGGCAGCTGTAACTTGTTTCAGGGACTGTGGGTAAACGTGGATTTCAGAGCAGCAGTTAGTGACAGCAGGAGGCTAGGAGGCAGTTTTGAGCAGAGGTGCAGTATTTTTGAACCCTGAACTTCCTCTGCTTCCTGGGTGAGAAGATCTGGGTGTGGATGCACAAGCTATTGGAGTATGTACTGCATTAATACTATAATGAAAAAGATACTAATGCAACTGCTGACTGTTTGCCCAATACTGTGTAAGATGAGATGATGACTACCCTTCGCTGACAGAGCTTCAACTCAGAGATGGCCACCAGCTTAAACCACAGAATAACTCAGGACAGCACAGAAGAAAAATGGTTCAGGAACAGTCTCTTATCTTACAGTTATCTCTTCTATCATAAGAGCAATTCAGTGTGCAAATATTATTAAAGAAGAAATGTATGAAATAATGAGGAATCATTTCTGTCAAATGGATATAAGATGCTAATTGGTGATGTTCTGAATCCCAGAGATGCTTGACATTCAAAAAGTGAGTGAAGTACGGCAGAGCATTTGTATAGGCCATCTGGAGATGTACACCATACTCTACACTTGATGAGAAAGTGGCATTAAACTGAAATTTCTGATTCCAAGACCTAAATATGCATCACTCCAGGCTTCAAATTTCATAGATTGCTGGGATGATCGCAGATAAACAGCAATCTGGCACATATCAGACTAGAGGGAGAGAAACGCTTTGTGCTCCGTTCCTTACAAAATTATTAATGGTTTTAAGAACTTCCATTAACTTAAGAAGCAAAAACTTCAAAGCTCACGTTCCCGTTTCCACACAGTTCTGGCTCCGGGGGTAATTTGACTGTGAAATCTCTGTGCAGATAAGGATATCCAAAACACTGTATTAACAAACTCCAGTACTGTTACGGAGGGGACGGTATGCAAAGCACAGGCAGAAACATCATACAAGCACGGATGCCCCCAGTTCTTCCATGGCGTTAGGATTTCTCTGTTAAGAGAATAAAAATGTAAAAGCAGGCAGCAGCGGTAGCTGCTCAACACTGCCTTTTTCTAGTTTCCAGGCATCGGCAGCTTATGTCAGTAAACAGGTTTTGTTCTTGTTAAAAGTTGCTCTTACAAAGCACTTATACAGAATATTAAACCTTCAGATGATGCAGATGGTAGTGTCAAAGACATCACACTGCAAATGTATACGCTGCGACTTTCTACGTACATTGCCGCCAGTTCTTTGCAGTGCTGTCTGCCCTACAGGCCTCACTGGTGTGCCCTGAACTCACTGTGTTAGATGCTGTACCAGCACAGAGCTGTGAGTGAACAGCAGCCCCAATGCCCCAAGAGCTAAGAGAGGGGCAGCCCACGGCCAGCCAGTGCATAGTGTGGGATTTTTAGCAAAGCAGAGCTCTCAGCACAGCAGCTCTAGAATTGGTGCCAACTTTTATAGGTACCTAAGGGGGAAAAAAAAACCTACAAGCCACAAGAACTTAAATAAAACTATACTGTAGAGCAAACTAACAGTTTCCAAGGAGCTAGTCATGCTATGGTTTATGAGGCTGCTACCAACAGTGTGTGGGGAATGTGGTCTGTGATTCACACTCATCTCTCTTCAGAATCCAAGTTGTCCAAGGTTTCCACACAACTGGCCCATGCCTGCTGTAGTCAGACCCATGGCAATGATTAATGCAGTCCAAACTATCTCACCACTCCTCACAACCCACGCATTGTACAGAGCCCCTCCTGTTGCTAAAGCCTGCCCTCAAGGCTATTCTGGGTGGGTTCCTAACAGTTGACCTATCTGCTTGGAAATATTTGCATGGTTTTAAGAGACACAGTATTCCTAACTAACTTTATTGTGCTATCTTTACCCTAAATTAGCAATGGCCATGTCTCTTGGTGGGACTCAGCATGGAATTGGCAGTGCTTGGAGACAGAGTATTCTTGGTGGAAGGTCTGTCATTCTGGCAGTGGTATTGCTGTGGAGATAATGGTTCAAAGTATATCAAGAACAAGATGATATGTTCAGAGAAAATATTCTCCCAGGTAAAGAAGCCATTCCTCAAATCATTCTCAGTAACTTTTCCTGGGACAAAGCATGGTGCCAAGCATCTTCTCATGCAGCCTCTGGCATGTTGCAAGAAATCATTGTCAAAAGACTCAGAGATATTTTCCTTCTCCAAACTGTTTTGATGGTTGTTCATCCTGAAGATGCAGTTTTACATCTGGTTCCAAAGTAAGATATAAGTCATTGAGTCAGCACAAACTCATTTGAGTGTTTCACATTTGATATTGAAGACAGCTTGACATAATCTAGATCATAATGAATCAGGCACTTCCTACTGCTCAGACATTGTCCTTCTGCACAAAGCTGGTATAAAAATTGTTCTGTGATTTCAGACCAAGTCTACAGGAGTGTGGCTGTGTGCTTCATTTGCTTCACATCTCACCTTTACAGTTTGGGGATCTGCTGCTAAACTGATCCAGGGTCAGTTAATGTAATACTGTGCTCTGGCAGTACGGAGACCACACTAATGGCTCACCAGCATGCCAAGTAAAAGATCTCCAGAGATCACTTTGTCTGCTCCTCTGCCATAAGATGGAGGAGTGAAACCAGAAAAAGAAACTGGAAAATTTATCTGACCTCTTCTTTAAAATTCCCCAGTGGTGGCAACTCTATAATTTCCCTGAACAATTTGTGACCACGCTTCACTGTTCATGTTTCCAGAAAGCTTTTCCCAATGTCTAAATGTAGTCTTCATTAATACCTATTGCATTTATCACTTCCTCTCCTACCAATTAGGCTATATGCTTAGTATTAGGCTTTGATCATTTATTGTTAACACAGATTTCAATGGATTTATAGAGTTGTCAGACACAGTATTTGTGAACATCTTTCAATTGGGTAATTAATCATTGCATCTGCTTTCTGTTATTGTGATTCCAATTCTGCATGTGTATACATGATTGATTTTTAGGCACACAAATAGTTCCATTAAAGACAATGACACTTGTGGGTTTTCAGCTGAGCACATAGTTAGAGGTTTGCAGAGTCAGGATTGTGATAGTAATCATGTTGTTTCATAAAAATCCACTAATATCAGCTTGGAGTTCAGTTATCTCAGGTCATTGGTAGACCCTCAAACTAAGAAGTGCTGTAAAGTCATTACTGACATTTGGTAACTTTAAAAGTCAGTAAGTGGTTTATGGCTACACCAAAATGATTGTGGTACAGACAAAGTCTGTTTTGACAGACTGAGCTGCCATTAGCAGGACAGTATACGCAAGAATAATTAACAAACTATTTCCACTCCTGTGCTGGTTTTGGCTGGGATAGAGCTAATTTTCTTCATGGTAGCTAGTACAGGGCTGTGTTTCGGGTTTGTGCTGGCAACAGTGCTGATAACACAGGGATGTTTTCATTACTGCTGAGCAGGGCTCACACAGAGCCAAGGCCTTCTCTGCCCCATACCCCACCCCACTAGAGAGCAGGCTGGAGGTGCACAAGAAACTGGCAGGGGGAACAGCTGACCCCAACTCACCAAAGGGGTATTCCATACCATATGACATCATGCTCAGCATATAAAGCTGGGAGAAGACAGAGGAAGGGGTGGCATTGGGAGTGATGGCATTTGTCTTCCCAAGTAACCATTATGCATGATGGAGCCCTGCTGTCCTGGGGATGGCTGAGCACCTGCCCGCCCACGGGATGTGGGGAATGAATTTCTCATTTTGCTTTGCTTGTTTCCGCAGTTTTTGTCTACCTGATAAACTGTCTTTATCTCAGTCCACAAGTCTTTTTCTCACTTCTGCTCTTCTGATTCTCTCCTCCATCCTGCCCTGTGGAGTGGGAATGAGTGGGCGGCTGCATGGGGTTTGGCTGCCAGCTGAGGTTAAACCATGACAACCACTGAAAAAGTTTTTATAAAGATCATCTACTAGATATAATCAATATTCCCCCATAATAAGTTCAGATGACCTTCAAAATTTTGGATCTTAAAAAATGTAATAATTATTATTTTATTTAATTATTAAATTTAATATTTATTAAATACTGATTTAACTAATACACGAATAATAATATTAGGTTATGTTCTCAAATTAACACTTCCAAGTGTCTGACTTCAGGGAATGGTTTTGGAATATGTTTGATTTTTGCCCAGTCTGTTGATCAAAAAGTATTCAGACTATTTAGGAAAGTTGCTGAGATAAATTATGAAAAACACCCTATTAAAAAAAATTGCACTAAGGGAACTGTCGATTCATCACGCTTTTTGTTTTAAATCTGATCATAAACTTTGAATTACCTGAGAATCCTATGTGAAAATTGTCCAAATAATAATTTTGTGGCAGATTTTACAAATGTTTACACAGTTAAGACGAGCTGCAAGATCCCTTGCTTCCAGCATAAGCATGCAGGAGTTAAACACCACAGAGAAAAATAAAATCCTACGGAACAGAAGGAATGCACCTGAGAGTGACCCTGGTTATCCTTGGACTGGGCTCAGTGACTCCTCAGAAAATGCACACCCTTGGAAAGGCCAAAGAACAGTCAGTGTAAAAGCTGACTTATTGAGAGCTTAGCATCTAACTCAGAGGTTCGATGCACTGGAGGTATCTGCCAGAACAGACAAGAGAAGCTGCAAGAACTTGTATTTCTGGTGTTTCTCACTTCTGTTTGAAATATAGGCTGGACCCTTGCCCACAGGGCGGGACAACACCACAGTACACAGAAAGAAGCCATCTCTCATAAGCTCCTCAGTGAAGAAGTTGGGAGGGGAGAGCATGTGGTCAGTGTTGTTTTCTCCACAGCATCTGCAGGTGCTCTTTCACTGGAGAGCTGCCTCACCCTCCCTGACCTCAGCTCCCATCCAGCCAAGGGCACTAGTCAAAAGACCTGAGTCTCAGGACATGTATTTGTGCACCAAGATGTGTGTTCCTGTGCATGCAGTGAGTTTCAGAGAGCACATGAACAGCCAGTGCTGTCTTTCTCTTTTCACCCCAGCACACAGAGGCATCATGCCACGAAAGCACTGTGATCTCCTGCAGCTCCAGGCACAACTGCCACAGTCCCGTTGCTATGAATGGGGTGAATGAATCATCGAGGGTAAAGAATTAGTAGGAATAGCTGCTGCCCTTTCCTTTGGGCAGCACTGATGGAGCAGCAGGACACGCTGAGCCTGGTGTAGTGGAGCTTGGGCTGAGCTCTTCTCTTTCCTGACAATTAGCCTGGAAACCATCCTATATAGATCATCTGCTCCCCTATTAACTCACTGAGGGGAAAAAAGCTGAGCTGAGATGGAGAAAAGAGCAAACTGCCATTTCTGTGTGACTCTCACCTGCCCCACAAGAACCCTGGGAAGTTCCTTTTCCTCAGGGAAAGACAAGCTGAGCTTGACCGCTGGCGAACAGGAAGGAAACACTGCCACGCTGAGTTGATCCACCTGTGTAAAATACCAAGCAAATATGTTTGCTTATGTGTCATCTCAGCAGCAAATGATCTTTTCATATTCATATATGACTTAGGTCTTGTAAGTCTCAGGTGCTACTTGGAGGCTGCAGTTCCCTGGGTTTCTCTCTGGGCACAGCAGAACTACAAGCAAAGGCCATTCGTGCACTTACAAGGCTGAAAGAGGAAAACAACATGTGGGGCTTTGGAGAGCCCATGTGTCCTTCCAAGAGCTGTCCTGCCAGTGCTGATGGGGTCTGCCAGCACCTCTACCAACCTCTTTCTTTGCAAGTCATGGCACACAGCTGGAGTCCCCATATGCCCACTGCTGGGACACACACACACACACACACACACACACACACACACACAAGTATAACCAGAAGCTGCATGGGGAACATCCTGGATGTTCATCTTTTGGTGGAGAACTTGCAGCTCACCAGCTGGTCAGCAGGGCTCTGCAGTCCCAACATAATCACCGTACAAGATCCACAAGAGGGACAAATGCCATGGGGGTCACCAAGTGCAACAGGAGCCTCACTACTGTCCCCCTCCAGGACAGCACGAAGAGTGTCAGCCCTTCCAGTCATCTGTCGGTCCAGCCTATCTGCTCAGCAGCAATGCCAACCCCTGTGGGCATGTCTCCTGACCCACTTGTAGAGATGATGTCCTATCCCCTCCTGACACTTACTACCTTCCTTTTACCTGTGGCATTCAACACTGAGATAACTGCTGCTTCCAGCTCCCTCAGCAACACTGGTTTTCCATAGCCCACTGCTGTGAGAAAAGGGAAGAGTTTGAGAAAAGAGGGATGAAATGGAGAAATAGAACTGATTCCCTATTAAAGCAGGCAACATATAAGACTGCATGAACGTGGCATTGAAGGTATGAATTCAGTAGGCCAGGTACAATAGAAATTAGGCCCCTTGCTTTTAACAACCAATAAATAATGTATCAAAATGCAAAGGGACAATATAAAATACTCTGTCTGACATCTGTTCATGGATTACTTGGGTATGTGAAATGAAGGCCACGAGAACTTCTTGAAGATTTCTGTTAACATTTCCTCTTCCCTCAACTTCACTCTGGTTTTACTCTGTTTTATTTTATATTTGCATTTTTCTTGGCAGCAGCAGCAGAGTTTTCATACAAGATACAAAAGCAAAGGAGTCTGATAACTTTAAATGCTTGAGTTCACCAATAAACATCCACCTTTTCTTGGTGAGTCGCACGGTGCCACATGCTGCATTTGGATGTGTTGGATTCAACCTTGCTTTGGTTAAAGAGGTGTTTAATTAAAAGGAAAAAATGTTAGCAATTCAGTAAATATCACATTAATTTCAAAGAGTGTAATTACTAGACATTCATTAGTAAAAGAATCATAAATTATACACATAGTTTTTAGTTTAAAAATTGCTTAGCTCTTGAGAATGATGATACAGTGGTTACAGTTCATCTTGTTATAGACATATTTCAAGTGTTTTACAGTAGGTTCCCTGTTCATTTCCAGCCGTCACATTGCAGCATCGGGGGTACAGCAGCCCTTCTACTCTAGCTGCCATTTAAACCTTCCTGCAGCACCTCCCCTGCAGCTGCCTAAGGACCCTTCTTAGAGTGCCAGGCACGCTCCCAGTGTTCCCAGCAGCGTGGAGAGGTGTTGTGAGCTGCGGTAAGGGTTGCTGGTGAGGACAGGATCATGAAGGTGCTAACAGTGGCATCACAACAACTGTGAGGTGGGTATGCATGGGTTTCTTAATGCTGCTCTTCTGGAAAAATCTGACATAGTGATGACTCCACAGGTCGTTTACATCACCCTGTATCATACTAGAAGTCTGCGATATAAAAACTGCTTTGTCCAATATGTTAGCTTTTCAGTTCTTTGGAATTTAAATAATTTTTTAGTAAATCACATCTGCTATTCAGAGTAATTTCTATCTAATCCCATTGGTTTCACCTGTGTTATCTTCTCCAAGTTCCACTGCTCATGGTGAGTCAGCATGGTCTAAAAGGCTGAGTGTGAAGAGCCAGAAATGAGACATTTTTCCAGGAGGAAAAGTACATAAGCAGGATGTCCTTTCCAGATGCTGAGTTAGGGAGTTTTGTTCTGCTTAGCTAAATTCCCCTTGCAGTTTCTGGTAGGTGCAAACTTTTTCTTTATGTTCTGTCATAAACTCCTCCTCTGTTGTGCCCTGCCAAATACTTACCTGCATCTCCAGTTTGCATTTCAATGGTAAGCAGAGTCATATTTGTTTCTGTTTCTTTACGTTTGTAAATGCTTTGGAATCCTTCTCCATAAACAGTGCTGCATGAAATGTAAACTGTATTTTAGTATTATGAGCACCATCACTTGCAGGAGAAGAGCTAAACATATTTCACTCTTCTTGTAGTCTATCAAATTAATGTAATGATGAACATTAAGGCTTTTTATAAATCAGTTGAAGGATGCAAATTTTTTTTCTCCAAATCATATAGAATTGAACAAACCCAAATGCAGAGAGAGTTCACAAAGCTGCATCTTAGTCTCACTAAGATATCTCTCTCAGCTTTTGTTGCTCTTATTCTATTTCTTACAGAAGTACAAAAGGACAGGCAGTGGTAATAGGTTCACAGTGTGGACAGGTAGATGTCAGAAAACATCACCTCTGAAATACTCTAGCACAGTCCTCAAGGGTGCAGATCTCTGGATGTGGTTTTGGGTGGGTTGGTTTATTTTTGTAAATCGGGTGTATTCAATTCTATATGATTTGGAGAAAAAAGTCATCATCGATCATGAGCTCATCATGTCATCACTTGGGGCAGATGAGGATGCAGTGATTCCCTTATTGTGCCAAACCTCCTGCAAAGAAGTGGGAGTGAGCCTCTCACTTGAGGTTGTTAGAGACTGCAGTGATCTTGGGGATGGCAGAGATTATGCTTGATGCAATGAATGGCCCAGAGTGAAAGCAGCATGTTACAGCTATCCTGTCCAACTGAACCTCAACTCTACATTATTTGTTCTGGTCCCATTTTTTTATATCTGAATTTGAGGTAAGGAATAGGGTTAGTTTACCACAGGAAGGGCCCAAAGAAAGCTTGTGTGAGACAACATGAAGAAGGATGGTAAGACTCAGGATGAATGCAAAATCTGTATTCTGAATAAAACAAGACAGGGGCTATTCTCCAGTCTCACAGCCATATAGCATGGCACAGCTTGCATCCTCACCCTCAGGCTCTCTGCTCTCTTGTCCACCCAGAACAGCATGGCTGTACACAGGAACGGCCTCTGGCTCGTGACACCTCTCCAGCTCTTCTGGAAGAGTACTTGCTGGCATTGCCCTCACACCAGAGAGCAATGGAACAATCTGGACAGGAGTAGGGAGTGCTAGAGTCAGCACCCCGGCTCTGACATAATTACTAGTACAGGTGTTGTCAAAGTGGTACTGTGGAGATCTTCTTGGCCTCTGCCTAGTGGCAATGGACAGCTTAGATTAGTGAAACTGATCATATGTGAGGGTAAGGTGGCTGGAGCTCTTGATAAGGGGGTAGACTAAGGAAGCAGCAAACCTCTGGCAAGATGAGAGAAAAGTGAATATGGCATCATGATTCACTGCTGTTCTTCTCCCTTCTGCCCCAAATGAGTAAAACAGCAGCTGTGCAGCAGGTCACTGTGCTATACAAGGGCTTGTCATCCTTGAAATTTGTCAGCTTTTTCAGATGCTAGTGAAAATATCCACCCTATACTTGCATGTTCCTTGGTACTGAGCCTCCCCAGTACAGGAAAGACATCATCAAACTGGGACAAGTTCAGCAGAGGCCACCAGGATGGTCAGAACTGGAGCACTTGCCCTGTAAAGAGAAGATTGTTCAGCCTGGAGATGAGACAGCTTCAGGCGCACCTAAAAGGGGCCTCCCAGTACCTCGGAGGAAGTCAACAAGAAGATGCTGCATGGTGATAAAATGAGATATAACAGTCACGGATAGCAGGTAAGACATCTTCACACCAATAATAAGGAGAAAAGTTTCCCCAGAAACTCAGTGAGGGAGTGGGACAGCTCCCCATGCACGGGATCTGAGCTCATGGCTAAGATTAGTTGAAGCAGAAGATTGAACTAGAGACATGCTGAGGTCCCTTCTGATCTGAAATATCTTGTGATCATAAAGAAAACTTCTTCCTGGTAGAAGCAGTAATACAACTGTGGCAATAAATTATGCCTAAACAGACTGCCACATTGCTTTTACAAAAAACATGGGGAAGGTTTCAGAATATTTTTTTTCTAAAACCCCTTTTTGTGATTGCCCAAACTTTCTAAAAAAAAAATTAATTCTTTTACAGGATGTAATGGAAACTGTTAGGAAATTGGTTTGCATAGAAAGAGCGGGGCAGTTAGAAGAAAATCAAGCATGGGGTGCTCAGCAGGTACTAATTGGGTGGTTAGTTGTGAAGAAACTGCTTCCCCCAGGTACTGGGATAAGGCAGCATGGAAATGACTTGAAATATGGATGTGACCCAATACCTCCCTTTTAATTCAATCTTTTTCCAGCCCATCGCTGGAATTTACACAACGTTTTATTGACTATGGTATCAGAAGCTATCAATTTGCTGCAGCCTCATAAAAATAAAATAGTGATACAGAAGAGAAACTGCTGTGTCAGACACACTTCAGCTATTCCCAGCTTTCCTCGACCCCTTCATCTACCCTCTCATCATAAACATCACTACTCCAGGTGCCTCTTGCTTCTCCTAACCATTAAAACAAGGGAACAAAAACATACCCCAGAAGCTGTTAACACAAGACCCAGAAATGTGTCAAGTATTTGGTGTCTGAAATATTTGTTGGCACCAACTAGGAGGAAAGAGCAAACAAACAAGCCAGCAAGATAAAGCCAGGTGTGCCTGTGGGTAAGAGAGAGAGAAAAGCAGGGGTATATATTTAAAATGGAGCAAGAGTGTTGTCTCATACCATGATTGCTGTGGTAATTACCCATTTTAACGCATATTAGTGCAAACAGCTGTGCAAAATTCATATAAATTGTGGAACATAAGTAATACTCTTTAATTTAAAAAATTACAAGATGAGGTTTTTTTAGGAATTAAATGTATTTCGCTTGTCGTGCTTAATCCTTTATGATATGAATATCTCCCAGGGAACAGTAACAGGGGTGAACAGTAACCGTGTACCTCTTGGTTTAATTCCACTTGTATTAAAAATTCCTTGTTTTGGTGAATTCAATAGTACTGTTTTCAAACAATGCCTCTGTTTTGGCCCTGAAAATCACAGACCTTCTGCTATACCAGCACTGTTTACCATACTTTATGCATGATCACACATCAAAGGCAGAGCATTTAACAAAAAAAGTAAAATAGCTTGGGTTTGAGGGAGTTACAATACCACTGCAAAGTGACTCTGGTAACACGCATTTAGTAGCAGGAGCTGTAGGTGTTTGGAAAATACTATGGCTCTGGGTGACCTGAAGCTATGAGGAACCACGACATACTGTTTTCCATAAAGAGACAAAAATGTTTAAAAGAAAGCATAAGATGAGATCCTACAACTGTATTTTAGGGACTGTGCCTAAAAACAACTCAAGGAGAAGCCCTGGAGCGTGGAGCCCCTGTTAACCTCACTGGGGCTTGCAAACTTCCCTGGCAAAGTTTCGGGTCCTTCAGTACATGCATTTGCTGATGAGAATTTTTCCCTTAAGTATATGCCCAAAGAGATAAACTTTATGCTGTATGCTAACTTTATGATGTGATAAAAGTTTGTGTTTGAGGTACCTTACTGATTATCTATTAGGTGGAAGAAAAAGAATAAAACAACCAATTAAACAGTAGCTCTACTATCTGTATCTGAACTAATCTGGTAATTGAAAAATGGCCCCCATTTTTCCCTCCCCCACCCATTTTCATGTAGCATTTCAAGAACTCTGACCAAGAATATCACTATATGAAAAAAAACATCATCTCAAAATTATTAAAATCTCTGTGGGAATTCATGATTAATTTTAAGGCCTGGCAGATTAAAATACATTATTATGTACACTCTAGTGCATCCTTTCAGATATTTTCAGAATCTGATTTTGCTCTCTTGATACACACCAATGATTCTACATGTATCTAGTAGATTGCAAGGAATAGATTAGCATTAAAGAGGCAGTATTGTGTTGTTAGGTTGTTATGTGTAACTTGTGCTCATACATTAAGAAAAATGTAGCTGGCATTCCCTTGGACATGACCAGACCCCTTAAAAAAAAGGAGAGAAATATTAATAGTTGGTTGTAATGCATTTGTAGAGCACTTCTGAAATTTTGACCTTTAGTACATTAACTGGCTGTTTTTATCCACCTCCCAGGCAGAATAAGATCTACAGTAGCCTGCTTAGGAAATGGAAATAATGGGCTTATTAGTTGGACTTGTTAAACTTTCCATTCCTGAAGATTCTACCTTTAGCTCTGTACAGAGTTTTGCAAAGAATGTATGGCTCTAAACAACAAAATCAACAGCCTTCAACATCAAGAAAAGATTAATTTTTGGGGGGTGCCAGGGGGAGACTGACCAAATCGATCATCACTGTAACATCATTCATTCACAGTTAAGCTGTATAAATGTTAAGGTTCCAGCTTTGGCCCCAGCAGCTGTTGAATTTCTGACTAGAGGTCTGAGCACCTATCTACCATCAATTTTCCATCATTCAGAAACATTTTGTCCTCCATCTCGATAAGGTAAGTAGATAGAGCTCCTTAAGTCTGTTTTTATTAGGGCGTGTTTTCTCACATAATTCCAGTGTATTTATCTTTGACACTTTCCCATGTTCCACCTAGAGTTCCCATGTTCTAACCTGAGTTGTGAGCTTGTAAACAGGACAAAGGACTTTGACAGCATTATGGCTGACATAACCAAAACCCTCTGTCACTGCACAGTCTCCCATTTACACACTCAGAGACCACACTGTGTGCAGGATCAGACTGGAGATCACACCTGATGGACCAGTCATCATGATTCCCATCTTTGTCACTGCCACTGTTATGAAGATGTCCCCTCTCTTTCAAGTATTTTCCACCCAGACACCACAAATGCAGCTTTACTGAAATTATACTGTTTGTGATCTTTGTCCTAGCAACCAGACCCTCCTGCAGCAGAGATCTCCCTGGGTCATTATTTAACATGGCCCCAAATGTCACATCATCTGTAAACTTTACAGTAACGATTTTACATTTTCTTCCCTGCCCACGATAATGTTAAATGATATACAGCCAAGATCCAGTCCTTGCAGAACCCCACTAGCAACAAACACAGTCAGCTGTGATTGTTGCTTATAATTACATTTTGAGACATGTCTTTTAACCAGTGTGAATGCATTTAACATGTGCTATGTTGGTTTTGTGTTGCGGTACCATGTTGACCCAAGTACTTTGAAGTACCGGCTCAAACACTATACAAAAATTGAACTATACTACATCAATATAATTATCAACTGAATTAATTATCTCATAAAAATGTTAGGAAGTTAGTTTTACAAGCACTGTTTTCTATAAAAACATGTTAATTGTCAATAATTACACTGCATTATCTTCTAGTCAAAGCCTCCGTCAATGACCCCATTTCAAACTCGGGACTGACATCAGAACAAGAGGCCTGAAGTTAATGGGGTCATAGTAGTTGCTCCTTTAAATACTGGCATGATGCTGCCTTTCTGTTCCTCCTCTGCAACATCTGGATTTTTTCAAAAAACTATTCAAAATCAATGCTAGGAGTCTAAGCAGGTCCTTGACTTGTTCTAAACAAAATATCTGATGATTTTAAATATCAGCCTTTGTAATGGTTGTCTTACATAATGTTGGGAATGCTGAAAAATAGGTTCAGGAGTAGTTTCATATCATAGGAATATAAATCTACTTTTTTCCCCAAATGAAAAAGAGATTTCTTTAACATATTCACCCTTTTATATTATAAATGTTTATTCTAACATTTCCATCTTCTTCCTTAAAAACACCCTTCAGTTCAGACCCTTTTTATTCACCTAAGTCTAAAAAGATTCTTCTTTCATTTTTAAGTCCTTTATCTGTATATTTCCTCTTCATGTCCACTATCTTTATTATTCAGTTTGCTGTATTTTTCTGCTTTTATTTTATGTCCATTGCTATGGGCATCTCATTTTTTTAACTTTTTCTTTTTTTGTTTTTATATTTATAGCTGTTTATATTTCCATGCTTTCTTAGCTCATACAGCCTTTATTTTGGGCTTACATGAATGTTTCTCAAGCAGTTTACAGTTATCATTCATATTTTTCTGCTTAAATTACATGGCTCAGATATTTTAGGCTGTATAAAATACACCTTTTCTAAAGCTACAGACAGATCTATTAGGGGTTCAGGCTGTATTCTGTTTTCACATAACAAACACTGGCAATTTACAATCCTAAGCAGTTGTCAGGTTTTATTTCAGACATAAATTTCTCTTCTTCTTTTAGATGAACTCCAGTATAACTTTCACCATGTTGGATACAACCATATTGGGTTTTTTAGAAGTTATGAAGTTGTCATCCATGCTTTAAAAAAATTCCAAGGGCAATTTCGTTCTGCCAGCCAGATAGTTCCTGCACATGCCAATCAGACTGAAATCTGTTACTTTAATACAGCTTTTTACTCCTACATCTTACATATATAAAGAAGTTTAAAAGAATGGCCATCTTGTTTTCTTGGGTGATTTGGTAACCCAGAGTAGCTGCCAATTGTCACTTCATCTTGTTTCCTGTCTGCTATACCTTTGATCATAAGTATTTGAGATCATTTCCTTTAGAGTTGCCAATGACTACTGGTGGAGTTGATACAGAGAGCTTTTCTTTCTATTCCTTTGGTCATCTGGTTCTTAGGGGGAAAAAAAAGTCTTAACAGTCTTAATATACAAGGCATGAAGTATTTTTGATTTCAGAGTAACCACTAGGTTGAATAAAAGAGTTACTTGGTAAGAGAACTGGGAATCAAAGGCACGGGTTCTATTGCTATTGATTCACAGAAATATTTTCTACCTATCTTTATGCACAAACTCAGGACATTCCCAAACCAGAGGACCTGTCCAATATGTGCTTTGGTCTTATTGCACAAAGACGTAAGTAATAACAAAGTGCAAAACAATGCAGAAAATCAGGCTATATTGCACACAGTGTTGCTTTCAAAGGTGACTCCCTCTCAGAGTGCTTCAATCCCCTTTATCTGAGCAGCACGAGGGTATCTGCACTATCAAAGGCACTGTACCTCCCACTCCCACAGTAGTTTATTAAGATTTCTGAAGTGCAAACTCTTGATCTGGACCTCATTCCCTCTTCTCATAACCTTAGGTGTTCTCAAGTTAGAAGTCAAACATCGGCCATGTGAACTCCACCTCCAGTCCCTCAGCATGTACCCAAACTAGAGACAGGTTTTGCTGGTGTGGTTATTTTCCTCCCCACACTTCAGTGCACCTGCTTCTATGAAGCAGAAATGGCCATAATAGTGGGTGCAGAGAGATAACACTGTAAGGCTCTGACATTCAAAGGGGTGAGCACTATAGAAGTACAATTATGGGATATGCCCCCGCAGCTCCAGTGGTACCTTCTGAAAAATGTATAATGGTCATCTGCTGTGAAGGTCAGGTGCACTGATGACACCCAGCATCTTGCAGGAACTGGCCTATTGTCTCCCATTCCTTTTTCTTTCCTTTTTTCTGTTTTTTTTTCTTTCCATTACCTTGCAGATAAGTTATGTCTGTGCCTCACCTAGTGCAGCTCTGAAGAAAACCTCTCTCAGCTCTGCCTTTCTAATTGCCTGAACCTTGGAGTTCAGCTGGGTAGCCCCAGCATTTTGGATGATGCCACAGCCAGGCAGATAGAAGGGTCAGAGCAGCTTTATATCCTATCTCCCTTCCACAATGATCAGGTTGACTGCACAGTCATAAGGACAGAAATAATGCGCACTTCTGCCATCAGAGAAATAAGGTATGTACCCCAAAATAAGGGCTGGAGAAGCTGCTCTGCAAGGTACCAAATCTTGGGTTACAACAAATTTGTGACACTCTCTCACAGTCCAGATCTGAGATTTGCATCCTTACTAGAGCTGTTAAATGAAAGACAGAAGAGCAGGTTGATGGGCCGATGAGGTACCCTGCGCCACAGGGCAACCTGCAACCACAGGAAAACTAGAGTGCCAGGAAAAATGATGGAGCAGTAGGGCAGTGAGACAGGGTGACTCTAGACACAGGAGCAAAAAACAAATAAAAGCAACATCACAGGTATTGGTCACTTCTTGAGGCATGTCTGAAGGCTTGCTTTTGAGCTATACTGCAAATTAACCAAAAAGCTCTTTTCTTTCTTTTTATTTTCTTGGTTATGTGGGCCAGAGACTAAAGAAATGTACACAAGAAAGTAAGAGGGAAAACGGAATGTAATCAGCCACAAAATGTAAATTAATATTTATAAGAGAATCACACGAGAATCTGCTAATGTTTACAATCATTTTGATTTATTAAAAAAATAATTCTTGCATTGGTATATACTTTATTGCCTTGAAATATTTTGAAGATTTTTTTTTCTTTTTTTATTAAAAAATCCTTCAAGACCTCAAACATTTTGCAGTCTGGATTCTTTCCTCCACAATAAAGATGGCCGAAATATTTTTTTTCTGTGTAGAAACACAATGCACCATCTGTTTGTTGCATTTCCAGGACTCCCTCCACTTCAGACAGATCTCCTTTTCCTGCCAAACACTTGAGAACTCATCTTCTCCACAAATCTGTCCATACCTTGATGGGAGGTACCATTGTTTTGGGCTGCTGCTTTGCACCAAAACTGAACCTCAGTTTCATCTGCCAGGTGGGAAGAATGAAGTTTAAATATACAGCATCTGCAGTCACTCAATAGGTGCATTTAGTGCTTAGCAGCTTAAATATCTCCACAAGGAGTTTCATCCTGAGTACTTATCTGTCAGTGACCCAAATGGACTAGAGAGGAGGGATTTGGGCATGGAGGAGGTCAGGGTGTGGAAGTTACAGTGCTCGTGTCAGGAGGTGATCAGAAAGCTGATGCTGTGCACTTTCCTGCTCCTCAGTGAACTGATTCACTTTGAATGGTTCATTTATTTATGTGACCATCTAGGGGGAAAAAGTCTTTAATTGCAGTCTCCATAATGTGTTCTTCACATTAAATTCCAAAGTGCTGATTTCAGTTGATTCTGTTTAGAGGTCCATATAGTTTCGTTGGTGAGCTGTGCTCATTCTTTAACTCTCTTGGTTTTGGTGACATTATACTCTTTATAACAATATAAATCATATCTGGAAGGCAGCTAAATATATTAACCCCTTTGTACAGAGAAAAAGAAGTTACAACACTAAAGAAAGTGCTGTAAATTTGCTGCAGTATGATTTATAAAGTATAACTAAATATGGGAATGAGAAGTGAATTCTACATTTTGGAGTAGAGATCACCTTCTCAAACCCTACTGCTCATGGATAAATATCCATATTTTGCCAACAGGTAGATATATTTCCTTGCCTTTCCTGAGCCAAACTTGGGTGCAATACAAGACTTGTTTCTCAGAGGTAATCTGATTAGTTGCTTTGAAATTCCTCCTATGAAAGCTTGAATATCCAGGAACTGTGCAGTGCTGTTTCTTCATCCCTCTTCCCTCACACTAGCAAGTTGTTTTTCTGGCCCTCAATGACATTATCTTTCCATGACTTTCCGCTGCTCTTGTAGTTGTTCTTACAATTACCAGGAACAACTGTGCAAAAAGGCCATCCCAATACTGTCCTTCACTGCCCCTAGAGATCAGTCTCCAGAGTGCAGAAAGACCTTTATGAGGACTAAAAAGCAAAGATCAGTCTTGGAAGGTCAGTTTTGCCCAGCGTTAGAGATTAGTTCTCCAGGAAACAAATTCCTGCCAAGGATTGTTCTGACACGAGGATGTTTATTAATGAGAAGACTTGTTCACATCTCTTCTACAGAAACCCAAATGTTGTGTATGACACATGATCCATCTTCTAGGTTGTGAACAGCACCCAACCATCTTTTAGAGGTCCTAAACTCAAGGGTGACAGAGGCGAAAAAAAATCAGTAAGGTGATCTTGCCTTGCAGCTCAAGATTTTAAAAGCATAATAACTGTTCTTTTTAGATAGTCAGAACTTAGTGAACCATTGAAAGTGACCCAGTTCATTGAGCGGAGCTGAACAGATGGAATTCAAGCCTTGCCATGCTTGGGTGACTCTCTGAACAATACAAAATTTTCCTTCAAAGCCGTCTCCACCAAGCTTCCTGCCTCATACACGTAACATTTGGGGATGTTCTGGTCACTTCTCAGTTCAGCTCACCACGTTTTGGGGCAAAGTAGGTAACAGACTCTTTGCATTGGGCTATTGCTTGGGGTTTTTCATTAGGGCTTTTAAAACTTCTGCTGTTTTGTTTCAGACTTTAAAAAAAAATAAAAATCCCATAGCATGGTCTTTGGTGGAAAATGTCTCACCAGGCTGATGCCCCTGAAATGCAATGGCCATTTTTCCTTTTTTCATATGACTTGCCAACCATCAAATGCTGACAATACATATTTACTGCATTTTTGTTCTTTACAGAAAGCCCCTTGCTTGCAGCACTGAGGGACATGGTGGCCCCATAGCTGCCAGACAGAAACCATCAGCACTACCTGTGAGCTGGCTGCTACAAAAGGGAGATGACAAGGAAGATAAGGTAATTACAGGGAAAGTAAGAATAAATATATTCAGAAAGCTGCCATCACATTCTATGGGACAAGAGCAAAGAAAGATGATGTATGAAAGGCTTTGGGCAAGGTATTGATTTGCTAAATCAGAGCTGAGCATGGCAGACACCTCCTCTTGGAGCTGTAGTATTGAGAGTTCTCCTTAGAGCGAACCATCCAGGGCACTGATGCTCACAAACTGACCACAAGAAGCAGGTCTGGGTGAGGCAGACTTTGAGATAAATGCAGGAGGGTGTGCGGAGAAATACTGTGGGGCTTCAATCTTCCCACATCCCTGAATACTTTAGAAAACTGTCTCCATTTCAGATTTGTTTTGCAGTCCCTATAAGAAGCTCTCCTCTTGGTTAGAAAAATGTTAGGGTATTAGTGTTTGTTTCTTTTATAGAAAACCAGGAGTTTATTGATTAGATAGAGCTTGGGAAGGGAATGACCTGCACCAGTACATCAAAGGGTGACCACAAAGAACCAGTGTGCTGAAGCCGTGCACCCCGGAATTGTTGAGATCAGATAGATATGACATGGATAGGTAAATAGACATCCACCATCTGAAATAGTGGGGTGATTAGAACTGACAAAAAGGAACATGGTCTGAGCAGGTCCAGAGAAGGGCTGCAAGGCTGGTCAGGGGAATGAAGATCCTTTAGTATGTGAGACTAGAAGATACTCATTTGTGTCAAAAGCAAAGTCTCTGGAGACATATTTTCCTTATGGCTGTGCGCTTCCACAAGGCAAGAAAACAGATAAACATGAGGATGGAGAAGAGCTGTTTAATCTAAGGACAATGTAAATACATGGGAATAGGCTGATTAGGAGGGTTTCTAGCCAACTAGAAGGTGGTCCTGAACCACCGAAGAAAGCTCTCTGTCTTCCTGCTGAACTGGGGCAAGCAAGACCAAGAAAAGCTCAGTGGGTATATCTGGCACGGCTTCACGAGAGAAGGGGCTCCCTGAACCAGGAGACCTTCCATTCCAGCCCTTGAGTAAAGATGCCCACACCTGTAGCTAGTACTTTTCTTTAAAAAAGAAACAAAATCTTCCGTTTTCCAGGTTGGTGTGATGGCCCACTCAAGAGACAATGCAGAGCAGGTTCTGTCACTAGTTTTGCTATAGACGTTCAGCAGATGAAAGGCTGTTACCATAATGCTTTTCACTTTGTTCACTGACTTTCCTTTAAGAACAGGTCCCTGAAGTTTGTCTATGTGATAATGGAAGATAGTAGAGGTAACTGTAATCTACTTAACCTTAGCAGCAGTAACAGTTGCTAATAACCTTAACTACATCCTTGGCATGTGGGCAAGTTCTTACCTTCCAGGAAAGGTTTTAATCAACTATTATGAGTCTCTTCTTCTCTTGTTCCACTTTGCATGTACAACAGTTCGGGTACAGATATCTCTGCTGCATGCAAATGGCAGTAGCCACATCTGTAACAGCATTGTTCATCACTCAGCCTTGGTCAGCAGCCTCTCCTCAGACAGGCACCCAGTGCTGAGTCATGAGGACATCTGCTCTTTTTTGGGGAGTTGGCAGAGATACCTGCTGTATTACCTCCTGGCTGAGGTAAAGAAGGGAAATTAAATGCAATGAACTTATTGATCATCAAAAATAGTAACTCACAGGAGAGGAGTTCTCCTCTGGTAGCTGTCAGCACAGACAATAAAACACTGGAGGATGCTCCAGTGGCTGGGTGAGGTTTATTTCCATCCCCTGAACTGACCAAGTACTCCTGGGGGGTACGTGGCCCTGTGCTAGGCAAGGATCATACAGATTTGTTACTGTTTACTGCTCCATCGCAATGCTGAGGGTAATGTGGCTAGAGGGGGTGCTAGGGCAGCCTGACTACTGCCTCACAACCTCATAGCCCCATTGTCTGTCCTGTCTGAACCAGGACACTTGACAACAGACTATCCTGGTAATGCTGCTCCATGAAGTCTCTGAATTTTGCAACAGGCATCCTGCAGTCCAAGGGACAGCCATCGCCTGTGTCTCTTGTCCCCTGTCATCCCCACCTGCCCACCATTGTCACAGACAGGGTTTGACTCATAAATCCTTGGATTTGCTTTCCTCACTGGGCAGGGGCAAAGGAGGCATTGCCCACTGTCCCTGTCCAGAGCACCCTTCTGTCTTGTAAGGCTGAAAATTCTCTCCTGGTGGCAAATAATCTTTTCTAAGCCTCTGCCCCAGCCACAGTGGCATCCATTTAACCGATAGATAGATGCAAAAAGCAATCATCTTGTTTGATCCAGCGGGAAGCTGGACAAGGAGAAACCAACCCCAGTATATTAATGCCTGGCATGAGCCTAGTAAGTGTTATAATTAGGTGGCATTAATTAGTGCTGGAAAAGACTGTCACATTTTATACCAAGCCTTTGGTTAAAAGATAGGAGCAGAATACTTTTCTTGAAAAAATTCCATGTATATTTTCTTGTTTTACTAGTAGGGATTTTTAATCAGTTGAATGAACTTGTATGTACTAGTTAACTTTGCTGGAGTTTAGTGGTTGTATTTAAAGCAGATTTTATCCTAGAATGATATTAATTTGATAGGATCCCTGATCTGTAAAACCATTGGTTATCTTGGTCTCTCCTGATAAGAAAAAAAAAGTGCCGAGGGTTTCCAGTTGGTGAGCACATTTGGGCAGAATCTTTCACACGTCACAAATTGCAGATGGGAGGCAGTGATCTCGAACATGCAGTCACATTGCGTGACCATCTGACACCTTCCATTTAGAAAAATAATACTTTCCTCACAGCATACGCTCCCTGCTGCAACCAGCACCAAAAATTATGCCTGGGAGAGCTGTTCCTCCTAGACTAAGGTCTTAAATATTTCTTAGGCTGCTTTTAAAAGATTCATGCAGCAGCACCACCTCACTCACATCCTGCTAAACCAGAGAAAATACTGAAATCCTTCCCCAGACAGTGTTAATCACAAAATAGCTGAAAAGAACAAAAGGGGGAAAAGGACAGCAGGAAAATTATATACTCACACTAGCAAGGTGAACAATGGAAGGTTCTTGCTGTATGTGTAATTCAAACATGCCCATGTAAAGCACTGCATGGAGTTATTTCCTATCGCTACCAGTTTCTCAGCTGCATAAAATCCCACAACTGTGGGGAAGTTCAGCTTTCAAGCACCCTGGTTTTGTGCATAATTCCTTTTGACAATGTGGTGTACTGACGCTCATTCATTTGAAATAGCAATGACCATTTCAGGGTGTCCTTTGCTATATATTGAGGTGTCAGTAGTGATAAAAAAAAAATCTTTACAGTTTAAGGACAAAGCCATGTGAATTTAAAGGCTGACATCTCACAATTGCCTATTGTGTCCTTTTTGTTACCGTGTCCCAGTAAATACCAAGAATAAAAATTAACCAACGCTCATTCTTTATACCCAAATTACAAGACTGACTAGGAACACATTCTTTAACCCATCATATTGTCAGCAGACCTGAAACAGGAGGCAGCTTTCTGCTGCCGTACCTGACCTTACCAAGTGTGGCTATCTTGAAGGCTGGGCCATGTTTTCACGTTCGTCTGCCAAGCAGATGTGTCCCAGCAGCCACATCAGCCAAGCACTTAATTTCTGCAGAGTGCCTTCCTCCCCACATCACACCGTCACCATTTCAGGTCTGCCATCCCACATCTCCTCTCAGTCTCTGTGTGCCCAAGTGCCATTGATATCCATGAAAAAGAGGTGCCCGCGGAGCTGTTAAAATGTCTGTGTGTTCCTAGCAAGTGGGGCACTGCTTTGTTGCACCAGTGAAATTTAGCAAAAGGATTTCTCCCCACTCTATACAGAGATATGTCCTACTGGCTGCAGTGAATGTGACATGAGCTGCAGCACAGCCCTGCAAGAGACTCTCACACGCACCCTGGAGAGTGAAGCCAGGCCCCAGGACACGTGTCTTCCCAACAGCCCCAACATCCCCTAGGAGGGACACCCCCAGCATTAAGGTGTTTTAATGACAATTTTGTCTCACTACAGATTTCTGGCTGTTGGTGCATCCATGTGGTGTTTTGCTAGACACAGGCTCCAGCAGCGTCTGGGGTGGAAGCATGGCTGAATATGCTGTATATGCTGCTGCTTCCTAGCCACATATACTACCTACATGGTCACAGCAGTATTTCATCCAGCCTCCTTGTAGAGCAGGGGTTGTAGATTTAGGGTGTTACAGGACTGGTCCGCTTTGGGCAAGACAAAATTTCTCCCCTTGGAGCCAAAAATGTCAGATCCTAATGTGTGTCCCTCCTGGGACAATTTAAGCAGAATATGGATTTCAATGTTTTAACTGTCTATGGGCACCACTTTAGATCACGAGAGCCTGTAACTGTTGCATAGTGAGGATTACAGGCCTCAGGTTTAATTTCCAAAAGCAAAGATTGAGTGGTGGTCCTAATGCTCGTTGGAGGAAAACAAAACCCTAATGACTTCCCAGAGTGAGCCCTCCTTCCCCATGGTTGTACCACCTGCACGGGGGAACCAGGGGAACTCAGAATGAGAGCTGAGTCCTCCCTGTGGCTCAGGACAACCCATGTTATTTTGGGGCAGATGGTTGGATACCCAAACCCCAGACCTTTCCCCCTTGAATCTGACTTTTCTCATCTGTTAGATTAAAAGTTGTGACCTGATGCTTCTGTCTCATCTTTGCGCCTGCCAGCAGTCATTGCCGTGTCTGGATCAGTAAGGCTGAGCCAACTGGTGAACTTGTCTCATTATCTCCTTGCCGAAAACTTACAAGCGTTACTTATTCTTGGATACTTGTAGTATTTGTGCTTTTCCCACCCAGAAGATTAGCTCAGGCATAGCAGAGCTCAGAGCACAAACCCATCTTTTGGCATTAACTTAGCCTGGGCTGGCTGTCATTTTACAGTAGTTGCACAAAAAGAGTAACTAGCAACAGCACTTACAAATCATAGATTATATTGTATTGGTTTAGCTCATATTGTCTGCTTTAAATTTATATTATGCTTTAAATGCCAGCCATTAAAATTATTAGGACAGGGTTTGCCCTCAGTTTACAGCCCCTCTCCCCAGCAGCTCATCGGAGAAGCTGCTATGCAGGTGTCCTCATCTCTCTTCAGTTGTGCAGCACAAATCAGAGAGAGCGTCCAGAGACCCATAACACAGTCTGGAGCCGTTTCACTACCAGACAGGATTTCCATTTGGAAATCCAGGTACAGAACCAGGCAAACTGCATTAGAAAGCCGCATTTCATTTGATCCACCTATTCACCCCGCCCTGACCCCCACCCTAAATCCTTAATGTCTGTCTGGGTGCTGTGATGCAAAAAGGAATAAGGGATTAAAAGCTCCACCTTTTCCTTTGGTGATAGGTTATTGTGAGTTGGCATCTAAGCCTGAGGAAGACCATTCCTTTTTCTAGGAGATTAATGATGTATTCCTTTCGACTGTTATTATCCTTTCTCACATGTTGCTTTGCATTTTTCCAGCCTGTCTTTACATTTCCTGTAAAACACTGTTCTTAAGTAGCATCCTTTCTACGGATGTTCTTAATCTGTGGAAACTATATCTGCAGTAGAGAAACTAATGCAGCCCTAAGCACAGAGATGCCAGTGACACTTCTTCAGGGCCTTTAGACTGATGAATATGATTTTATTTTGGCTTGTGACAAATCCCAGTGATGAAATGTCAGCTGTATTTACACAGAAGTCTCCCTATCACAGACAGGGCAAAATTAACCCTTTCCAGCACTGCTGTCAGGACAGAACAGAGCTGGTTTTGTTCTTCTGAGAGGATCATGCTGGCAGAAAAGAAGGAAACAGGCATGGAAGTATTGCCAAATGCTGTCCTGGAGGGCAGAGACCCTGTGAGGTTGACCACACTCTGTGTGACAAACTGAACAAGACATGAGTCTCTTGAGGTCTGTCCTGGGCAGCTTTCCAGGCATACCCGCTGAGAACAACATCACAATTTGTCCTGTATTCCTCCACAGAAGTTCAAATAAAAAGCACAACTATCTTCCAGGCTCAGCTTTGCCATTACATAGATGATGCCCAAGTCTCCCAACTTCTGTAGCATAGTTTAGGAGTGAGACAAAGATGGACATGGTTGAGTGGGAAAGTTGTAGTATTTTTGGCCACATAACCCCCTGACTGCACGTTAACAGCACGTAATGCGGTTTAGGGGTGTAAAGACTAGGGAAAAGAAGCTAAGAGGAACATCCTGTTAAAGGTCCTGACCTTGTTAAATATTAGGTGTGCATATTATGACATACAAGTGATATACACATTATACCATGACTGGAAAAGGCCCCAAGAAAAGCAGAAGATCTGCAAGAACAGTGAGTGGGCAGACAGAGCTGAGCAAGCCGGCAGGAGGCAGGATGGGAGAATGCACAAGTGATAGAGAAGAGCTAGCACTTCCCTCAGGAGGAAGCACATCAAAAGGCATAGGAGAAAATGGAACCCAAAGATCCAGATGTAAGAGAGACAGTGGAGGTGTCTAAATGAGGAGAACTGAAGATGTTTTTGCAGGAGGAAAGCAGCAGGTGACAGGTATGGTGGTGTTCTACATGAGGTTAAGGTAAAGAGAGAGGCAGGAGAGGGGAAAAGCAAAATGTTTTGAGGAGAACTTTTTGTAACTGCTACAGCAGAGAAATCATGAGGAAAGCAGTGGATTTTTAGGACTGTCAAAATGGGTAAAAGAATGGAACTGGTCCCTGCGTGGGCAGAGAGAGGACACCACAGGTTTGTACAATGGGGGAGCACAAGGAGATGCCAGTGGCCAAGGTATGCTAATGAAAAGCTCTTCTGTTTTCTCGCACTTCTTGCTGGAGGTGGAGATGGAGCTCTGGCAATAGCTTTGGCTGGAAACTGTGCTGGAAAATCACAGAGACTCTCCCATACTGCAGCAGGAGCAGTTTGTGAACTGTGTCACCCTGAGGTCAGGATATAACAGGAGCTGAGGATGTCTTGCATGAAACAGGCAAACTTTGGGAGACAGAAAGCCTGGTGCAAACCTAGTGCTTTATGGTTGCTAACTAAAATAGCTGTAAAGCTGAATTGTGGGAATAGGTTGGGTTTGAGCTTATGTGGCAATACACATACAAGATTACAGGCTTTGTTGCTTTCTTGTAGGCTTTTTGGGTGCAGAGTGCTAGCTGTGCCCAGGAAGCTGTGGTGTTCCCTGCAATGGCAAGGGAGGAAAGTGTTAATGGGGAAAAACTTACTTAGTCAAAGCTATTATCATGGCTCTTTCAGAGACTTTTTATTACAGCATCAGCATCTTTCTTCTTCCAGATGTGCTGAGCAATTCTAGCTCTTCTGAAAGTTTTAGGTAGGTGCAGCCATTTAGCTGCTTTTAAAGTTATGTAGTATCATACTCACCAGGTGAGCTCGGTCCTTAAATGCTGCATGGACACAACAGCCCTATGGCTCTGAAATGTAAGCTGAATTAAACATAACCGTCAAAGGCAGTTTCACACGGCCTCTGCTTCAGCTCATGCCTCGGCAAGATGCAGGTAGCTTTTACACACAGACAAGTATGACAAGGCATAAAGCTTCGTACCTGACGCAAGACACACTGAAAAGCGAAAAAATGGTGAGTAGAAAGAGAAAAATAGCAACAGGAGGGCTGTAGTAGAATGAGTGTACTGGAAAAAGGCGATTTCCTGAATGGGGATGGAGGAGAGGCCCGGATAAGGGCAATCTGGTGCCAACAGGGTCTTGTTGAAATCTCCCATACACTTTCCTGTGCCCGGCAGCAGTAGTTCCTCCAGCGAGCTGGGAGCAGACACCACAGGGGCCGAAGCCCAACACAGGAGGGCATGGCAGGAGCTCTGGGACCAGCCACAGAGCCCAGCTGTGCCTGCAGACTGCCATGCAAATAGTGCTTCCCAACAAGGACTCTTCCAGAGGTAATTCACTCTCATGGGTTCATTAAATTGTGTGGTCGCATATCAAAAGCATTCAGTGAATCCAGAAGACATTCTTTGTGCTCTTTGATGTAATGGGAAGAAGTAGGTGAAAATATGTTATATCGGGGACAGGAGGGGCCTGGACACTCTCTTCCTGACACACTTTCTCTCTTTTAGGGCTTTGCTTTAGGCATTTTTAAATGCTTTGTATAGAGAGAAGCTGCAGTTCTGTTCCTGAGGCTTTTGGGTAACCAAACTCCTCTCTCCTTGCGTTTTGGTCACTGGTTGCGCTCCTCAGAGGCCATTTCATCATGTTGTAAGGTAAGACAAGGCTGTGACCCAGATTCTTGTCTCTTGGGTGCTGTGGCTCAGCTGCATATACTAATGTTGCTTGGGGTTTCACTGTTTCCACCCTTCCTACTGTTCTTGTAAATGTGATTTCCCA
The DNA here is from genome assembly GCA_027925045.1 of Hypotaenidia okinawae. Taxonomy (NCBI): domain Eukaryota; kingdom Metazoa; phylum Chordata; class Aves; order Gruiformes; family Rallidae; genus Hypotaenidia; species Hypotaenidia okinawae. The sequence goes on along the minus strand of BSDF01000002.1, from coordinate 117,813,292 downwards.
CTGCAACACATAAAGAGCAACAATACATGCTCCGAGGCATCATCTCTCACCTCTTTGTCCTCAGCCATGAGAATAAGTCCCTTTTAAAAGCACCTTGCTTATATTCATTTGGTGTCTGCTCTTTTTCAAAATGTTTAATATTTTTTGTTGCATTTTTTTCCCTATGATCCTTTCCCCAAGCCCTTAGATAAACCACAGAACACTAAACAGAGCTGCAGTTACTTTCCAGGACAATAAAAGCTAAGGGTCAAATGAAGAAGAAAACATCACTTCAAGTTAGGCCTATAAAATCTTGTGCATCTCAGGGGTAGCACGGGAGTCTGAGGTACAAATGCCTGGCTAACAGCTGGTTGCCATGTCCTACAAACACTTTTCCCGCTGCAAGCAGGTTGGAAGGGGTTTTAAGGCCAGTGCCGGTTAAGGTGAGTCAGCCCAAGAGGCATCATGGGAGCCCTGAATACAGAATAACACCTCAAGGATCCTTTTGTAATTCACACATCACACTGTTCTTCAGAATTTCGTCTTGCTTTACCCCAAATATACATGTGTGGTACTTCTACATTTTTCACTAGGGGGTCCTCTCTGTCCCTCTCCACTTGTTTAGTCTAAGGCAAGCACCTGGAATTACATGTCCCTTGCACTCTCCAATCAAGAGAACAAATTACTGCCGGCACCTCTTTCTGGTTACCTACAGAGCAGGGGAGCCAAACAAGCACAGTGCTAGGCACAGCTTGAGAGGAGGACCCTCCTCTTTAGAGGTATGGCCATCTTAGTTTTTGTCAGGAGAGACAATAATAATGCTAACGATGAAACAGACAACACAGTGATGACAACTTTGTTCCTTATAAAGGGATGAAGGATTTTTAAAGGTTCTAAACTACTTTCCAAAGACATCCCTTTGCCTGTGACAGAAATGTGGCAATTGCAATGGTAGGGCACTACAGCTGAGGAATAACAGCTAGCTGCTTCATTCCAGTGTCTGGAAGAGACATATGACAATCTGATCCCATCTCAGCGAACCATCTTCTATGTAGGCTTGTGCCTATTTGTTGCTTCTTTCTTAACAGCTGAACAGAGGTTTCTGAATGTATGCACCTGGCCCACACTAATATTTTTTAAAGGCTTTAAGGTTCCTGCCCAATATCTTCTCCGTGTGGTGTCCCTTTCTTCAGACAACTCAGGAACACTTTGCAAATATTTTTATTGTAATTCCGGTGGCCACAGCATAGGGAGCATCAAGAAGGACGCGGCTCGCTGGTCCGGAGCGATGGGGAGGGTGGAATTCAGCCCCCGCACACTTCACCAGGCTGTGCCCTGCCAAGCTTTCTTCTGCCTTGGCTCCTCAGAGCTGCCCTGCGCTGGCGAGTTAAAGCTGCAGCCACATTACTGAGGCCAGCAGCATGAAAGTACAGTGAGAGAAGCACTTGTCACCATGAATAAACAGTGAAATGCATTTTTTAAAGCTGCTAATTCCACTTGGCATTTCTGAGCCCAGCGTTGGAAACATCCATCTTGCTAAAAAGTGATGTCATTTGTGACACCGGTAGTATTAGAAGAGACTGCAAACGAGTTTTCAACCTGCTTTAATAATGATTTAACAAGCAGGAAAGTAATCAATATTTTAGGGATAAATTTTCCACTGTGCCTTTAGCAGACTCCATTTCTGGCCATACGGAACTGTGTCTACAGATCTGCAGGTGAAAATACCTGAGTGCACGTGTCAAAAATGTGCACGTGAAATATTACACCTGCAATTCTTACTGCCCAGTACTGAGTTTATATTGTGAATTTACACAGTGAATTAAAAACTCCTTCATCTTTCATCAGTCTCTGATAAAACCAATGCCACCTATCTCTCTGATGAATCTATAAAATAAGTCCTGACACCTGTTTTCTCTTACATATTTTTTGTGTTTAAAAACAATAACAACAACAACAAAAAAGCCGTGGAGCTTTTGATATAGCATAATATCCAAAAGGCACCATAATGTCACTTACTGATAGAATTGGATGACATTTCGATTTCACATCCTAGTCACAAAATTGAGATTAGGGCATTCTGAACTGCTTGGGTAACTGATGTGCAGATGATTTTTTAAAAAGTGGATAACCCACTCTGTTTCATTTACAAAAGCAGAAGAAAGGAAAGGAGCTCAGCTTGCTTTCTTTTTCATGCTGATTCATTCAGGGGCTATACCACTGAAAGCAGATACCCCTTGAAAGGGCTTTGGGGCTTTTGTTTGTTTGGTTGATTTTGCTGAGTGAATTGTTTGGATGCAATTTCACTCTTACATAAGAAATATTCTTATAAGTTTAATTAATCTTAGGCAAAGTTTCTGAAAAGGTGAGCATGGAATATTGTGTCCTCCCTTCCCAGGAGAAACAGACTCATATTTCCTGAAAAAAAAATAGTAATTAGATTATTTAGGGTCTTAAATTAGCCTTATTATATATATACTGAATATTGCTCTGACTTTCCCAACCTAATTAGCTCAAAATCACTACTTCCCTCAAAAATCTTGGTCCTGCAGCCAAATTCTATGCATTACCTCATTTCCCTAAGTGTCTTTTAAATATATCACCAAGCTAAATGACTTGACTTTAGGCTCCAAAATATTCACGTGATTATGATAGTAAGTCATACTAATGGTAATAGTAACATAATGACCTTTGGTTGCTCTATGAGAAGCTTAAAAAAAAGATTATATTAGATAATCTTTTAGATAATTAGAAACTAATTGGACAAAGTATATCCAAAGGGCCAATTTCTGAGGGCCTTGCTGCATGTATGTTCAATAAGTCACATTCCCAGTTTGAAGTTAATGGGAGTCCCTTTACCTATAGCACTGTAGGATTTGGCCCAAAATTGTGAACACCACAATACTGATGAATAATTTTGTCAATTTTGTTCTCACAATTAAAATTCTTGTGGGTATCTGGCCAGTGAATGTCTCATGGTGGTAATGTTTTAAATGATATGTTTATGTTTAGGGAGAATAACAGCTACATTTTCATTTTAGAGCACATGTGATAAGCACACCTTTGGAAACTGATGTTTAGCTCACCTGGAGTTGGATTAGTGACTGTTATTAGCAGCAAGGCAATTGGACTATACCATGCAGGAGCTGCTCTGAACTTTAGCTCAAAACTTGATGTCATATACAATGAGGTTCAAAAAAAAAACCCAAGTGACCTTTCACTTCTCTTTTTCTTCAGACCTTCTCAGTCCGGAGGTGGACCAGGTGTCACAAAACACAACCAGGGAAGTCAAGACCACACAGATGGGTTTATGACGGGGAGGCTGGGAGGGCAGGGAGGAAGTGGCAGAGATGCTGGGGAGCTGATGGAGTCCCCACCTTGGGACTTTGGGCAGAAAGCCTGGTCCAGATTACAAGCTGCAGGTAGACCCTCCTGGACCAGGTGGAGAGGAAAGCCTCATGAGTGAGAGAAAAGTGATGTGCTCTCAGGGTGAGAACCATGAGCCTCTCTATCACTGTGAGGCAGTCAGCTTTTCGAGGATGTTAGATGGGAGGAGAAGGGGTCGCTCATCTGCATGCCAGATGTCAGGTGGAACAGTACTTCCCATCAAGCAGCAGAAATTAAAAGGGAGGTGGTGACCAGCTGTGGATGGAGCACAGTGCGAAATGTAGTCAGACTGCAAGTGACAACAAGTGAAAACTGGGAAATCCTGACACTGGTTTTTTGCTTAAATGATGTGCTACAGTAAAAGCACACTCGGGTTGGGGTCTGAGGAGGAAGCTGACAGCAGGAGTCCCAGAAAACGAAATATTTTCTTTCCTTAAGTCTTTACTTTAAATTAATCTCAGATTTCATTTGAAACCAGAACAGTTTGGAAAGGGATATCCTTTCTCTGACTACCTAATTGTCAGAAAAAAACCAGCTATGACCTTATTAGGCATTTGAGATACTATTGACTTGGAAGATGTGTGTACCCATATACGTGTTTGCGTACGCATCAGCAGGTATGCAACATAGCCCGTACTCCATCCCTAGTACAACGCACCAGCCTGATATTTCTAACCTGAAAAATCTGGAAATCTGTGAAGTAGAGAAAATGTATTCCTGTGCATGGTGCAGAGAGACCCTTTTAGGAAGTAGAAAGGTTTAGGCAGGATGTCATAGGTATTAAGACAAATGTTTCAGTCATCCTTCTGAGCCTGTTTTTGGTTATTTAAGTGAGTGTCTGTCTATTTGTACTCTTGCAAAGAAAAGCCTTCAGAACTTGAAGGAGGCAATGGCACTTGCTTGTGGCAGAGAAGCTGATGCTGGGGGGTGCATACAGTCCATGGTGCAGGCTGCAGCAAGGTGTCAGTCTGTCCTACCACCCAGCCAGGCTCAGCAGCCAAGAAGGGGGTCCAGTCTATACTTGGATGAGAGGTGACTCAGGAATCTCTGGCATACTGTGATGGTGACGAAGCTCCAGCTTCCCACTGGATAGGAAAGCAATGCCAGGTGTACAATGTTGCCCTGGTGAGCTATGCAAGCCACAGACAAAAAGGGGATGAAAATGAATTTTGCCTCTCCTCATGAGAGTCTTATTTGTCCCCTGTAGAACCCTGGAAGAAGTTATATTGAAATGAACCTGACCAGAACATCTACCAGAGCAGGTTTCCTTTGGAATATATTACTTCTGTGCCTTTGAAGAACCTACAAAAAGCACCCCAGAGGTCTTCACCAGCTTTCCCACTTTGTTTTTGGAGCATGTAAACCACCAGCTGCCTAAAGCTACCCAATTTCCCATGTTCCCTCAGTCTACTAAGTAAAACATCTGCAAAGCACTCTGCTAAACTGGAATTTCTAAAAATTTTCTCTTCTGTAAGAAATTAAACTACCCAATCCCATAATCCAGCAAGCACCTGAGTTTGGAAATTTTAATTTTTATTTGGAATTAGAAGTCTTTTGAATCCATATGGATCCTTACATGACTCTGTTGTAAACTTGAAGGCAAATGAGGATAGTTCAGGTGCTGTTGTTCCTAATATTTCTGTCACCTATGTGTCCTAGAAAGGGGTGGTGGCTATGAAGAGCAGTATCAGATCTAGGGTTCAGATAGGGAAGAGAACACTGCCATGGGACTATGCAAACATAGACCATTAGTTACCGACTGAAAGGTTCATGATGGGCTCCCTGTCATCTAATTTTGTTGAAGGTGTGCTTGGCCTCTGAAAGCCTTAAAAGTACAGGAGCAAGGGGTGACAAGTGGTTTAATGATTACAAGATGGTACACCACATCACATGTTCTTGGTCCTTGGCCTGACCCAACTCCTGACCTGTTTCATGACTGTAAGCAAATTCTTTCACTGTTCCAGTCCAAATCCTGCAGTCTGCATCCAGGCAAAAGAGTCACCGCAATAAAATCCTGTCTCACTGAATGTTTTATGGGTAGACACAATAACACTGTATCCTTCCTCTTGCCCAGAGGAAGATCTTCTGGTACCATAGTCCCCTGCGGGACAAGGCTAAATGTGGCATGATTTGGCGACAGGCTGTGATCAAAATCAAATCTGAACACCAGTGTACAGCAGTAGTGACCCACTTACACTCTTTATTTCCTCCTCTCGTCTGTGGTTCTCGAAAACCACTTGCCTCTAGCATTGCCACTTCTTTAACTCCCAGCCTAGAAGATCTGCTGTGCCAGAGCACCCCATGACTCAGAGAGATCCAAAAAGCCTGAGCTTAGCAGCATGCCTACTGAACTGAGACAAATAAGATGAGCAGGTCAGTCTGACGAGCTAATCAGAACTCTCCTCTAGGAAAGATTATGCTTCCAGGACATACTCCACATATTGCAGAAAGCACGTGGAATAGAGCCAAGGCAGAGATACCAACTCCAGCATAACCCATGTTCCCTCTGTCTTGCACATCCTCAAGGACACTGAAGTACAAGACAGACTCTCTGATGTTAAAGCCTGTATTTCTGACCCTAGTGAGTCTTGGACGGTTACTTAGCTATGGCAATAAGACTGAAGTTATTGCTTCACTTCTCTGTCTCAGGCAGGAAGAACACATGCTGTGACAGAAGAGCTGTAGACTGTACCTATTGAGTCTACACAGCTTCATGAATGCTGCTTCAACTTCAGTTCCAGTAACACTGTTGAGGCAGACATCCTCAAGTCTGAAACTCATCATCCCTCTAATTATTTTTTTTCTTAGACCCCACACAGAACGTTTCTCAGTCTTGAAAGCACAACAGAAGATGCCTGTTGAAGGGAGGAGGAAACAAACTGTTGATTTACATTCCCCTATTTTCTAATCTGAGCTCTTCCTACTTAGCCATTCCAACACCCAGTGTTTATCAGTAGTCTCATTCAAATGCTAAAAACATAGCACATTGGCTAAATTGTACTCTGGGACAGATCCACTGTTCTGACCAGCAGTGGCCATAGCCATTCCATGCACAGTTTGGGATTCTGTGGCTTTGGGAGAATGGCAGGTAACTGATGAACAGCAGCCCCCCTCCGCCCCAGTGCATACTGACCCACGCACAGGTCCAGCTAGCACATTTGGGCACCTCTCTGGAAAATAAAAATCACACATCCCTTCTAAGAAGAGCCATTAAATGAGGTGGGTAAGATTTTGGGTGGTTTTGCTTAGGAGAATTGGTGCTAAGTCTCCATTTCAGAATTTCAAAGACTTTTATTTTGCTTGGGGTCACAAGCAAAATAGCCTTTTTTAAATTCCATTCTTCTTTATAATTTTTGCATTGGACAGGAACACTAAGACTTTGTGGATTGATACACTAAGGGAAGATCTGTAAGAAAAATAATGCCGTTCTTATCTGCAATATGCTTTTTTAATAAGACTCACCTACCACTGCTCTTCAGTCACTGTAGCACCAAATTCATATGCAGGTCTAACACTGGAAATAAATAAGCAGCGACTCGTGTGTGCATGTGGTGTGTGTAGTATAGCAGATACTGGGGCAGATCGTCAGCTGGTGTAAATCAGCCTAGGTCCATTGACTTTAATGGAAACTTGCCAACTTACCCCAGCTGAGAATCTGATTATTGTTTTGCACGTTCTTGCATTAAAGATAAGCATTCACATTCTGCTCTGTTACACCGGTGTAAGCGGGAGTAACTTCACTGAAGTCTCTGGAGTCTTGCTAGATGCACCTTACCTGGAAAGCAGAATTCAGATCAAAATCCTAATGGCAGTTAAAGCCATTTTTACCTCCACTACATTTCATCTCTTCCACTTTCCTTAAAAATAAGCAAATAAATAAATAAAGGGGAAAAAAAGAAGAAATATCAGGCTGTCATGGAAATTCTCAACTAAATCTTTTTCTCTCTGACTCTCATTTCCAGCCTTTGTGCAAATAGTTTATTTGATTTGACACCTACTGCACAAAAGGTTGCCCCTTCTGTTCTATCAAGGCTGGTATCAAGAAAAGAGAGAGAAAAATCGCACAGCTGGTAATACAGAGAACCCAAAAATATACAAAGACGTACCAGAGGGAATAGTCATCAACATAAAGTGAACAAGCACCCAGACTATTGATTACATGCTGCTCACAGAACACTAGGCATTTCTGCCAACTTCTTTCCACTCTTACACTGAGCTGCAGACAGCATGTTGTACTTTGCATCATCAGTTTTGATGAATAATGCACTGATAAACACTGCAGCCAATATTCTGGAGGAGCTGAGAAGCCAGATGTCATCTGGACCTCCAATAGTTTTAACCCTGGGTCTCTGACAGACACTGAAATAAACACTAGACAGGCACCGCAGAATGGGCGATGCCCAAATGCGAGGTTAGGTACAATATTAAGCTGGCAGGCATATGAAAAATGAACGGGCAGTGTAATCCTTTCACAAACAACTTCCAGAGGTGCTGAGAGAGTGAGAAAGCAACACCCTGGCGTGAGCTGCTCATTGGAAACACCTGCCAGGCACAGCATCCCTGCATAAGTAGGGGTGCCCAGACAAAAGAAACGCTGGTAGCTGTGTCGGCTTGGCCCTGTGAGGCACTGCCCACCTCCATGTTGAAGGGAATGAGCAAGGGGCTCAGTAGACTCAGTCCCTCGAGGAAACAGGATCCCCATTTGGAAGAGGGGATGCGTTCTTCTCACAGCTGTGGGCTGGATGCATTAGGCTGGCAATCAGCTGGGCATCTCAGTGTTACACCAGAGCCTTTCTGCTCACAGGCAGCAATGCGTAGCAAGCCTTCTCAAGCCCTTATCAACCTCATCTGATATTTATCTTACACGTATCCACATCAGTGAGGCCTGGCTGTTTTAAGCAACCTCTGAGCCCCCTCGATCTACCCATTGATAAGGTCAGTGCTCAGGGGACCTCAAGGCCTGTGAAGGTTTCATTTAAGCAGCACCAGGTACCCTTTAAAATCTCACATGGTTTAGCAATGTCACCAGTGAGATTATGCAGGTTTGGAAGTAAACTATTCAATCTACCCATCTCAATAATCTAAGATCTCAACATGTCACGTAAGAGTAAAACTTACTCTTTTTAATAAATGAGGGGAAAGGCTTTACCTTCCCCAGAATTACAGTGTAAAGGGCTCATTGCTAACTCAAAATTCTGTTTAAGGAAGATCTGCTTATATAAAAAGCCAAATTAGGCTCTCAAAGGCTGAGCGTATGCCTAAGCAATGGAAGAGTAGTTTCTCTCTGCTGGCACTGCAACATTGCTAGGGTCAGGAAGCCCCCTCATGGTTTGCTCACCAGGAGGAGAGTTGTATTATTTGAAGCATCCTAAATGTTCTGCTTTATTTTACCTCCAGAATTTCTGAAGAAAAACTGCATGTAGGAAAGAATATACATGGCTTAAGGATGGAAAGGGAATGTTTTCCCCCTGTTTACTTTCTCCACTTTCTTTTGCACCTGAGTAACCATTCTTGGCATAGTTGGCAAACGCTCTAAGACGTGCTCCACTCCCACATTGAGGGAAAATCCAAAAATAGGTAACATGCTCCTTGTAATGCTGTTTCTTTTCCATTTGGCTTGTCAAATACATGACAAATGTGAAGCATGAATAAGGACCTCTTAAAGGTATTGAAACAATCCAAGAAGAAAACTGGCATGCACCTGGGAAGTGGTTAAAACAAAGTAGTAGATCAGGAAATGCTTACATAGATAAGGGGTAAGCTGTAAAAAGGCAGAGGCAGTGACTATAGTGGAATTTCAATTATACTGACATTGATGGGCATAGCAGTAGTGGAGTCATTAAGGATGGATGTGTGTTGCTGAGTGTGGTACCAAACTGTTTTTTTCGGTTTGAGGAGCAATCAACAAGACCAGGGGCTATTTTGGACTTAGTCCAAGGAAATGAAACTAGGTGAAATGAATAATATAGAAGATAATAAACCCTTAGGGCTAGGTTATAATATAATCAAATTGGAAACACTTCTGAAAATATTTGTGAATGGTTATAAAAGTACAATAATTTTGAGGACGGAATGAGTTGAAGAAAGTTGATTGGAATCAACTGTTTGTGGACAATAATGGAAAAGCATGCAGTATTTAAGAAATGGAGACACTGCTATTTCTATTCCTTTTATTAGAATCAAAGTCAAAATGATAGCAAAAACAAGCTAATGTGGCCTCAAAAAATGTAATAAAGGTATCAAAATGCTTTCCTTATTTAAAAGGCCAGGCATCCTTGAAAAATGGGAAGGTTTGGCAGTTTTAAAATGAATGAGAACAACATCAAGAGAATACCAACAATGAATAATATCCATTAAATATTTCAATCAAGACTGAAGCCAAGTTGCTCAAGTGTATGCATGCAATGTAAATGGTAAAAAAGAAGAAGAAAAAAAGAGAAAGATGATAATGAAACATGGAGCACTCATTCGTATCTATTTCCACAAATAAAAGGACCGTTGCTCATGCTTCCATTCAGAGCACAGTTCCCATGGCTGTGACAGAGTGAGGGTGTGAGTTAGGGCTATTCAGGGAGTGTGCTCTTAAGGAAGCTGGTGGCTGCTGGAAACCAGGGTAACTCCTGTGCGGAAGGTCTGATCCCACTCTTGTGATGCTGAAGACCTCTTAGAAGTGGCTGCGTAAGAGCTGGTGGGGGCAACACAGTGGTTATTCTCACCTGTTGTGATAACCTGGAAGATTATTCCAAATGCATGGTCAAATGACCAGAGAGGTGGTTCAAGCACACACATTTCACTTCGCAGAGGGCAACTTTGCTCAGACACAGTCAGGTACTTGCCTCTCTTGGGATGGCACAGCTTCCAGCTGAGGGGGTCAGCAACTTCTCCCAGCAAGATAACTCAGTCCTTCACAGTTTACTTATGCTGTCATTTCTGAGCAAACTCTCTGCATCTTCTCCTGAATGCCACAGTTGGATCTGTTTCATTCTGCTCAACTGGCAGTGGAAAGGCCAGAGTTACCTGGCTAAATCTTTCCCTGGGAAAGAAACCAAAGTCATTGCCTAGTAAGAGTCTCAGCGGAGACACAGACAGACGGCAGAAGCTAGTGAAAAGGAGAAGCTGTGTGGTGGGTAAGGGGAATGTGCTGAGGGAAGTACTTTGCCTCTTCCTGGGGAGAAGAAGGATGTCCTTGGTGAGAGCGTGCTGCAGTCAGCAGAGAGCCTGGCCAGGCAGAGACGGGGATGGCCATGCTTGGCTGAGCAGCACTTTGTGCCCCCGTAGGGATGTGTTGTTCAGCTGGCAGCATCTCCTGCTGCTGTAAGGAGCCCATGACAGGGATTGATGCTTCTCCCAGGGAGGGAGATGCCAGAGCCTTCCTCCTTCTTTACCCACAGCCTTGTATGTTTCAGCCCACGTTATCAGCCAGGTGCACCATGAAGTTGAACTCCAACCTTCTCCAGTCTCAGAAAGGATAGAATTATTTATTTCAGTTCACCCTTGGAAAGTGGAGAGCTCAAGATTCCAGGGTGCTTTTTATATCCCAGGTGTCCAATCCGGCCTCGTGACTAGCACTCAAGCTCCGAGACAAATCTTATTTTCCAGCATGCTTAAGCTAAGGACAAAATGGTGTAATTTCCTATGCTGCACTCGTGACTCACAGCCTCAGAAACTAGAAAAGGACCAATGTGAGCGGCTTTTTCTTCATCTACAAATTTTGTACTCTATTCTTGCCAGACTCCCTCAGAACACAAGACCACTGGTAACAGAAAAAGAGCTCTTTGGGAAACACCAGCTCTCACGTGGGTGAACCTCCTTGTAAAATGCTGAAATCATGTGTGGATGAATCCTGAAGACAGATGATTTCTGATTGTCATGCTTTGAAGGACCTGTAACAGATGAATTGCATGGTAATCCCCACTCATAGGTTTCTATGATGAAGGCCAAAGGCGAGAGAAGACTGATTAGAATCATGGGTGGTTTCTGGACCCTGTTGCCATCATTCAATGCAAATTAAGAATAATAATATATTTTACACAGTTTTACACAGAAGTGAACATGGTACAGGACAGAGGGGAGTCAGGCACTGGACCCACTGACTGGCAGAAACTGCAGTTTTGACTTCAAGTGAAAGATGAAAAGCAAAAGACTTGTTTTCTATTTCCATGTTGCAGAAATGAACCCAGACCAAATGAAGCTTACAAGGTGACCCAAATTGTAGATGGGGACCTTGCGATTTTGAGCTGCCATGTTAAAAGTGTCCAAATTTGAGCAGGATCAATCCTTTGCAAGTCAGCCTTCACCCGTCAGTGAGACTTCTTGGAGGGACAGGATGGTCCTGTGTAGAACTGGAGTTCTCTCCTCTCTCCTCAAAAACTTTGGAACCACCCGAACACTGAGCATCCTTCACCTCCCCCTCAACCTCCTCTCCCTGTGGCTGCTGCGCTGCTGATTCACATGCCACACTGAAGCTTGCAGGACCCCTACTAGCCTCTGCTGTTAGCTGGCTTGAGGACATGGTTCACACTGTGCTCACAAAACCCACAGAACGCTGGAAATTTCAGCCCTCCTAATAATGATCCAAATTTCCATGAGCCCATAAAGCACTCTTAAAAAAATATCTGGGAGAGCGCAAGATCATGCATACCTGCACAGAACTACCTGTTGCCCAGGTAGTAGGGAAGCAGCAAGGAAGATGTAAGAGGAGCGGGAATAAGGGCAACAGTAGGAATGGTGCTGAGGCTAAATCTTCCTCTCTAGAAAATTCAGAACCATGGAGGTGCAAACAACTGTTCTCAAAATAAATGGCCATTTTTTTAAAGTGAATGCTGGAGAAAACAAGACTGGAGGTAATCTGTAAAACCCTGGGAAGCTCAAATCAGTGTGTCTTCGAAGCATCCACATAAAGTGAGGAACAAAGAAAGCATTGCACGAGGGCAGAAACCAGAGCAGGATTTTTTATTTTATTCTATTTTATTTTTTAAGTCCTACCACACAGCCTTGCTGCGGAGAAGAGCGAGCCTCGGTCTTTGTGGCAGTAGAACCTGCCACATATTTGCCCTGGGTAATGAGCTCAGGGAAGGAGATTTGAAAGAAGACTTTGCATTGTTCGAAGAGGCTCTGGAGCAGAGGGAGGGTGGAATTCCATCTGTTCACTTCCGCGCGGTTCAGTGAGCTGCTTCACTTTTAATGGTTCACTAGGCTGTGACACTTAGCAGAAATTACGGTAAATGTTTTTTAAAACCTTTACATTATCATTTAAGAAGCTGCATGACAAGATCACTGAAAAGCTAACCCTTTGATCTCTGTCTCTTGTGAGGGTTTTTTTGTCTGATAATGGAGACAATGTACCATGTGCCATTGAGGCTGGATAATGCGTTGGTGTGCTTATGTTCACTTTACCCCCTGTCCTAATGGCATTCTCTATGGTGGGTTTTTTACATGATCACCAAAAATAAAAGGGGATTATTGCCCTTACAATCTATAGCTACCTCAGCAGACCCGTATAGCTCTTCATGCGTTAGGAGAGCTGACAAACAGCCCTCACGCTGACTCAGATAGGAAGTACCCTATGTTACTGATCAGGTGGAATTCCACTTTGCCTGCTTGAGTGACTCTCTGAACAATGTAAATCATTAAGTCTTTGCAATGGTGCAGAAAGGTGATGGGGGAAGGGAGCTCTATATCTGGTGCTTGTTCAAAGCAGTTTCACAGGGAGGCTGTTGATTTTCCATAAAACTTTGAAGAAGACCAAATGGCAGTCAACATGTTTGGTTTGCCTTGAAGATGGGAATGGGAAGGCACAGTAAATTTTTGTGCTATTCTGTGTTTCATCAGCATTTAGGACATTTTTCCTCCCTACATTTTCTCTTTACCATCAGAGTTTTCAGCACTTTCTTGTATAAATCTGTCTTTTCCATCTGGAGAAGTCTATGGAGTGTCTGGAAAACTACGAACAACCACTTGGATCTCTTGACTTCTGTAGAAATTGGATCTTTAAGTGCCAAGAGAAAATCTTTATCTTTTTCCTAAGAAGGGAAACATATACAAATCAAGCCAGACTCCCCACAGATCCATGGTTTGCAAAGCTTTCTACTGCCTTTGCTCTAGTCAAAGGAAATGGTTTACAGCTTCTTTAGACAGACCATACTCCCCTAACAACTACAATGAACAGGCGGTATGTCTTAAAAGCAGGCAGCCTGAAAAACAAATGGAGGCTACAAATTCCCGCCCTTAGAGATTATTCTTACCTTCTCCAACCTTCAAGAATTAAATACTATAGCCTGTTTCAGTGTTAGGGTACAACTATGAAATGCAGATTTGGAACCATTTTTTTCCCTTTTATCGGTTGTGTCTGCTGCAGGCTATGGGCATCGGCTCACAGGACGAGTGAACATAGCCCTTTGCTATGTGAAGACATCCCATAGGAAATTGATATCTCAAAGATACAGATTCTGAACTGGGATGGTGGCCACAGTACCGGCTTCATGGTGCTCACATTTTACCAAAGATCATGGTCAAGACACTTTCCAAAAAGGATTTTAGCCATCACAAATGAAAATTTTGGAGTAAAACATCATTAAATTACCCAAATGAGTTCTTGCTATAGCTCTACTACTGTGTTGTCCCTCTTGCTGAACAATGTCCATTTTTTTTCCTACAAGGTGGAATCTATCAGAAAAACAGGAGGATGCTCAGACCATTTAAGAGAAGGCTGACAAGAGAAGAGACGGAAAGAGGTGTCACCAGAGAGGGAGAGGGAGAAGGAAGTGAGGACTGCAACTGAATTTCAGGTAAAAGAACACCATCCTTTGGACAAGCTGGTAGTAACCAAGAGGGAGTAGATGGGCTGGTTGGGATTCCAGCTGTCAGTAGCTTCTTACTGTCCCCTGTAGCTGCCCATTTGAGTAAGGCACTACTGAACTTGAAAATTTGCCTGACATCTAAGCAAACAAACAAATTAATTAAGCAAAAGCAAGCAGGTGAATATTGGTATCACAGGCATATTTTGGATTATTCCCTGCATCATGTCAGTGCTGCACTCTGCCCATGATCCCAGATGTACCCCACAGCTCGGGATCATCTAGGCTGGGGAAGCCCTCACACCACACCATACGTACACAGGTGGCCTCTGGCTGTCTCTGACTTGTCTCATACAGGGAGTTTCACCCTCTCTGCCCCCCTCAACATTCCTGTAAGTACAAATATTTCTTTTCAAGCAGTGCCCAAGTCTCTGGCTTTTTTTCTTTTTTTCCTTCCCCTCCTGGGGATTTGCAAAAGCTCATTTGAACTCCCGTGTCCCTATACCGGTGCAGTGGCCAGCAAATGCTTTATGTTACAGGGACATGCTACCTCTCAATCTGAACTTGTAATCCTTCCTGCAAAAATGCCCATATCTCATGAAGCTGGAAAAGCATGGCCAATATAGAGCAAATAAATCTATCTGCATGTGGACTTCGACTGGTATCAAACTGGCTCATTTATTGCCACAACTCTTTGCTGGGAGATTTTTTGTTCTGCTGTAGAGCTGCTAAATTCCCCTTGAGTACTATTAGTGTTGCTGCTTTTTATGTCTCTCTCCATGACACTACTCAATGCAAGTTATAATTAACTCAGAGGAAGTAGAAGGGGATGGACTGTTTAGAGAGAGATGGGTACAGAACAGGAAAAGATAATACCAAATAACCTTTGGGCTTTCTAGTATCCCCTGAACCCTTGGGCCTTGGCTATTTTTAGACCTCACCTTCCTACTGAGCAGCAGTCCAAAGGCTATTGTCAGCAGCAAACTATGGCAATCAGGAGTGGTTTTCGGGGCTGAGGGAGAATTGAGGACTTACAGGACCTTTGTACTGGCCTTTTGGACAAGACAGCTTTTAGCCTTGAAGACCTACAGAAACCATCCCTGGATGAGATCCTAGTATCAAAGGTGAAAATGTGTCTGTTTTCCAGCAACACTGGACAATCAGCAAACAATTTATTGCTTAACTATTAAAAGATTTAAATACCAAAAGCAGGAACTGTCCTGACTCCCACAGATCCCCACATTCGTGTGTGCACACACCAGCTGGAGGGCTGTGATGCAGCTGAGGTATGCAGAAGCAGGCACAGCACTTCTGAAGGTGCATGCACTTAAACAGGATCCTGGCAAGGTTTCTTGCATTTTTTAAAGCACTGCATTGTGGAAGAAGAAAAGGGTAGAAAACTAGCAAACTAGTGATCACATTGCACGGGCTTTGGACACAGAAATTACTCCCCTAGCAGCAAACAGTGAATGCTAATAGGATCTTAGTGATCAGCTCGCAGAATCCTTGGAAGTCGACAAGAAAAAATAAAGTGTCCTTACTGACTTTGACATCTCTTCTGCAGGTACATACAACCATAAGTAACTTTATACAGCTGAGTAGACCTACCGAGTTCAGCAGGACCGCTCTCATGTGCACATTACCCACCTGGGTCTCAGTATTGTATGCTCACTGTCTAAATAGTTCATACTTTTGAACTATTCAAAAAGTGAGTTTCTGAACCAAGAAGCCATTTGAATAACTAGCGTGCTATTTTGATCTGCATTCTAATTTGAAAACTCATCATTATTTACATGATAAACATAAATGGTGCATTTGGAGTTGTTATGGTCCATCATGTAAATCCGTATTTAAGCATTATGAAAAAGAGGATTTGTGACTCAGTAGATCATATTAGCTGTAGAGCAGCTATTCCTGTTGATCAAATCTATATTCTTACTGCCCAACGTGCATCAAGTCCATGTGATAAAAAATCCTTATGACATATTTATTGCTGTGTGAAATTATGTGGTCATTTTTAATTTCTTTGTACTTTTCCTATAATACTGTAAGCAGTTTGGCATCCTCTGAGAGCAGCAGTCTTACTCTAGGTGGCCCTACTCTGATCTCAGGAAGGTGACCATGAGTGATGAGCTCCCACAGGCTTAACAAAGGCTCCCACAGATATTTTACCCCTCACTTGGAGGTCTGTGGTATTCTGTGGGCCTGTCTTCCTCACAAAAATAATATGCCAACTCCACATACACCCTTCCCAACCAGAAAACATCAGTTCCATATTCTCATTTCCCCTGTTTTGAGCCATTATCTCACTAATCGATTACCACTTGCTCATCTTAATAACCTGGTAGAATTTAGAGCTGGTCTTCTTGCCCAGCAGCTGTTTTACAAAGCTGATTGAACAGAAATGAGCATGGTGGGCTCCTGTCATCACTGCTATATGGGGCACCTAGTTCCCCTGCCAATGCAAACCCTACAGCTCAGACAGCCAGCGGGTCTGCCCTGCCACAGGAAGAGGTAGTCAGAGGCAGACTAATTTTTCCTTCCATTCCTCAGGTTGACAGTCCCATGCAGACAGAAGGTATTTCCTAAACACTGGAAAGATCTATAGAGCTGGTGCTGAAGGGAGAAGCAATAGCTATTCTGTCTTGTGCACGGCAGTACACGGTCTCCTTGCTTCATGCTGGGCCCAAAAGATCAATCTCATTCTTCTTTCCACTGCTGTCAATGAGACATCAAATACATGTACATTCAGACAAGGCTTTAAAGGTAAAACAGAGACATCAGCCTTAGAGCTTGGCCATGAGCTGGGAATGTTCCTTGTTTCCACCCCAAGTGCAGTCAGAAGGTACCTGCAATTGCTGTACCTTTATTTATGTGGCACTACGTTTTTAAGGACTTTTAATGAGCTAATGTTTTTAGCATACTCTTAACTGCCACCATATTGTGTGTGTTCTCCACGTGAGCTTGGCAGAGAGAGAGGGACAGGTTTTTGTTGCCACAGCCTCCTGCAGCAGAATTACTCTCTATTCTTTTCACTCTCTCCACTTAGGTCACATTTTTAAGGCATGTTTTGGAAACTAACGGGAAACAAACTTCAGTCTAGATAATCAAAGATTTCTAGAAACCAATATATTTAAGAAAGCAGATGCTTTGTTTTTAAAATTGATACTATATTTACAAAGTCCCAGCAGTTCTTGACGCTAGCCAAAGCTTGTCAAAGACCCCCCCAAATCCTGCTTCCATCTTCAATGAGAACAGCAAATAGTGGGATCCCACCTTGTGTGCTGCTGTGCTTTTTTGCCTTCCTGGGTGAAATCTATCACAGTTTGAAACTGGGAGATGAGTCAGAGAGAACTGAAGGAATATGGAAAAGGCAAGACAAATGAAACGGCAAAATAAGGGCAAGCAGATGTTCAGTATTCCTACAGTCTTGTTACCTTTGTTTAAATGTTTGAATCAATGCTCTTAGTTTAATAAACAAAACAGATGCAAAATTTGCAGCTAAGTGTTAGGAGTGAATGTCATGGCACAGCGAGCGATCTGCATGTCCCTTGTGACTCTGTTTTTTGGTCCAGGATGGAAAACCTGTTGTTAGAATTGTTCCCAGATTATATCCCACTGGCCCTGATTACCTTGATGTTGGGGAAATGTCTCGAGGGACGTAAATTGCCTAGAATCATTTGCAACAGCTGCCAGCAACTGCGATTCTATGTTATTACAAAAGCAATCTCCCTTCCTGGGAATTTGACTTGCAAAAATAGAAGAATTAATAGAAATAGAAAGAAAGGTTTTAAACCAAGATCAGTTTCCAAAAACCGGGCACCCTTTCTGACACAAGTATCCCTTATGCTCTTAAATGGAATAATTACACAAGTGACTGTCACAAGATGGTACCTGCTTATGAAAAATAAATCTCTCCCCTGAATTTAGGCAGGCTCGAGTCAATATTTCTCGCAGAAGAAATCTCTCCTTTAAGCTCAGTATATTTTCTGGAACAATGGATATTGAATTGTGTCTGTTAATATAATCACTTGACATCTACCGTTTTGTATATTTCGTGTTCCAGTGAAACCTTCTCTGTATTGCTAATGAAATATATTTTTTTTATGCTCTCAATAATCATTATTCTCTTTAATGAAAAGTTAGGGTAGATCTTTCAGTCCTTACATGTGGGAATAATTTCTACCCTCACATTACTTTCTTGAGTAACTTAAACTGACTTGAGTGAATTAAAGTTTTGTAGAGATGGCTTGTTCATAACTTAAGTGCTAATTGACATCTATTTCAGAACATGACGTTCCAGAATAAACCCTACTTTAAGACATTAATGCAATTACGGGTTTTATAACAATTGGTATAATTATGTTTTGGTAATAACTAATCAGTCATCGAGGTGGAATGTAAGGTAATGTTTCCTGCCAGCTGCCTTCAAAATTTCTCTGTCAGAGACAGTGAGAAGTATCTGTCCTGAGTCATGTGAAGCATCCCTCAAACATGGTGAAATAAAACAATGGGAGACGCAATACTTTATCTCTTAATTTTGAGGGAGGGGTAATTCTAGCACTTGGAAATCCTGGAGTTCAAGAATCGCCAGTGAAACAAATCGTTTCATTGAATGCTTTTGCATCAGAAAAGGAGTCAGGCCCAGACACAGTAATGTGTGATGAACAGCTAAAGTGAGCCTCTGGTACTTTATTTCCTATCCCTTGCTCTGCCTCCTCTTTAACACTCAGGTAACTGTCAGAAAGGGACCCAGCTATTACAGATGACAAGGGGTAAATGCCTTCATGTCGTCCTCCAAAGGTTAAGGTTTACCAACCTCAGTTGGAAGCCACAATCTCCAATAACCATTAATCCACTAAACTCCAGTACGAGTGAACATATTTATGGCTGCAGTCACTAAAGGGTGAAATAAAGATTAGTTTTTAGTTAGGAACGCAAAGCTTTTTAGATCAATACAGACCCACTGCTGAAATCAATCTAAAGTTTGGAATTTTTAAGTAAAGATTTACTGGGCTTCCTTGTACAGTTAATTTTCCAAAGGGGGAATAGTCTCAGCAATGTTACATAGTAATCAAATTGAGTAAACACCAGTCAGTTCGTAAAGTGACCTCACTTATGCGCATAGCAAATGAGTGTACAGCAATAAAAACACCCATAATGTGGATAGTAAATTTGCCAATAAACAGGTAAAGCCAAAATGCACATATAGACTAACATGATAAAATATTAGTAGCTACATTTGCCTATTTGAAAACATAAATAATCAATAGACATTAATAATGAAGTTGTTCGTGCGTTTCTTTATTACTGTGCATATTAAGTGTTTCAATTATTTCTACTTAGTTTGATAGATAAATGTATATGCACGTTTTATGCCTTGAAAAGAACATAGGATTACTCTTCAAAACAAAAGCTACTGTTTAGATGAAAGAACAAGTGGACTGGAAATACACAGCTTGTTATACCCCTCTGCTGTTCATGTTTGATGCATGTATACAATTTATTATGCAATTTCTTGAGATTTGACAAAGTAATTGTCTGGCAAACCATAGCTTTAATGATGGTTTTTCTGCTTCGTACAAAAGGTCTGAAGGTAGTGTAGGAAAATGACTTAATAGATCAGTGTCTATAAATGCTGTTAATGCGTATTATATATATGTGTGCGATGGTAACCCAAGTTATTTTCTGAGTTACCGCACAATATGTTGTGAGATTCCATGTGGTAAATTCGTTTTTTGTCATCAGAGCTCCTGCATGAAATCTTATATGTTGAGCTGTAACTTCCAAAATAACTCGGGTCACTGCCCTAGCTTTAGTCTTGGTGTCTGTCACTGGGAGTTCCTGACGATGGACCAAGGGCTGTGAAGAAGCCTGGATGTTATAACAGCACTATGGTAGCTTAAAAAAAAAAAACCCACCAGAATTTCCATTGTTAATCCCGTTTTAAAGGGCTTGTCGCTTGGCAGTTAAAATCCATTCAGGTCTGAAACCAAAGTCAAGGTGCAATATATAAATTTCCTTTTAATCATATTCGTTTTAAATCATTGCAGCTGTTCTTGAGATAAGGAGCACAGAAATCCTAAAGTTTTATTATTTTGAACACTTTTGCAGTCTTTTGTAACTAAAATATGTCTAATTTTAAAAAATGAAATTTCTCAGCAGAGGAATGTTCTTCATTTTGCCTGTCTCCCTGTTTTATCATCAGTAAAAGACTACTGGCCAGATTCATAGCTTGTGTGAGCGAGCACTGGGTCCACTAGGACAGTCCCTTTACATCAGCAATGAACCTTTGTCTGCTGGTGAGTTGTACCGGAATGAAGTTAAAAAGGAAACCTTTTTCATTTTTCTCCAGTGTCATTCCTCAGCCCGAGGATATCTGGAATGTTTATTTATTCCTTGGTGTAAAGGAACATGAGGTATTGAGGAGACAGGAAGAGGCTCCCCTGCGAGCAATATGTACCTGAAAATCAGCTAGGCTTCTTGAGCCAAAGAAAGAAAAAAAAATCCAAACACAGAAATTAAGTTCTGGTGATTGGGCTCTGACATCAAGTATTGCTTTGTTCTGGTTTATCTCCTTTTTTTAGGATTAACAACATCTATGCTCATACCTACTTGTTTGCCTCCTTGTGAATTAGTTTATTGGTAACAGGGAAAACCAAAGCTTCCTCTTAAACATCTAGTACAAGAGAAATAGAGCTACTATTGACTTCGTCACATATCACATACCCCGTTTGGCAATATGGAAAATATTCAAAAAGGTGAGGGGGGGACAATTTCCAGCTGTGAATGGCTGACATTTCCTTCACACCAAAGCAGACCACAGATGATCTGCTTGTATTCCAAGGCAATGTCACTCAGAGCCAAATACAAGGACGTTTTTATTATGTGAACTAGATGCTGGCCTGAAACAGCTGGCTGGTGACACACAGGGCCTTGCCAGCCATTCAGTGATGACTTCTTTTTGGTTTCTACTGCCTGGGCCAGAATCGAAGCAGGAAGCTAGACACAACTGTCCACTCTGCTGAGAAGCAGAGAAACACATCGTCAAAGGAAAGATACTGTATTTCTGCTCCCATTTTATCCCCATTTAGAGTATCTGCTACCAAAGTTGCATCATGTCTAACAATAAAATTGTATTTTTACAATGCTACGCCAACCTTGGGCAGTTGAGCCTAGTGGAAACAACACAGAGGTCCTTGTTTGTCTGAATAGCTAGTTGGGTTCTGAGCTGCCACTGGAGTTCACCAAAATCATCCTCACCAGCTAGCGAGGGTCAGCACCAGTTTCGGGACTAATGCTTGACCTTCACTGGCTACATAAAGTTAAAGATCACCTGGTTTTCATCTCACGAAGCCTTGTCTCCATGTTTTGTGTTTGATTTCTCTCAGCAAACTTGTTAACTCGAGTCTGCAGGTTCCTACTTTAGAAATACAATTTGACATATGGGGGAGAAGCAGCACATGGACTATTTCACAATGGTGAAAAGGTTTGGTTACTCAGTAAGCGGTGATACATCATGTCCTTTGGGAGATCACATTCTAGCCCCCCGCAGCAGCAGAAGACTGCACTATTTAAGCACAACCCTACTATTTAAGCAGCCAGGTCAGAAGGTGCTCTGTGTTTTCCTGGAATGATGGAGTAAAGCAAGGGGAGATCATAAACCTTAACTCGCATTTCCGTTGCTTTTTTACACTCACATTTATGCTCCGCTCCCCCCCCCCCCAAATTGTGTTAATGAATAAGTATCTTGGTAATCAAAGTTAATGCCACATTTTATTTTAAATCATTATTTCCTCACAAGGGAGTCGACATCCAATGAGTCCTCTCTGCTGCATCCAAAAGGAGGAAACAATCTGGGGGCAGTTGAAATGGAACACTAGGAGAAATATTTCAGTCCCCAGAGCACTTACATGTGATGGAGAACAAAAGTCTTTGTCAGCAGACTTTGCTTGAAAGGGAATTAAAAAATTTTCACAACTCTTCTCTCTGTTAAAAACTGTTAGTGCTCCCTTGGGGCCTGAGAGAGCCACGTTAAACCTATGGATTATGTATTGCTTCAGTACAAAATGTACTTCAAATCTAGCCCCTGCAATCCAGCTAGTTCCTGTTGCCCTTTTGTATCACAAAATGCTGCCTCAAGAAACAGAACAACTGGGATGGATGGATGGATGGATGGATGGATGGATGGATGGATGGATGAGCACTGTCCCACTTGGGGCTGGCTCCTTACAAAGCTTGACTGTGACTTTAGAGTGACTGCGGTGTCTCTTGCTGCCAACACACCATCCACCACCTAGTTTCACAATGAGTCCTGTGTGCACTAGGCTGGTAAAATTCAGCCAAACTGAATGGTGAATGTAGACAAATGTCCCATGGCAGGAAAGCATTCCCTTTCGAGAGAGCACTTAGAAGTATGCTTTAAGAAATGCTTAAATGCTTTCCTGAACAGAAATGGACTTAAGCACAAGAGACGACTCCCTTAATTGGGAGTACAGTGCAGACACAATCACTAAAGCTCGTATTATGTGCCTGAAAATCAAGTCCCAGAGCGTAAGCTTTTCCAAGTGATGGTTAGAGGGTTCCTAGTTGTAGCATGGTTCTGTACAGAAGGATTTGCTTAATCCACCTTGCTTTTAGATTGCAATTTCCCCAAGCTTAGCTGCTTCTTTTAACAGTTCTGAGTTCTGCCCCCACCAAAGTTATTTTAATAACTCTTTCAGAGGCAATGTGTTATATTCTGATTTTTCAGAAGCTACTGGTTTTCTACAGACTTCTTTCATGTTATCTTGATTGCACATCATTGCCTTGAATGACTTCTTTTTCATGCTGTTTACCCTAGTACCCTTTTGGAGACAGAAAGGAGGATGAGTAGTTTGTCTTTTGGTGCTCTTACTATCACCCTTTTAGGGTCCTGTTTAGCAGCAATCAGTCCACCCTCACCAGAGCTTTGGGTCTGAATACTTAATAGTCTTACAACTCTTTGTTACCCCCAAAAAAAAAAAATTCAAAAGTATCTGCTCTGTATATGTTTAGACACAGCAACAAAAAATAAAACTTCATGATAAGTCTGCATGTATAAATAAAAATAGTTGGTATTCCTGAAGGAATCTCAAAGCACCAGCAAGCATGGATTAACCAGGACACAGCACAGGCCTCTGACACTTCTGGGGCTACTTGTGCCTGTCTCGAGAGCCACACGGTTGCAGCAGCCACTGGCCTAGCAAGTGTAATAGTAAACATTCAAAAATGCCCAGCTGGGGGTGGAGCTGGGCAGATGTGCTCAGCAGGGCAGGCGGGCCGCAAGCTGGGAGAGCCCTGGACTGCGCTAATGAAAACCCTTTTCAGCATTTGTTAACTGAAGCACAGAGATATGAAAGGATGCACCTGGGTCAAGGTTGTTACATCTATATTATCAGACCCAACATAACTTTGGATTTCAGATCTCTCTCCCTGTCGGCTCCTTGTAACACCTCACATCTCCTCAGTTTCCAGGGAAAAGCCTTCCTCAGGTAACAATAAGGCACCTGCAAGCTTTGAATGGTTCCCAGGTCCAAACCCACCATAGGTACAATCACTGTGTGCCAGTGGTGCGAATCCAGATGTCTGGGCTCGTGGCTTCCAACAACCACCACCACAACCTCTCGGCATCTTCCACTCCTGCCCTACTCCTAGACTGACATTACTTGGCAACAGATGAAGCGAGTAGTTCATTTGTACTACAGGAAAGGCACTGCTGTGATACCAGGTCTACCTTCAGAAGTGCGAGCTTAGGAACTCACAATGTTGGAAATGTCAAGGTGGGTTGTATAACAACGTTCGGCATGATTAGCAACACTACTTGTAACAGCCAGTACTGGTTGCTCATCTATTTGTATAGTACTTGTACCAAAAAAAGGACCTGTGTGCACAGATCTGACCAAACAGCTAACATGGCATGTTGCCCAACAAAAACTGATTCAGCTTACCTGTAGTCTTTACCTCTCTTGAAGGTCCCCAAGAGAATTTTCTTTTCCTGTGATGAGAGATCCCATCTGTACACGGGTGGCTCTGGTGAGTTCTCTCTCTGCTACCATTTGATATGCAAGAGCAGCAGATACGCAGACTGCTGAGAAAGTTCGGCAGGCCAGGTGATGTGCACAAAGGCAATTTCTGTGCCCCAAACCGGGGAGCCAGCGGAAGCTCTGTTTCTGACAGCAGTCTCAATGACAAACGGGCAGGTGTTCAGGACTGACACTGCTTTTGCTTCTTAAGAATTAAGATACTGGGAATGTAGCTTGATTTTTTATTTGTGTCAGGGTATGAGTGTACATTGCAACAAAATGTGCAAAAAGTGCCTCACAAAATACCAGTTGTGCAGAGAGATGTTTCATATTACAGATAAGGAGTTCCAAATGCCTCTTTTTTTATATCATTACTCCTACTCTTACTGAAAAGTATTTACCTTGCTTATTTACCAAGTTTGTTCCCTGGGATTTTAATGACAATGCCTCATAATGTCTTGATGAATGCTTCTTCTGCATGAGGACCTCTTCCTTTAATTGCCAGATGTGATCCAGTTCCTTGTGCAGTACTGACCTCCCTTACTACAAGTCTCTGCAATGAGGCTTCAATAAGTTCAGAATTCTGCATGAATGGGAAAAGATGAGTTAAAGGAAAATGAGTAAAAGCACAACATTTACTAACCTCCAGCTATGAAAAGATGAAAGCATGGGGCACTGCCCACTGTTCTTTGGAAATCCCACTTAGGGATAGAGCCCTATAGCTACGAGACAGAAGGCTCATGAGTCAGTATGTGCTCAGTGCCTCAGGAGAGGTGTTCTTTGCTCCCAGTGGTTTCCCTGAAGTCTGGGAGCTAGAGACATGAAGTCCCAGCTTAAACCAAGAGGCAACTACATCTAGTTTTGCTCCACAGAAACAAACGGATAATTTTACATGGTGCAGGTCAGGGAGTAACCGCAGAAAAAAGAACACATGGTATTTTCTCCTGACAGCTGCTGCCTATAAGAGAAGAGCTTTAATTTTCTACTTTGCAGATATAATGTGTAAAATTTTGAAAAGCACCCAAGTGAGTCAGAAACTTTGAAGTCTCCCTTCAAAAGGGCTCAAGCCCATTTAGAAGATACCATACCCAGGACTTTTGGAAATACTTGTGCATTGCAATTCATAAGTGACCACAAATCATATACATAAGTAAGACTGAACTTTACTTCAACTTGAACTAGTGTAGCAAAGTTAAATAAAAATTAACCACGTTTTTTCGCTAATATGCAAAACATACCAGTACACTAGTCCCAGAAACTTGCTACACATTGGTGCAGAGCAATTCTGGCAGCTTACCATGGTACAGGAGTGTGTGACACATCACTCAGTGAAAACTGATACAAAACCCCATGGGGATTACTTACAGCCATTACAGCAGTAAAGTTCAGCAGCACAAGCATGATATAAAAATTGTTCTTCTCATCTACTACAGTTGGGAGACAACTGGCATCACTGAAGACACCAGCTACTATCAAAATGGGGGCACCTTATAATTCACGTTTCCCTTCACATAACAGGGTCAAAATCTGGGCAGACAACAAGATACAACTGTGAGGAAGGGGAGACACAACAAAAGCAAAACGAAGAAAACAGGTTTAGAAGCAGCATATGACAGTGTCTTTCTTTTAGGAAGAATACTATGCCCTAAAACACCAGCTGCCTAATTTCTCTTGGAAATTTCTTGCAGAAATAATTGAAGTCCAAAGGATGAGGAGAACTAGGTGGTGAGGAAAAAGAGAAAGGTATGGCAAAACTTCCTTTTTTAAGGTTAGCAGAGAATAAATAAAAGCAAAAACTGCCTTGATGCCTTTCAGTTCCACTCCTTTGCATTTGTGAGCTGTCTGACTCCAACTCTGTAAATGCACTGGCATCCCATCCTTGGCCAAGTCAAAGGGAAAGACCATGAGACCCGGCATTCAAAGTCCCACTCCTGGTGTGTATTTTAATTAATGGGAGCCTGAGAATTATCTGGGTAAGGGGATGGGGCTCATAGCTTTCACACCAGGTGAAACTTTCAGTAAGTGCTGGCTCCAGTCTCCTTTCATGTGCATTACATTCAAGGACATACATTCCACCTCTTTTTTTCTTTTCTATTTTTTTTCCCCACAACTGGAGGTTTGACAACAGAAGAACAGAGCTATAAATGTGAGGGTGCAATATATCATGGGATCAAGTGTGGAGAACATGTCCTCTACCTAAATGCCCCTTGGTGGAAAGAAAAAGCCCAAAAATGCCTACAATGATAATTCCCTCTGCTTGTTAAAACTATAAAGGATCAAAACCCAAAACAAAGCCCCAACCCATGGGCTGTGCTGTGCACGTTTCTAGGATATCAGCTCTGGCAGAAAGTTGAAAGGTTATGTTTGTGAAATAGCAGCTGCTTTCCTGCCACTTGATTCAGTCTTCTGCATTGCAAAGTCTCGAAACCGAAAGACAAATCTGACAATATGCTAATCTTCCAATAAAAAAAAAAAAAGTGACTTCTGAACCCTTATCTGTTGAAGAGCTGACAGTGAAGTTCAGAGACGGTTGTCTAACCAGACAAAACGATAGAGAAAATATGCCTTCAAACAAGATCATAAATCTTGAATAGTGCAGGGGAACAAATGTAAAGGGAACGTTTTACCACTAACACCATTTAGTAGCCTCACTTTCTTTCTCTCCCTCCACCTCTCCAGCCTCATCATACTTGCAAGGAAGGAGGATGTATCCTTTCAAAGCAATAGTATAAATACAAGGGGGGGGGGGGGAGTGTGTGTTTATAATGTATCAGGTACTGAAATCAGACATTTTTTCCATCACATCTGGAGTGTGGGGGGAGAGCAGAGACACAAAAAAAATACCGTGCAACCTGAATACAACAGACTTACACACTCCCCCCCAGCAACACACACACACTCGCACACAAAAAGTTTGCATATTGCACAGGGCGCTTGAAGATCATAAATCTATGCATGAGAAAGATGTAGTGGAAATTTTTGGGGGGATTAGAGTTTATTTTTGTCATCTCTGTGAGACAGCTACTCATTCATCCAGATCACAGCTAAGAAAAAAGCTGGTCACAGAAATTAGCAGTTTCAGCTCAGCAGCAAAGTCGCCAGCCTGTGAAGGCAGAGAGAAATTGACTAATTAGCAATGCGCACTAAAACTTGACGGTTCTTTATAGAGAGAGAGAAGAGAGAGGGAGAGCGAGAGGGAGGGAGGCAGAGAGGAGGGGGGGGGGGCTCGCTTTTTCCCCTTCTTTCTTCCAAAGATGTTTGAAATCGCAGTCATTTACGCTCGACAATTTTTACAATAGCCTTGAGCCATAATTTTGCGAGTCTCTCCAGCATCCATCCCCCTGTATGGTCTCTCTCCACTGGCCATGCACGACCGTTTCTCTCCCCAACCGTGGATTTCCTATTACTCTCGTTACGACTCACTGAGCCCCAGGCCCAAGGATAATGATGTGTTGTTTCTTGGTAGCATAATTTGTCACACGTACATTTTTTCTTCTTCTTCTCTTGCAGAAAGCTCTGCGCTCTCTCTCTCTCTCCTTCTCTCTCTCTCTCCTTCTCTCTCTCTCGTACATTTTCTTGCTGTTGCTAATTCATGGTGATCAAATGATGTACGACAAAATAAATTGTAAAGAGTGACTGCTCCGAGTTGGGAACCAGAAGGTTTTTTTTTTCTTTCTTTCTTTTCTCTCCTTTTTTTTTTTTTTTTTTTTTGGAAGGAGCAAGCAAACCTTTAAAAAGGAAGGACAATTGATTTTTTTGGGGGGGAGCTTAAGTGAACCTTTACTTTGGCAGCTGGTTGTGGAGCAGGTAAGTTTCTGGCCTTGTGTCTAACCGTCTCCGTGCATTTTCTTGTGTCTCCTGATTTGTTTGTTGTTGGGGGAGAGGAAAGGGGTGTCTGTGTGTGCGGCTGTGTGTGCTGGAAGTGTGTGCGGGTGGGGGGGGGGGGCAGTTGTGTAACGAACGCGTTTGCGGAATAAACTCCGATTGCAAGAAATGGGCAAAACGAGGAAGGAAGAAAGAAGGGGAGGGAGAAAGAGGAGGAGTGTGTGTGTATATATGCGTGTGTGTGCATGTATGTATGTGTGTGTGTGTGTGCGGTGGGGAGGGGGGGATTGACCGGGTCCACTTAAAGGGAGAGGCTCCGGGAGGTTTCTGTAGCCGGCGGCGGGGCGCGGAGCGGGCCTGAGCGGCGCCGGGGCAGGGGAAGCGGCCGGAGGGAGTCCCTCGCTGTGCCGATAAATGGGGCGGCGGGGGTTAAGGGAGGCACAGGAAGCCCGATGCTGGCGAGGAGCGACAGAACGCGCAGCAATGGCAGGAGCAGGTCTCGGCGGGATCCCGCTGAGGAGGAGGAGGAGGAGGAGGAAGAGCGGCGGCGCTCCGCGGGGCGGGATGCGACCAGCGCGGGTCGGTGGCTGCGCAGTCCCCGCAGGTGCGGCCGTAGCTCGGGGCTGCCCCGCCGATCCCCCCTCCCCTTCTCGGGCTGGGCACGGAGCCGGGGGTTGCGGCGGGGCCCGGCCGGACCGAGGGGCCGCCGGGCAGGGCCCTGCTACCCACCGCCCCCTCCCGCCTCTGCCGTCCTTCCCCCAACTTGAACTTCACGTAGTTACCGGAGTTACGGCAGCGGCGCCGTCGGCTGCGAGGAGAAGCGAGCCGAGCCGGGCAGGACAGCGGCGGGCGGCCCCTCGCCGGGCCCGGGGCTGCCGCTCCCCCCTTACCCTCCCATCTCCGCCTTTCTCCGTCCTCCAGGTTGCGAAGTATTGCAAGCCCCCCGCTGGGGCGGAGAAGGGGGAACGGCAACTTCGGTGCCAGCAAGCGCCGGGGCCCCCGACCCCGGCACCCCGACTCCGGCCCCGGGGACGGAGCGAGCCCTTTCGCCGCCGAGTTGCCAAAGCGAACGGAGAGGGCCGGGGGCTGGCGGCGGGCAGGGCGGCAGGGCTGCTCTCCTTCCCGGCAGAGTTTCAGTCACTTGGTAGTTTTTTTTCTGGGCATCGCGGAGTCAGGCGGGGGAAATTATTTTGTGTGTGGTTGATCGCTTAGGTGTTTGGTGGGGTATTTTTTTCGGGTCGGGGGTGGGCTGGCTCAGCTTTGAAAACGTCCCCGGCTTCCTCGCTCCTCCCCTGGAGAGCAGCCCGGTTTGCACCGGGGAGGGAGGAGAAAGGGGTGGGTGGTGGTAGGGGGTAAAAAAAAAAGAAAAAAATATTCCTCTGTCCCTCCCACGTTGTGGCCCCTCCGATAGAGCCCGTCCGTGCCCCGGGCGGGGGGGGGGCTCGGCGGGCAGAGGGGAGTCCGTCCCTCGGCCGCTCCCCCCCCCCACCCCCCGCCACCGGTGCGCACACGGCCGGGATGCGCCCTCCGGGCCTCTAAAGCTCTGTGTGTTTATTGTTGTGTCGTCCCGTGTGTCCCCCCACCCCGCTCTCCTCCCCACCCCTCTGCCCAGGTTGGAGGAGGGTTTAAAAGGCAGGTGTGTCGGCGGCCGCTCGCCATGTCCAGATCCGGGGACAGGACCTCTACCTTCGACCCCAGCCACAGCGACAACCTGCTGCACGGCCTCAACCTGCTGTGGAGGAAGCAGCTCTTCTGCGACGTGACCCTGACGGCCCAGGGCCAGCAGTTCCACTGCCACAAGGCCGTGCTGGCCTCCTGCTCCCAGTACTTCCGATCTCTCTTCTCCAGCGGCGGCGGGAGCGGCGGGCACCCCCACGCCCTGGGGCTGGGGCCTGGCGCCCAGGACGGGCTTGGTGGCCCGCCGAAGGAGCCACCACCGCCACAGCCGCAGGAGGAACCCGGCACCCCGTCCTCCTCCCCGGAGGACAAGCTGCTTGCCAGCCCGCGGGCCATCAACAACCTGGTGCTGCAGGGCTGCTCGTCCATCGGACTGCGGCTGGTGCTGGAGTACCTGTACACGGCCAACGTGACCCTCTCGCTGGACACGGTGGAGGAGGTGCTGTCGGTCAGCAAGATCCTGCACATCCCGCAGGTCACCAAGCTGTGCGTGCAGTTCCTCAACGACCAGATCTCGGTGCAGAACTACAAGCAGGTGTGCAAGATCGCCGCCCTGCACGGCCTGGAGGAGACCAAGAAGCTGGCCAACAAGTACCTGGTGGAGGACGTGCTGCTGCTCAACTTCGAGGAGATGCGCGCCCTGCTCGACTCGCTGCCCCCCGTCGAGTCGGAGCTGGCGCTCTTCCAGATGTCCGTGCTCTGGCTGGAGCACGACCGGGAGACCCGCATGCAGTATGCCCCGGACCTGATGAAGCGCCTCCGCTTCGCCCTCATCCCGGCACCGGAGCTGGTGGAGCGGGTCCAGTCGGTGGATTTCATGCGCACCGACCCCGTCTGCCAGAAGCTGCTGCTGGACGCCATGAACTACCACCTGATGCCCTTCAGGCAGCACTGTCGGCAGAGCCTGGCCAGCAGGTGAGGGGGGCGGCGGGGAGGGGGTGCCTTCCCTCACAAGCGCCCCCTCGGCGGCTGTGGCTGCGGGAGGGCGTGGGGGAGCGGGGACTCCCCGCAGGGCACGGGGCCGAGAGCCGGTGGCGGGCAGGGGGCAAGCCGGGCCGTACCGGACGGGGCGCCCTCCGGCGGGGCAGAGGGGCGGTGCGGCGGCTGGGCCGGGCGGCGGGAGTCCGCCCGCGGCGGGGGCTGAAGGAGGGCGGCCGGGCCGAGCTGCCCGCCCCTTGCACCGCCAAACTTTCCTTCACCTCCCCTCGGCCCGGCAGGGCCGCTGCGGCCAGGAGCGGGGGATTGGCCGGACGCGCCCCGCAGCGCCCCTCCAGCGCGGGTGGAGGCAGTGGCGCGGAGCGCCGGCCCGGGCAGGGGCGCGGATTGGGACCTACCCTGGGCAGGGCAGCGGCTGGGGCAGAGGCCGCGTCCGAGAGCGGGAGGCCTTCTCGGAAGCGGCCAGCGGGGCGAGCGGCCGCGGGTGCTTCCCGCGGCGTGGGTCCCCTGCCTGCCTGCCCGGGGACATCGTGCGCGCCCCGCTCCCCGGCCTTCCGGCGTGCTGGCGGCGCTCGGAGCTCCCTCAGCCGTCGTGCCTGTTCCGTGGGGTTGACGTGTGAATGTGGGGCTTCAACGGGCGTGTGGGAGCCCGCGCCTGGGGAACCTGTTGTAATTATTTATTATGGGCCGTATTTATTCTCTTCCCCAACACGTCCCACTCCCTCCCCCCAGTGCTGCTCCTTAAGAAGGAGTTGCACCTGCGGGGCGTTTTTAGCTGTAATAACCCAAGTCCTAAATCTAATTAATTCTTTTTGTCAATAGCCACGTTTTTCGTGCAGACCCTGGTACTGCTGATGTTGGGGTGATGTCTGTATTGTGCGTGAGAACTTGTGACTTCATAGTCCTTACATCTATGACATGTCAGTTATTTTCATTTAATAAGGTAATGAATCATGATGTCAGAGATTGACAATATGAGGTTGGTGTTAGGAACTGAAAGCACAGCACGTAGTTTAATGAGCAGTAAATATACCCGAAATGAAGGGAATATTTTTTTTTCCCTTTAAAATATGTTTATACTTCATTTCATTCAAAAATGGAAAGATAATACTGTCTTCCAAGTGCAGTGGCACGGTAGTGCAGAAATTGAAGCACACTATTATTCAGCTTTTTAACTAATAGGTGGGTATTTTTAATGACTTAGCAGCAGCAAGAAAAACTAATACATTATTATGTATTTTAGGTAATACACTGTTAGCATTAATGCAGAGGATTCTTTCTATCTTCATATAATAGGTATCCTGATGATTTAACTTTGAAAATGCTACGCCTTCTTTTATTATCTTTGGCTAGCTCGCTCTGTTAGTGTTTTTGCTGTGCTTATCACCTTGCTGTCTAACTGATTCTCCCTCCAAAATCCTACAGTAAAAAAAGGAATACCAGCGTTTTGCGGTGCAAAGTCTTTTTGAGACGCCGCTGTTGTAGCTGGGTGCATACCCTTTGCATTTCAATACTCAGAAAGTGTTGACTTTCAAAAATGCAAAGCCCACCATCTCCTTCCCAGTGGAGATTCTGCACGCTGCCTGGGGCATGCCGGGGCTCATGTCCTGGTGGATTGCTGAGATACCAGCCGGCTTGGTTCAGTGAAGATACCTTCCAGCTTCACTGGTCCATGTCATTTGAAGGATATGTAGTGGTGTTCTGACCACTGAATGCTTACAAGTGTCATGGATGCTGCAAGAATCTGATACTCGTGGTGGTGTTGGGAGCTGGCTTTGCCTGTAGCGGGAGCGTACACAAAAGAATAGCACTTTTAAGTAGACCTCGATTAGACTCTGAGGTGTACTTACTTAATGACTTATGGGGGACTCCAAATAACACAAATGCCACGGTTTTTATTTGTAATAGGTCTGTGCATCTGTGCAGACAGTGGTACTTCAGAGACCCTTAATCGGAGTGGGTGAAAACGTACTGCCACCTTCTCAAACATTAACGTGTGTTTAATGACAGCGTCGTAGCCAGCTTCTTATGATTGGGTTCTTCACTGGCAGTAAAACTGGAGCAAAAGCATTTATATTTCTTTCAGTTATAAGCAGGACTTACTCAAAATGGTAAAACGTTGGAGATGCTGAAATGCTCTGTGATACAGCATACAGTTGATACATTTTCATTTTGGGTCTTGGATGATATTCCTGGGGATTCGGAAAGGTCACAAAGGCCCATCTTTGAATCTTAATCATTTTAAGATTTCACCCAGCCGCCTGAGTGTACAAGTGCCTTTTTAAATGTGAGTGAAGAAACAAACATACCCCAGATTATAGAGCTTTGCAGACTTGTCCTTCTTGTTACCAGCAGTTTCTCCAAAGCCACATTTTTGACATGTTGACATTCATTCTCTAAAATGATACTTTAAGGAAGAAAATATGCAAAGAGTTTCTTAAGTCACTAATTTGCAGAAAGAAATATTAAAAGAAACTAACAGTTAAGTATGTGTGCAAATAGATAATAAATATTACACAGAAAAGGACTTAAAAGCTTTGATTACCTTTTCTGGGAGCAATGGTGACCTCAGTCATTTGAAATTTGAAGTTTAATGAAAGGTCATTCACAGAACCTTCTCATGTTTAACACTGCCTGTTCTGCAGTATAATATATACCACACAGTAGAGCATGGGATGGTGAGAAATACAAGCAGCCACTTCCTTACTGTGTGTTGTAGCAATGGTGAGAATCACATGCAGAATTAGAACTTGCCAGTAATTTTTCTGCATTTTTAAGAGGAATGTGGGTTTTTTGTAACACATTACTTTAAAATGTACACGTATACATATCCATTTGCACGCTGCCACTTTGGAATACTTTGTAATTGGGGCTGGTTACGTTTTTTAAACAAAATGAGTGTAATAGGAGGCTTGAAATACAGTGGTTCTCCTTTGAAATGTAACTGTAAAGGTAGTGCTAATTTGTTTTTTAACCATGTGCCCACTTTTCTGACAGACACAAGGTTTTGCTGTTGTCAGGGCCAGAATAAAGCTCTTTGGGACCATAGGAGCCAGTCTGTGCACTACAAGCAGAGTTATTTATAAAGTTTGTGCTGCAAGTGCAGATCCTGCAGCACAAGCAATGCTGAGGCTAGTAGGTACCCAGTTTTGTGTCACAGTGAAAAAAGCTGCTTACCTTCAGGGACAGCAAATTATTATTTCCTTTTTTCCATGAAACTTCTTGAGAGAAGGTAACACTTAAATGCCCTCATGCATTTTTTTGTAAAACTGTTTTTCAAAGCACAGCATCTATATGATCATCTTTTAAGAAGCTGAGGAATGACATTCCTGATTTGCAAACCTTGCCGTGCACTCAGGAGGTTATGGGCATCACCATAAGGAGTGGATGTTTTGGCTCCAATCTGGCATGGGATCATTGCTCAACTCCAACCAAAGTTTGTAATTCTTCTGACTTTGGGGACCCATTTCCAGGTTAATGCTGGAGCTCTCTGGCGTATCCGATCCTCACCTACAGTAGGGCCTTGACACACAAACTGCTGTTAAAGCCGCTTGAGACACAGTCACTTTTAACATCAGTAGGAAAAATCCCAGTTGATTTCAGCATGGAGAAGGTTGGGCCCATTAAGGTGACCCTGAACATTAGACCTCAATGATGTCTGTCCCTGAGAGACATGGGTGTCTCTGTGTGGTGCCATGTTTTCCGTAGTTCTAGGAAGAAAATGCATTTAGGTAGAGGAATGTTCATCTCCCTGTTATTTTTTTTTTGAGTCTCAGGACTTCGCTAGTGTATTGAGTTGCTTTAAGCACCCCTGTGCTTTATTGTGTAATATAATATGTTTATATAATACACAGTATCTGTTCTCAATTTTTAAAAAGTTCTGGGTTGGAGCATTGCCATGCTGCTGGAGAGAATTTCACTTTTAAAGATGAGTGAGCTAGTGAGAGTTATTGCTTCCGTGTTTACTTCCAACGATGAAAATGGTTAAAAACACATCACTGCTATGAAATGCCTAGCTTCTAACTTCAATTTTGCTTGTGCTAATGAACAGTGTATCTGTAGCCAGAGAATGGAGCATTGTAGAGCAAATACTTTAAATACGGGGCCTATAATTAAATGTTTTGCCTAAATATTGTTGCCTTTTTATTGAACACTGCTGTGGTTGTGTGGTTTTGCTCACCTGTAACTCCAGACATGAGAAGACAGGCTGGGTGGGAAGAGGCAGCCCCTTGCAGCCTGGGAGTTGTTTGTCAGCTGCAGGACACATGCTGCTCCGCTCTACATCAACAGGCATTTGGGCTGGGCAGGATTTGCAGGCAGAGCAGTGGTGAGATGTCTGTACAGCTGCATTAGGTACCTGAAAGCAGAAGGGAGTGAGGAAGGGAAAGCTGGGAGAGGTGAGAAAATGCAGAAAAGAAAGGAATTGAGATACCCCAGGGGAGAAACAAGGCTTAAGTAGCTGAAGCAAAGAAGTACAAATGAGGGAAAGGGGAGAGAACAGTTTTGAGGGGAGAAAAGGAGACAAGGAAACAAAAAAGGACTCTGGTAAATAAAAAGAAGAGAGGGTATGAAACAAAAGGAAAAAAGCCTAACCTTTGGCAGAAACTGCATCTTTGTCAAGAAGAGCTGAGTATTTCAGTTTCTGGAAAAATCTTTTCAGTTGTTGAAGAGGAAAAATGGACAGTGAGCAACCAAGTGACCTGAAATGGGAAGAGAGTTAGGCAGGAAATACGGAATTAAAGAGTGAAAGAGAGAGGAGGGAAATAAAAAGACAAAGAGATAAGAAGGCTAAGCCTGACTGTGCCCAGGTTCAGTGAGGTCCCGGCATGTACAGACCCAGCTGTTTGCCTGCACTTTTGTTCCCTGGACTGCTACACCTTGGGGAGATTAGAAGTGCAAATTCTGGTCCTGCTGAAGCTAATTACAGAGGTTTTAATTTTTCTCTAAGTGGAGAGAAGGTGTCATCCAGTCTGTTTGGTGTTAGGTAGTACTAGTGAAAGTGACAGCGAATTAAGCATTGACAGGTGATGAAGATGATAAGACCAGCTTTCACTCAGTAGGAAGGTGGCAACTGTTGATGGAAGAAGGAAAATGTAAAGTGGTGAGCAGCGTGAGACACTAGCATTTACATGGAAGACATATATATACAGTGTGGTTTACTTTCTACAGAGATTAAAAATTTGAAGAAACTGGTTACATCCCTTGGCCATTAAATAATTTCCTTCTTGAATCTGCTATTTCTCTACAAATCTCACAGACTGTAGTTCAGTTTGACTTCTTTTACTGAAAATATTTTTGTAGGTTCTCAGCAGGGCGTATTTTGTGGTTGTAAAAAAATTGCTTGGGTTTTTTTTTTCACTAAAATATATCGTGCATTCTAGTAACAGCCCCCTGCCTGTCCCTTTGTGATCCTAGCACCGGTATTTGGATTTTTAACTAATATTTATACTCATAGTTAATTGCAACTGAGAAATGTTTCAGTCACCAAATTAATGTTTCTATAAAATCCATACCTTAAAATGTATGTGCATTATTAACATAATTTTGTGGATGAAGTGAATGTGAGGCTCCGGTTTATTGTAGTGGGCTTTGGATCAGGTCTTATGTGCCTGAATTAATATCAGGAAACTGTTCCTGTGCCAGGACTTTCTCAGCAGAGCTGCAGAAGGGAGACTGACACATGAGAAGCTGCGGGGAAGTGAACCACAGACCTGTAGTCAGTTTAATCCTAGTTAGTCTCACCTACTTGCCTTACTTGCCTTATGCACACATTCATTTGCCTTTGGAGACAAGTTAATGCTGAAGTGTAAGTGGAGACATGTTGAGCATCCAAGAGGGAGGGAGGCCTGGAGCTAAGGTTGCAGTCACAGGCAGCAACCTTGTCCTAAAAGGACTGCTGTGGGTCAGGACAGGCTTTGGGAGCTTTCTTAAAAACATGCATGTTATGTCTGGTAACATCCTTCCTATGGTGGCATTGGTGACAGACAGTTTCTTGACCCAGTTGTAGTACTCATTAGAAGAAACATCATTTATAAAGAGTATTTAATGGTCTTACTGGCAACCGTCTTTCCAATGGCTGTAGGGCAAGAAGGGGTAAGTACCATGTGCAGGAACTCCCCTTGCTTTGCCAGTCAGTGTCCCTGTCACAGATACTAGCTGGAGTAGTCTCCTTTGTAAACTGCCAGCCCCTCCTGATTTACCCCCTTACGAAATCCATAGTCCCAATAGCTCCAGCTCTTTCCCCACCTCTTGCCTTCTTGCTATGTAACTCCGTTTTTTCAAAGTCCTTTATTTGAAAGGCTTTTGAAACTCCAAACTACTCCTTTTCCCTCACCAGTCTGCCTCATGGGCTCCCCTTGCTCCCATGCTGACAGATAGGGCTCAGATCCAAGCTACCTGAGCTTCACCTGCACCTCTTCTCTCAAATCCTCAGCTACCATGGCCCCCTCAGTGGACCTTCACAGGGCTCCCTGCCTCACACACACACACCAATGCAGACTTCTCCAGACCTCTCAGCTTGGATCTCCAGAAGCTGCTGCAGCTGTTTGGGCTGTGGTGTCTCTCAGCTTCCGTCACCCTGCCCCTTTTAGCACTCATGGCAGCTTCAAGTATCTGCATCTGCATCTCCAAACTCTTTCCAAAAGGGGAAAGCTTTCCCTGGATTTCAAGCAGCTTTGTTCTAGAGGGAAAATGAGCTAAGATTTTTAAGAGAGTCTTACTAAGCTGCTCAAACTGAGGGTGAAGTGCCTAGGAAATTAGGAGCTTCTTCCTCAAATGCTGTACTTCAGCAGAAATGCTCCTTTCCAGCACCTGCAATAGTCTGTGGAGCTCGTGTACAAATCCTGTGGGTGCCTAGGAGGATGGAGCTGTCTCCTCTGAGGTCCTGTGTTGTTCTTCCCCATGCTCTGGCAACTTAATCCGGGACTGTCCTTTCAGGGAGAATGTGAGTCAAAGGTGGTACGGAGCTCCCTAGATAAGGAACTTCCCTCTCAAACAAGTCCTCCTGGTATGATTTACCCTTAGTGTGTTCAAATGGAGTGCCATGGGATCGTGGTGAGCATCCTGCACACCCATCTTTGGCTGCCTACGTGCTTTGTCTGAGGCTCTTCTATTCTGTTTTCCTGATATACATCTCCCTCACATGGAGGGGGAACACAGAAGAAGGTTCTGCAGACCCTGCCTGAATTTGGTCTTTGAAGGCAAGTTGTGGCCTGGGGCCACTACAGTTTGTTCTTATAGCCGAAGAATACAGAGGTTCTGAGTCTGTAACTGCTGAGCAGTAAATGGAACAGAGCTGCAATGGTGTAATTGTTTGGATTTGTACTTGAAGACAAAGTACAGCAAGCCTTGGGGGCAGGGGGAGTGAAGAGAGCAAACGCAGAACACAGAATCAACAGAAAATAATTTGCCAGGAAAAAAGCTTTGGTTCTGTTAAACTTGTGTTACAGAAAAAATCCTCATAATCTCTAGAAACACCATTTTATCTTTTCAAATAGCTCCTGTGTTTTAAAAATCAGTGGTTCTCTAAATCAGAGCAAAGTTTGTCATTATCCTTTTGAAAGTATGACCTGAAAAGATTCAGCAGGAAAGTTAATAGGAATCCTGAATGAAAGTTTTGAGCTGCTCTGTGAACATCTGTTGCTGATTTTGTTGAGACAGATCCTGTTTGGTATTATGGGCTTACCAAAGGACCATCTAAGCAAATTATAGAATATGGGAAGTTGAAATCCATTAGTAGATACACCCTGGCATCGTTCTCCATATTTGCTGCCTTCCTAAAATTTTCTTTACAGACTGTTGTGCCTTAGTACTTGGTAGTCAACACTTGCTGTATTCTTGGAAAGCAGACAATAAACCTGGAGCAAATACTATCACCTGCCAAGTTCAGTGGGAACAGGCGGTTTGCACTGACACTGGAAGTAAATAGTTGATGCCACAGTTGGTCCTTCCCATCTTCCCTGACTAGCACCTTCTTTCATTAATAAAAAAAGGTAACCAGTCATAGTTTGGATGAGGCAGCAGTGAGTTGTGGTTCTTCTTCTTGTCTTCCTAAGGAAAAGGAGCCTCAGTTGGGAAGAACGTGGTCTCTGATGCAGAGACCTCCTGTTGTCATGGACATTTGATACAGAATCAAACAAAAGAAGGACCGTCCTGACTTTTCACAGTGTGAAAGTAAATAGGGGATTGAAATTTCCTACGGGAAAAAATGCAGCACTGAAGCACTGTATAAACATTTGCATTTTACCACCCCTGTCTGAAGCAGAAGAAAAAGGAGGTGGTGAAAGGGAAACCAAATTTCAAAAGCATACAGCTTTTATATTTTCTTCAGTTTTATTTTTAAAAGTATTCAGCATCAAGGACCCAAATACTTTTTCAGACCTTCCAACAATATGGAAAATCAGTAGTTTGCATAGTTTTTTCGATGAGGTTCATGACACGGGTGTTTCTGTGACTCATTTACCAATATAAGCTTCACTAGTAAAAATCTTGATTCAGACCCCTTACAGTGCCTCAGATACTCACTGTGTGGCTAGCAAGGATATCTTTAGCATTCAGATCTCAGTGAATTTAAAGACTTGTTTTCAAGCGATCTATTTGTGTAGATATTGTCACTACAGAAGTACTGTTGATAATCTCACATAGGTAGCACATCTCTTAAAGCCTCTCTGCAGCTGTAAGGAACAATGGTGTTGTGCATGGATACGGCGACCTCGGCAGAATTCCGTATGGGAAAGCTACTGAGCCTCTTCCTGGGGAACTGTACCAGTCCCCTGTCAACATGAAGAACAAGCTGGTAACACAGGAAGACAAAGATGAGAAAAATACTCCTCTGTGTTCCTCCCAAAGCAGCGCTGGTGGCAGATGCCACTCATCCAGGATAGTTACCGACCCTGAAGCTACCTATTAGTTCAGAGGCTGTTATCCCAAAGAGAAGGGACATTCACTTCAGGAGTCCTCAAGAGTCTCTTCAAGATTTACTTGGAGACCATTCTAATCTAGTAATGTCAGTAGGACTGGATTCATAAACACCAGGTATTCAGAGCTCCAAGCAGATTTTAATAGAGATGACAGAAAACTGTCTGCCAACTGTACAAATAAAGGAAAGTTCTAACTTGTCAGGTGACTGCAACAGTTAAGTGTGGCCTGTCAGACAGAAGATTCACTTACCCATAGACTCCTGCTTTTTAGGCGGTGACAAAAAACAAAGAGATTGGTGTTGGAGCAAACAGGGGCTCTCCTTTTTTGCTATGCATTTATTTTTTTTAAATCTTCATTGGATAGTTCTAGTAAATCCAGGGGACAAAACCAGCAATCAATGTCTGCAGCAGATCATTGCCAGCTTGGTATTTATGTTCCTAAACTTCAGTCTCTCAGTGGTCAGCAACATGTATTAAATAAGCAGGAGAGCAGGTGTCTCATGGACATCACTGAACCTCTTCAGTGAACATTACAGTGAGCTCTGCTGCAATGAAAATGTGTACTCAGGGCCTTCTGCTAAGTATGCTCACATTGAGAATGAAAAGATGAAACCCAAAATCTTCATGGCACTGAAGTTGTCAGGTACAGTGTTAATAGAAAGCTTTTTCTTATTCTTTCAAATGTGTCTGAGGTGTAATGTATGTGCCGTCAAAGAGTCAGAAAAATTCCTAAGGCAACCTTCATACACTGAGCTTATTTTAAAACGCATTTTGAACCTAAGAAAATCATTTATTGGTCATAATTTGCAAGAGATCTCAGCATACTTTTGGTTTTGACAAAATCAAGAGAGAGTCTTTTAGGGTCTGTGCTTTGCCCATAAGGAGAGAGATACTCCCAGTAGGTCAGAGTTCCAGCAGAAGTCTGATCTTTAGGACTTGGGCTGGTGGCTGTGAGAGCTCAAGCAGTGAGCTTGCCCTGCCAGTGCTGTAGGGGCACAGAAGGCATTCTGGATGCCCAGTCACCTGTAGGTTGTGATGTTCATTAATTCATTTTATGTGATAACAAAACCTCATGAAATTTCTCCATCCAAAATATATTTTGTATTGTATCTTACGATTTTCATAAAGTTCACAGTTACCATGCGTTGCTAATCATGGCTATCTTTGCAGTCAACTGCAAAGTCAAAATCCATTGAAATAAGTAGTTTTCATATCACACTCTAGTTGCACTGAAATCCCTGCCCAGGAGTGGGGAAGGTAATTGTCAAAGATCTCATCACAAGTTCTGTGATGACAAAACAGGTTCTTAAGTCATGGGCATATGGATGCATGCAGCATCAGTTCAGATTTGCAGACTGCAGCTAGATTCTCCATTACATCTGTTGGTCACAACACTCCTTCAGGTGGTTTTTTTAGAAGAAAAAGGTTGCCAAGGACTGGCTTGGTTTCTGAAGATTAAACTCAGTTTTTAGTGTTAACAAAGAAAAGGTCTGCAACTGAAGTGCTGTTTTGAGACAGTGTATTTCTCTCTTTGTCTGTTCCTTGAGATTGGTATATAAACTTCACTGGGATACTTTGTTCCTGGGGCAGGTTAATACAGCTGCTTTTCTGAGATTCTTGTTTGTGTTTTGACAGTATCGCTGGGTCAGCCTGCAGTTTCTCAAATCCTTTGACATAATGGCATTTGTGGATGTATTTACCTACTCCTGCCAGGTCTCCTGGCTCTTTCTGTTTGTGCCTGAGTTCAGTGAGGAAATACCTGAAACTGGGTTGGCTCTGCAGTGTTTAAGGTCAGAACTGAAGCAGGAGTGAGGCACCCCAT
This sequence comes from Hypotaenidia okinawae, assembly GCA_027925045.1. Lineage (NCBI taxonomy): Eukaryota > Metazoa > Chordata > Aves > Gruiformes > Rallidae > Hypotaenidia > Hypotaenidia okinawae. The sequence goes on along the minus strand of BSDF01000002.1, from coordinate 117,771,909 downwards.
GTCTGTGAGGTCCCTAGTCTGAACAGACACCTGTCTTGCTCCATACTCAAGGCTATAGTGACAGCCTATAATAAAAGAGAGTCAGTGATCCAGGTTTTTGGGTTTATGGTAGCCTGGAGTTAAGAAGTGTAGCTGGATAGGTTTTGGTGGGTTTTTTTCTTCATTGATTACCATAACCATCTGTACGGCTAAGACGCGGTTTTCTTTCAGGTGTGTTACACTACCCTAAATGCATTGAGAACCGCAGGACTGACACTTCATTGTTGAATTCTTTCTGTTTCTTTGCTTCACTAATGCAGAGAGGGGAGACTTACTGCATTGTTTAAAAACTGGAAGACTCTGGAGCAAACCTGTGTTGTTGAGGCTTGTTTTCTTGCCAGCTGTGGTAGAATGAACTCCAACCAACTGCCCAGTTAAGAAAAGCCCATCAGTGTAAGATTGATGGAGATGCTAATAAAGAAAAACAATGTACAAAAAGAGTACTTCTCATTCATGCATTTACTATTAACATGAGGCTATCAAGGTTGCAAAAGAGCTTTGGGTGGGAGTGGTTGTCGGGAGTACTGAGGTCTATTACTGTCTTCCCTACCAATTCCTTGTGAGTTGATAAACTCTCTTGGGCTCAGCGTTTTGCCCTCTGTATTCATAGTTAGTTTAGACTATGGACTAGTGGCCTGAGTTTTAGAGCCGATGTGCATCTGCTGCTTCCTTTGAAGTGAGTAGGATTTAGATATGTTGATGAGTGTTCAACATGTCTGAAAACGAAGCCTCTTACATGAATTCTCAAACTCCTCAGTTCGTGTTCTTGAGGGAAATGATGCAAGTTTTAATGTTGACTTTAAAATACTTTGATTTCCAGTCTTGTAAGTAGACAAACCTCACACCACATGGGGTTCCAAAGAACTTAATTAAGGTGAATTAAGTGTTTTTAAATCTTGGCAGAACAGAAACTGCGAAGTCTGTGCAGAATAGTAACACCACATGTATGTTGATCAAGGAGAACTATATCTTACACTTTCAGGGTAAGATATAGATATGTTTATCTCAGCTTTTTGCCATGACATCAGCCTGCCTGTTTGTGGTTAACATTATATTAGACTTCCCAGACCAGGACCCACTACTGTTAATTGAACACAGGATGATCTTAATAGCCTTGCTAGGAACACTGTGAACCACAGTATGTAACTGAATAGTATATTATACTGTAAAATAAGGACTGTGAAAAGAGAGCATTTCGGATACAATGCAGAGCATTTCACACTGTAATCTTGAGTTATCCAAATAGCAAGTATGTGATAATGCAAGAAAGGCAGAAACTTTATCTTGCTAAGGTATTACATATATTTTTAAATCCTGCCTTCATCGTGGAGTTTCACCAAATTACATGTTTCTTAATATTTGGAAAAGTCTTCTACATATATGCAGTGATCATTTCCATACCTTCCATAATTTACTGTGTATTTTACAATTTTGACAGTACTGCTCAGCACAATATGAAACACAAATATAATGGAGAAAATATTTTTTCTAGCCTAAAATACAGCACTTCACAACAAAACTTAAAAAGCAGAACTGGGTCCAAGAAAACACATCGATTTAAAACATGTGTGTCTTTAGTCACTGTATTATCTTTACTTGATTCACTGGAAGAGCCCTCGGCATAGACTGATTAGATACTTAGAGTAAAAGAGCCCATCTCTTCTTTGCCAGGTGAGACTACTTTTGGTAGAGACTGTGCTGGCTATTAAACTTTTATTAAGGGTTCCTTTCCATTTTAAACATGAAAAATTACTAAACATTTTTTATACAGTCCTGTATAGCAGCGCTGCTCCTTCTCAAGAAACAGTAGTAGCTTCTCAGATTGTTTAGCTGAAAAAGTAATGTTAAGGATAGTTGCAGCTGCCAAAGTCTGGAAACTCAGAGTTACATCTGACATTTCATTCTTCACCTTAACTATTGAGCCTTGGCCATTCGTTGGTTTTTCACAGTGCTTTGGAGTTAGAAGGGAGTTTTACAGATGAAAGATGAAAATCAAAATAAACTCCTTTATCAAGTAAACCTTGCAAGGGCAGTCTGAATTTTACAACACAGAGGGAGTTGATTGTGATATAACATACAACACAAGAGGGTTGGAATAAACAGTTTATTCTCTATCATTAAGAATGGCCATGCATAACTGACTTATGGCTCTGGTTTGCTCTGCCACTTGTTACGTGTGCAGTCATCCCTAACTCATACCAAAAATAGTTTCTCAGACTCCTGTGTTGCATAGTTTTTATCAAATGTTCTCTCATTAAAAACTTTACCAGGGAGATTGAACATTTTGAGATGCTGGCAGTGCTTACGAAAGCTTTCCCCAGAGCGTGGTCTCACTATGTGGAGTCTGTGCCGACAGTTGTCATGAGACAGTTCCTGATAGCCTACACAGATACAGTCTGCTGGGCAGGTTACAGTCATCATTTGACAGTACATTGCAGGTTCAGTACAGAGGTCAAAGGCTGGCTTGTCAGAAAGACTGAAGGACCTCGGGCTTCTCCCAATTCAGGAGCAAAGCAGGGGAGTAGGGAGAACACCGCAGTGTCTCTGCCCCTGCAGTGACGGTTTAGTTTCCTCCACTGTCAATTCAGGACCTTCCCTGAGCCCTAAATCCATTTAAAAACAAACAAGGCCATCTGCTAGTTAATTCCCTGGCCGTCCTTGTAATAGATGTATCTGCAGCCTGTAGTTGTCTTTTTGGATAGCCATTTGAAGGGTTTTATTACTGACCATCTTGTGGGTTGAACCTTCGGCAGCGTGCTGCCTTCCTGAAGGAGATTCCTCTTGGGTAGTGCGTGGCTACAGCACAACCTCATTCATTTTGCCTCATCTTCTGAAGAGAGGATGCAGTCCCGGTGCAAATGTAAATTGCTGTCTAGGTAGTAGTTGGAGGTAAGCCACTGGTGTGACTCAGTGGTTGAAGCACCTGCTGCTGGAGCACACTGCCGAGGTTGGAGCTCCTGGTTGGCAGTGGTGGTGGTGGGCTGTGGTTCGTGCGGTTCTGTGCCTTTTATGGCCAGGAGTGTTTGCTGCAGGCTGACACCCAGATTGCTGCAGTGATGTTGCCGTGCTTGGAAGAATGTTGGTGTTTGACAAGGCTGCTTTCCATCAAATGCACAGTCCCCCTGAATGTTCGTTCCTACCAACGCCTTTTTTTCCAGGCTACGTCACCTTCCTACTTCACGGGAGCGGTTTGAGAATAGGCCTTTATTTCTGCGTTACCACACCCTAGCTTGGTATAACTGACGAAAGTTCAATTATACACAAAGTGACTATTAAAGCATCGGGGCCCATCTGGGGGTCTGGGCCTGCCCTCCCCTTTTCACTTACAATTGCACTAAATCCCTTAATGTTGCAAGGAAATCGTACATTCATCAGGTGGAGCGTTGGAGGCCAGGGTGCAGATAACCGCTTTTACTGCATATGAGACATTGCAGTCCTGTTCTTAAGAACTGCCAGGCAGATTGGGAATCACGGTCACGGTTAATAGCAGCGAATTGCCAGCTCTTGATGGGTGGGTAGTCACTCCTTTCAGTGGTTGCCCCCTGGGGGGAAGGTAGAAAAACAGAGGGAGGGAATTAGAGTGACTTTGCACAGCTGAGCAGGTTCATGCCGCTGGATCAGTGGCAAGCATTGGCAGGGCTCCACTCTGGGGAGGCTCACAACAACATCACAGTCTCATTTTTACCAATTGGTGTTGCTATAGCCAGTGGTGCACAGGGGGAGAGCAAAGAGGAAGGGGGGAGCCGGGGGGAGAGTTAAAGCAAGAGTCTGGACTAAATTAAACAAACAAAAAGTGCTTGTAAGTAGCATTTAACCCATAACCATTAGCCCAGTGCTGCTAATTGTACTAAACTATATATCTGAAGTTCAGTGTGTGATTAAAGAGTTGGCTCACAAACTCTCTGCATAACCTTAATTTTTTCAAGGTTCTTTGAGTGTAGAATGGCTTATAATAATGATTTTGACTAATACGATTTTTGACATGCAACTTTAATGCTTAACCTTAGTACAACTCCAGAGCATTTCATGTGTATTCAGCTGTAAAGAGTGATGATTTAAAGGGATAATATAAGAAAAAGGTCGTTCTAGAATGAACCTCTAACAAATTGCATAAAGGAAGCTTATTATGCCATGAGTAGAGAGATATGCAGCTTTTCTGATCATTTTTCTGCTTGGCTCAAAAAATTGTTGAGACATGATTGGGGAAAGAAACACAAAAAAATGAAATAGAAAACTGCAAGCAGTGAACACTCTTTTGATGGTTATGATTTTGTTAACACTAAAAATACTCCTCAGTAATGTGGTTCTTCGTCTTTCCTCTTGTTTTGGGTGAAGAATTCGTTCCAATAAGAAAATGCTGCTATTGGTTGGAGGATTGCCTCCCGGACCTGACCGGCTACCCAGCAATTTGGTTCAGTATTACGATGATGAAAAGAAGACGTGGAAAATACTGACAAGTAAGTGGTTTATTTTTGTACAGTTGTCTTGATGAATTTAAAAACATGGTTAATCAAATTAGACACTTTATTGATTTGTTTCCCTTCAGAGATTTGTTTATGTATCACAAGGGGCTTCACAATGGAGCAATAAATTGAGATTGCAGAAGATGCTAATTTTATAATAGGGTAGGCCTAAATTAACATTGGCTTAAAATCATTCCAGTAAGTTTTTTAAGTAAACTTGTAAGTCTTTCATACTGTGACATGAATACATGCATATTTATGGACATATGAATAAAATCTTGCTTAGAAAAAAAAACGAGGCAACATTTGAGACAGTTTTCTCAGAGTCAAATCCCTGCTAAGCCATAGTACTAGAACACATCTTTGATTCTCTTTTGCATTCTCATTTCCTTCTTCCAGCTTTATCTGTTGTCCACAATCATTAAAGAAAGGTTTCCTCTGTACTGCTCTGCGTCCTTTGCTGACAGAAGCATTGGTGGAATGTATCAGCTACAATAAACTGTGCACGGAGGCTCCTATCACAAAATTCTTTCCCACCTTCTTTTAAAGGTTGATTGTGTTTTAGAGTAAGTATTTTGCCTCGAGCATCGAGATTTGGAACTTATTGTTATGTTGGTTGCGATTCCCAGTCTGACTTGGTCATGGAATCAAATCATAGCTTCTTGAGTGCAGCAGGCTGTGTGTGCATTAGTCCCCTTGTGGCTAAACTGGCTGCATTGGTCAATAAAACTAAATTTTAACTGTCAAAATTGCCCAAAGCAGTATAGATAAAATAATAAATGAGCAATTTTGATCCATAAATCAAAGCCATACTTCTAAAACTGGACAACTGGTAAAACCTGGATTTTCTAATAGACCTGCTTCTCCCACCCCCGCCCCTCTCACTAAAATACCTTTAGCAGAATTCTGTTCTTCATCCCTTATCATTAGTGGGATAGATCCACATTAATATTATATGCATGGGTTAGGATGAAAAAGAATTCAAAAGATGCAAGACCTGAAATGATGCCTTTGCAAATTGCTTTCTCCCTTGGAAAATTTAGGAGCCTTTCTCAAAATGCTGCAACATAAAGACTGCTTAGGTCTGGACTGATAGTTGAGAGGTTTGTGTAAGAATGGCAATAACAAAGGATCGTATAACTGTACATTAGAAAAGCCTGCAACATCTGTACTAGGGAGCATACCATGCTTCACATTTTTCAGAATAAGGAGATACAATACACACCTCTCTGTATGCTGTTTAGGAGGAAATTGTGAAGGTGGTAAATCACTGAAAAATCAATGATGTTGCGTGAGGCAGAGGTGTTTAAGTTCTGGAATTTGTTGTATCTAATCCAGTGGCTCACCAGGGTCAGCAGGAGAAGCAGAACCCTTGCTTCAAGATTGGAACTCTGCACTGACTTGAAGCAAAAATCTGTATTCTGGATCTTACCTATCTGTTGATATGTCAGATCTGGTAAGAATGAAATGTGTTCAGTTCTTGGTTACTTATATTGTGATGCTGCCTCCAAGATCGTGGGGAACCGGCCGCTGAGGCTCGATACCTTAATGCTGTGGTTAAAAATTGATTGCTACATTTTGAAGAACACCACCATCTATGGTTGTGTTGAGAGATGTTTTTGAATAATTGTATGTAATTTTATAAATGAATGTAGTCTCTTCTGTGTTGCCTCTAACAAATAGCAAACAAAAATATAATTTCTGTTCAGGTTAATGCACAGAGCCTTCTGTGCTGTGATTAAAAGATAATGCATCTATTACAGTCCTAGCTAGTACATGTTCAGGTACCTGGTGTTCATTACTGGAAGGTCCCAGGATTAGCAGAGACACTGGCTGTCAAATACACAGCCCTCCTGTGACATAGGTAAACCTGTTCTTACAAAAAGTGCTAGAACAGGATGCTCTCTTGGTCTGGACTACTGTTTGAGGAACACAGAGGATAATGCTTGCCTTTTCCTTCTGAAAAAGACTAAATATTGAAAACATCTTACCTGTCATCTAGTCGAAAGTTTTGGAAGGTAATTGGTCTGTTTATTCTTATCAAAGATGAGCAACCAGCAGCAAAGACATTTTGGGGATTTTTTTCTGTTTCTTTTTCACCTGTTTAGACAGTGCTGTCAGACCTGAGGTTGCAGCTCACCCCCGGCTCATCAGTGCAAATTAGAAGTTTGCTCCATAGTGAACAGGGACAGAGCAAAAGCTGTGTCCTGCTCATGAGGTTCTGCGATGGGAAAAATCTCTGCCCTTGTAGTCTGGTATTTCAGGGTGTTCTGTCTTACTATCACCTTAGGTGTATTCGATTTCCTTCTGTCCTAGCAAACCTTTACAGAGTTTTTTTCTTTAAGCTTCTGCCCTCCAGTAGAGTCCCCCACACTCCAACAAAAAGCCAGGCTTTGTGCTTAGAGACTTACTGATCCAATGTGAATGTGCATAGAAATTCCCCTTTCCCTCCTCCAAACCCATCTACATTACTCATTTTCTGCTGCCTGTGCCAGTGGCATGTGAGGTGAGGGAGGGTGGGAAAGAAGCTTGCAGACACTTAGTCCTGGGTGCAATGGCAGGTCTGTTGGGGAGGAGACAGCTGAGAGGAGACCGAACCTCCTCTTGTGACCCTCCACTGAGAGGAGCCCCAGAAGTCACTGAGCAGGGCCTACAAACCATTTAAGAGGGACTGCTTGCCTGTTGCCTTTTTCCTTCTCAGTGTGGGGAATGGCTGTTGCAACCACTCAGTTGCTTAGGGATCTGTGTCCTGATTGTGTGATGCGTAAGGAACAGGAGAAGATCAGCCATCAGAAACTACTGACTCCACGCAAGTCATGGAGCTGCAGTTGGAGCTATGAGGACAGTTGCAGGTGGAACAGCACAAGCTATCAAGTATGACAGCTCAGCAGAGTAGCAATCTCATTTTGTTCCCGCGACAAGACTAGATCTATTGGCAGAGGATACTGCCCACCTCTCTCTGCCTGGCTACCCAAAGCACCAAATGCATCAGTACTAATGGGAGTAATTCTGAAGGTATCAGGAAAACAACTTGCCTTGTTCATAGATCCAGAAGAGGAGGGGAAGCATGCACCCATTTCCAATTTTTTAATGTCATCATCTATAGGCAAGAATGCTATGGCTCAGGGGATCAGTAGATTTTTCACAGCCTAGTATTACTGTGTATTTTTTCTGTCTGGTATTTCTCAGGGAGGATTTTTTTTTTCCTGATGCTGGCAACAAAGAATAGAGACAGAATAAAGAAATAAAAAAGAAGAAAGTAAGTGGCATTTTACAAATATTTATGCCACCTAATTCTACTTGATGGGAGCTCAGTCCCAATCTGAGATCAATAATGTGCACGTTGCTGGATAATTTGAAACATTTCGTACCACACAGTCGTGCCTGAGCAAGGCCCTGGCAAAGGCTGCATGGCGAAGCATGGTGAACACATCTTCAACTGCATGGTTTCTTCTCAGGCTTGCCTATATATGCAGGAACACCAGTTTGTGTTTTAACTGGGTGCTGCCTGTGCCACATGGCAGCAAGAGGCTACCACTGCCCGGTGACATGAGCTGTGCGGCTGATGGGAGTTTGACAGCCTTTAGTAACAGCAAAAGTTCTGCTCTATTAATGGGGTTTCACTGTGCCATGATATTTCACAGTCCTCACAGCTCCTTACTGGATGCTGGGCATGGGGGGTGTCTCTGTGTCACCACTTTATGCCTCGCTGCTCAGAACCAGCCACTGCTGCTCTGGTTTTAATTACCAGCTAGGGTCCTGCCAGGAATCCTTGCTTAATCCCAGAACTCTTTAGTTGTTTGTTTTAACTGCAACATTTAAGATTAATTAAACTTTAAGGAAGTGAAACAATGTTTTGTTTGCCAGGATTATTCTATAATAATTGCAAGTTTCAAAATCCAGAGCCTATAAAGATTTTTTGTGTTCAGAATTGCATAGCTCTCCCAAAAACCCTACTGCTAAGGCAATGATGTATTACTTTCACTTTCATTATATGTTTTTAATCAGAGCGTGACTTCACACTAGACAAAGCGATGCTTTATGCATGGTCTCCCTTGTTTTTTGCTAAAATCTTTTGACATGATTAATTTTACTTTAATGCTTTTGTCTTGTTATAATAGTAAGGATGATGGGTATAAACCAGGGCAAAAAATACATGCTTTTCTGTCATAATGCCTCTAAGCATTTAAAAAATATATTAAATGAAAGAAAAAATATCACAAGAGACTGATCCAACTGGAATTAAATTTCTTGCTACGTGAACAGAGAATGCAAGAAATAAATAAAAATGATGCAGTCATTGTTTTAGGGTGTTCTGGTTTTTTCTATTTTCCATAGCAATGTATCCATCTGTCTGATTAGAAGCGATGAGTAGGAGAGAAATCGTGTCTTACAGATTTCTAGGTATACAGCAAATCTTTCTTTCAGTGCAACATTCTTTCTTTTTTCTAAAGCACAAAGGGTAAAATATTGGAAACATTATGGAACTCTTACGTGGCACGTTCCATCCATGTTAAGCTGCAGCTGCAAGAGATCTTTCTTTGATACCAGTACTTTGTTTTTCAATAAGATGCTAATTGTAACATTTCTAGTTAACCACGTCATCTGTGTAAACCATGGAGAGGATCCAATGAGCATCCAAACTGTGGCAAATATCCACGTGGGCAATAACGCATCTATGCTTTGCGATTGCACTAGATTTGGGTTTTAATCCAATGTAAAAACCAACATCATTGTACAATGAAGAGTGTTATACAGGCAGTATGTTTGGATAGGAAAGACAGGGAAATGTGTGGAAGATCCCCAGATGGGAAGTATAGTGAGGATGACCAGCACCCCATTTCTGGTTACCTCTTTCCCTAGTTATCCCTCAGTCTGACTGTAGTTATCTTGACCTTCCTGCCCTTTTCTAGATATATTTTTGTCTGCTGTGTTTGGTCCATATGTAAAGACAGACAGTGAATCAGACACTTCAATTTCCTTCTCCATCCCTCTCTTTCATGCCAGCAGCAATCACACAGTATCAAGGAGTTGTCATTTATTTGTCTTCCTCTGGCTCTCTGATCATAACAAGCAGCCAGTAACCTTTTCATCCTCGATGCTCTAATACAGGCAGCCTACCTCCTTCTGCCTTCCCTGGGTTAGCTGTGCTTGCTTCCATTTCTGTATGAGGCAGTCTCCACTGCAGGTAGTCTGTCTGAATGCATCTTTTTATTTCTGTCACTTTGACTTTTTAAATTTCCCTTGAATATGTTCTGTGACAGTACAGCCTCTTGTACAGCAGTCAGTAACAACGCTTTGAGTGCCAGTCAGCACTATAGGCATGCCGGTGGGTCTAGAAAGCCTTTCAGCATCATTATTTATGCATTTTACCCACAGGGAAGTAAAAGGGAGGTAAAATGGTTTGCCTCATGTCATAGTCGGCACTGGAGAACCTGGGTCACTGTACTTCCCAGTCTACATCCTTTCTGCTAGAATAAGTTGCATTTTTTTCTCTTCTGTTTTCTTTGGCAATGGTTTGGCGCTCAGTTACGGCACTCAGCTTTCCTACACAGAATGACACTTTGTCCTTCATGAGCAAATTGATAACAAGACACTTGTTCCTCTCATTTTTCGGAGTCACTAAGATTCATGGTCCTTCACTTGTTGGAGTGTTTCCTCTTTCCAAGTTGGTTACTTACAAGAAGACAGTGTGATTCGTATGTTCATGTCAGAGGTTCTTGGGAGAATGAGATTCTTGGCATAAATGTCAGTTTAAGTACCACCAGATGCCTAGCACAAACTGCACCTTTGGAAATGTTACGTCTTTCAAGTAAATAAATCCATCCACTTCTTTCTTTGAGGGGAATGGCATTGTGTTAGAAGCAAAGGTTTCCTCCTTCAGTTTACCCCCAAGCACTTGGTAACTCAGTAAAAGATGTGATGTTTGCAAAACGTGAGTTGAGTCAGGTGGACAGGTTAAATCTCTTGACATATGCCAGTTATAATTTTTTCCCCCTTTATTTGTCACTTGTGAGAATAGTGCACACTTACGTTAATCAAAAACCTGTCTTGATGAACACTTCTTGGCAGCCCTGACAAATTTCATCTCTCTTACTCCATTTATCCAGCAGTCGTGGATGCTGCAGCTTCTGCTTCAGTGCTGTGTCAAGGATGGTTTCAGTGCTGCGTTGAAAAGCTTGAGCAAGCATTAGCATATTGCTAAGGCAGAAGTCTTGGTATTACCCACTAGACAGGTCTAATAAATGTCGTAGATGTATGTGGAAGTTGTAGATGTACATGTACTTGTATGCACATGCTCACATGTATCCTCCTTCTTAAATAAACATGTTGATTGCAGTAAAAGCTAATTTTAAACATAAATTTCATCTTTATTTTCCATCCTCCTATTCAGACCATTTTAATAGGTTGAAAACCAGGAAAATACAGCCACAAAAGAAGAGAGATTCATATGCAGAAAAGTTGGCAGGTTGGTATGGCTATCCAACTTCAAGCCTGGATTTAGGAGATTAATTTAAGGTGGTTAGACACATTGCCAGTGAGCCACATGCTCTACACATACAGGAAAGGGAGAATGCAGAGGTGTGAAACGGGAATATAGTGGAGAGTATTTTTTACATGTGACGTACCAGAGGTTAGCCACAACTCCCATTCTGAGGATGATGCATGGGAATTCAACCATGCAAGTGCCATTAATGGTGCATGTCTGCGTATCTAAGAGCAAGGCAGAGCTCCAAGAATAAGTGAAAATGTGGCATGTTCTTACAATGTAGTTGTGCATTAAATATTATTTTCTTCCACACTACCATTTGAGATACCTTTGGAGAAATGTCAGCCCTTTTTCTGTGCATTTTCCTTTTTGATTACAATGTTCTTAGTTTCTGCTTTTACATAGGTGTTACTTGACTGGGTGTATCTTTTGTAATTTGTGCCTGGCTTGGCCAAGCAACCTTTTCACTTCCTTTCATTTTTGGCTTCAACCCTCAGGGAACGAAGGGCTAGTGTAAGTGTAAACTATTCACAAAAGAAAAAAATAAGTATTGTTTCAGTTGAGACCTCCTGCTTATTTAAAAAGCAGATTATTCTGCATATTCCCCTCTTACTTTTAAGTGTGGTGTATCACAGATTCTGGATAGCTTTCTCTTCCTATATTCCCAGTCCCTTTTGTATCTTGCTACACTGTGTCTTTGAAACAGACCGATTTATCACTGCTTTCAGTCTGTTTGTGCTGAAGTTTTTCAAGCCTTTCTTTCAGCCCTTTGTTTTGAATATGTGAACAGCCACCTCTCCAGGAACCAGGCTGCTCATTTTCATCCAGAAATACAAAGAAGCTTGAATCTGCTCACCTTCAGCCTTGGAAACTCCGCTGGCAAAGTTCTTTTCAGGTAGAGTCCAGAAGTGTTACCCAAATGTCCTGGCCCCTGCCTGTGCTCAGCCAGGACCATTTGTGGTTGGAAATCTTAGCAGGACAAGAGAACAGGACACAAGCCCATTCCAGGACATCCTCAGGCAGAGAGCCAACACAGTGGGTGGCTCCAAGTAAGAAGATGGCAGTTGGAGGTGTGTGGAGATGCTGCTCCCTGCTATATCCTTGCAAGTACATCAAAACCTTTGACTCAAAACCTTCCTCCTGGATCACAGAACTTACCTTTTTCTACTGCATCCTTCAGCTTGAGTTACACATCTTTACAGATGGCTTGAGGATGACAGTTCCATTTTGCAGCAACTTCTACAGCTTTGTTCCAAGGCAAAATGAAAACAAATTCCTTCAAATGTTTTTGCAAAACCAGTGCTGTATCAGAGCATCCCTTGTCATCTCAACAGCTCTTGTGGGGTGGGGAAGGGGCAGGCAGTTGAGGCTCAAGAACCTGCTTTGCGCAAGTCGGGGAATAATTTTTTAACTTATGAATCCCTCCTGTGTGTCCCAATAGGTATTTCAAAGCTCCACCAAAGAAATTTTTGCCCAGTTTTGCAAGGCTAACTGCAAACCAGAAGCCACGTAGCTACAAATAACAAGTTGCCTGACTTGAAAAGTAAACGGGGGTGACCATCAGAGCCTACATACTCAGGCTTCTTGCAGTCCTAAAGGATGTGCAACATTTTGAGTCATCTCAACCTATGGGCATCCATCATCTGTCTGCTATGAGCACACATACCCAGGTTCAGTAAGAACTAGGACCAGCAGTGTCCTGCCTTCTGTCCAAAGCACGTGTCCCACCTGGCTAGATAGAGATTTCAGTAAATTCACATAATTTCTAGGGAAAGAAAATGCTGTCAAAAATGTACTAACCAGCTCGTTTTGTCTAGGTCCCTTAATGCTATTTGACCACTGTGTCTAAGAAATAAGCTTTGATTAACTTCCATACAAAATTAGGTGGCCTTCTGTGAATTTAGTGCTTGTTGCAAACATGGCTTTCTGTTTCTTAGATGACTTCAGGTAAAATTTATGTGTATTCTTATCTAGTTGCTCTGCGATTTATGTAGCATTAATGAAAGCTTGGCATGTATGGAGATGAAAATGAACTCTGGTATGTTTCTAGTTGCTTACTTCAGAAAGCATTCCCTTTCTTCAGTATCTAATGTGACATTTTATTTATGTGCAGATGGGTTGCAAACAGGATGGCAAAGCACTGCTAGCCGGGCAAAATGTGATCCTCAAAAATTCTCATGGAAATCCTCAGACTTTTGTGAGAAATTGATAACAGGGTTTGTAAATTTTCTCCTCTCAGACGTTCCTAAAACAAAAGGCAGTTTCCTTCCAAGAATTGTTTTGTACACAATTGTTTCCAATACAGACTTCAGAAACCTGCCTTCACTTCTCTTTTCTGTTAGTGACATTAGCGTCGTGCAGTGCACGTTGTGTATCCTCACCTTTATTTGCTGTTGTGTGTCCAAATTACATTGTGGGGGGTCATTGTTTGTAGGAAGTTGTTCTCTTCTTAATTTTCCTCAGTTTTCTCACAGCTTGGTTAAGTTTTTTTCTCCCTTTCCCTTCCCATCCCTTCCCCCTTCCCTACCTGCCCCCTTACTCCTGTACCTTCCCTCAGTTTAAGACAGGAATAAAATTTATTATGGACTTGAAAGGGGCTTTTTCTCAGCTTGCTGTCTCATGCCAGGTGTTGTATGAGCTACTGCTTTCATTTAACTGAATGCTGGAGTAAGTATCTGCAGGAACAGACTAATACGTCTTTACGGGGATGGTTTCTGGTATGTTGTTTTGTCATATTTATATATTGTGATTCTACTCCCAACTGGGGACTGTGCTACTATAGGGTATGCAACTGCAGAATGACTGTTCACACTGAGAAAAAAAGTGTTAACAAATTGAATAGTAATGAATTAACCTGCAGAAAAAGCATTTTGCCCTAGTACACAGAAACCCTGCATAACTAGAGCATATAATTTTAAATGAAGCAGGCGCTAGGAATGCCTCAATGGGTGTGATGTCGACAGTAGCTCATAATTCATAGATATGAATTATGGCTGAATATCAGGAAAAAACTTCCTGACATTGAGATCTATTAGGTTGTGGAATAATCTCCCATGGGAAATGGTGGAAATCCCATTGCTTAAGATCTGACTGAGCACTAGGAAAGGTAGAAATCCTGGCCTGGCCTCAGTCCTTTAGTGCAAATGAATTAATTGCTTTAACATACGCCTTCCCATCAATCTAGACAAGTGATGTTCTCTAGTATTTGCCAAGCAGGAGCAGCAAAGGCAGCTGTAGTATGCGCTACCCTGCCTTGCCCCATGACTCTGCCCCTCTGATTGTGAACAGTTCAACTCCGAGGGTAAAAAAAAAGGGTGACATTGAGTCCCCGGCTCCCACCCAAGAGCTGCCCTGGAGAATTGCTGTGCTGTCTTCATGGGCACCTTGGCTTGGGACCTGGGGCTCACTGCTTAGCTTGTAGCTCTGCTGCTGGGGGGCTCACAACCACCCTCCTCACGAGGTGAAGGATGCCTCCTGTCCTCTGCCCAACACTCCTCCAGTGCTGCCCAAAAACTCCTGTTGCTCTTGGTGAGCTATGCTTAAGTTAATGTGCGTGGTGGGGTGGGAGATGCTACCAGAGTCTCCCAGAGCAGTCTCTATAACAGGACACCAAGGTAGGGTGTCAAATGGAGTAAGTCACGTCACAAGAGTGTTTGAGGGTGCAAGGACTAAGCAGGTGGTGTTGGTGGACTTGAGCAACTGGCAGAATCCTGCTATGGGGTGGCCTTGTCCATAAGGCCTGCAGGGAGCAATGTGAGAAATAAGCCAGCCTGTATTTTTGTCACAGAAGGAGCGGCTGGTGTCCAGCTGAGATGCCTCGAGCTAACCTTTGTCCCTGTGAACTGCAAGTGAAGGCTGAGGAGTGAGCCCGGAAGCCTGGCCATACGGCATGAGAGACCCCCACTCAGGATCCCTGGGAGATGGGGAGAGGGGCTGCGGTAGGGAATTGGGATCTTTCCACCCTGTGAACATCTGTTTTCCATGAACCTGAGAAAGCCTACCCAGATGGTCACTGAGCTCCGAAAACACCCAGAGCTTCCAGTGCCTGCCGCAAGCCTGTTCTTTTCAGTAGCAAAGTATCTGTGACTGAATCCTTTTCAAAACCCCCATTTTGTTACAAGTAGATAATGTACTGAATGCACACAATTTAGCTTTAATTTGGGGTGGGGGAGTCTCTCAATTCTGAGATGGCTGCAGCTAAAACTACTAAATCAAGCTTATTTCCTTGGGAGTGAAAACCAGCTATATGCAAGAAAAGTGACAGTTTGGCAGTAACGACTAACCAGCACATTAATGTACACAGGTAGGACAATGCTTTGAGTTCTAATTGTTAGGGGTTTTTTTAAATTAATAAAAAGAGGGAGGGAGGAAGAGAAAAAACTCCAAAATTTGACTCCAGAACTTGGAAGTAGGAGATGGTAAATGCTCTTCCCTGGGTTAAGCAGGAAAGCAAAAACGGAGAGAGATGCGCTTGCATTGCTTTCGGGTGGGGAGGCTTGGCAAATTATGTTATTAGAAGTCATTAAAATAGATTTAAATAGAATTACCATGATAAGTGATGTAAGAGCCATGTTCCTTCTCTTCCGCTCCCTCCTCCCCAGTTTAACAGGCAGAAGAACAGAGCGTATGGCTCCGGTCTGTACTCACCAGCAGCTGCTTGCTTGCCGGTCAGGAATTACAGCTGCTCTATGTGCACAGTCTTAACAGCCACATATACCATATGTAAAAGATACTTTCCTGATTGAAGTGATATGAAAGGAATGTCAAAGAGCTGCCAAATCAGAAAGAAAGAAGCAGATAGGGTTTTTCCTAGATGAATCATTAAAGACTAACAAAAAACCCGTCCAATTAAAGATCATGGAGCAGTCTTCTGCCCTCATGCATGTGAAAGGCATTGTGCAGGCATCACTAAGGCAGAATTTGACTCTCAAATTAACTCATTTGCTGGATGCAAAACTGAAAGAAAATCCTTATGACCAGCTTATAAGTGTATATAATGAAAAATTACAACAGCAGAAAAATGTATTTGTATCATATCTCTAATTCAGCAAAGTATTAATCAGTGATGTTCAGCAGTGTGTTCAAATGCGTGCTGAAGTACTTTACTAAGTACTGCCTGTAAACAACTCTATATGATGGTGCTGGATGATCTGTGGTGTCCAAATCCCAGCCTCCTGGCTGGTCCCTGCAGAATCTTTGTTTCCCAGCTGCATTGCCACTAATGTCTGCACAAGGTTGTTTAAACTTTGTTTTATTCAGCAGAATCACAACTGCTGGAATCAGCTGTGTGTTTACTGGCTCCTGTTAACTTCAGCTTCAGGAAAGAAAGATAGATCCAGGGCAGAGGTGCCCCATGGATGGGTCTGCGAAGTGCTTAAGCCTCCAACTTAAGTCTCTCATTCACGTGCGGGGTGCTTGAGGGGCTTTCTCCACTGGGGCACATTTCACCTGCAAAAATTGAAGCCACTGTCCTCCTGTCAGCTCTCAGGCTGCCTCTACCACAGCTCCTAGAAATTATCTTTTCAGAGCTCAGAAGTTTGATTTTTCTTAACTGCAAAGATTTACAACAGCAATACAGCCCTGACATACAGCATCTCTTTTCCTGAAGCCATGATTTGTCTTCAGCCCAGATGCTTGATTTTAACAGCCAAGCCTCCTCTCAGAGAGGCAAGGCTGCTGTGGAAAGGGGCTTTCCCTCAGGTAGAGCAGCACTGATGCACACCTGGAGCATTTACTGCTACTTCAGGGCTTTCATTTAAAACTTTCAATATTGGAAAATAATTCTTTGTCCTCAAAGAAAGTAACTGATTCCTTAAAGTCTTCTGGCTTTATATGGCACAAAGCAGTAGATTTGTGTTCAGTAAGAATGATAATAGAAGAATTTGTTTGAATGAGACTTTACTTACTGTTTCAGGATAAAAAGATTTTATACAGAAAAATTTCTGTTGATCTATCACCTTCTATTGATTTTCACCAAAACCAAGTTCTTTGAGAGCTGAGCACCTAACCGTATGACACCACGGCTCGTCTCTGCTTCTGAAGTCACTAATTACCTTCTGGCAGCATGCAAAAAGTTTTGAGAGCTCTGCATTTGCCCTGACGCTCAGAGGCTTTGCGGGCTGCTGCGGGTTTGCGTAGCACCTGAGCTGCAGGCAGGTGCATGGCCAGGCATGGGTAGCTGCTTACTCTTCACAGAAACAAGGCTGTAGAGATAGCACCAAAATACTAGAAGACTTAGCAAGCACACGCTGATTCTGGGTGTAAGAACCCCCACGAGGGAGGGTTTGGGCAGGATGGAGTAGCTGGGTCTGGTTGGTTGGGTTTGCAGTGGGTCGCATAGTTGGACAGGGAAAGCAGGGGCCAGAGCTGCTTCCTGGGTCCACAGCTGGAATTTGTTCTGATGGGCTTCAAAGGCTGGTGTGAAAATGCCACAGGGAAAAAGCACAGGCCAGTGAGAGCCTGGGCTGTTAGAGGTAAGAAAAGTGAATCATGTGGACCAGGTTCATACCACTCTATGACATCTGTGGATGAAATCTATTACAAATTTTGTGTCCGTTCTTAAAAATGACTTGTGACTGTCAACTGGAGTGACCCATAGACAGAAGTGAAGAATCTGGAAGAAAGTATTAGATTTACCCATTTGCAGATTGTTTCTGTATGCCTCTGTATGTTTTGCTGATTGTTTCTGTATGCCTCTGTATAGACAAAACAGGCTGCCCAGGGAGGTGGTGTAGTCACCATCCCTGGATGTGTTTAAAGAAAGGGTAGATCAGGTACTTAGGGATATGGTTTGGCATAGGACAGGAATGGTTGGACTTGATGATTTTAAAGGTCTTTTCCAACTTTGTGATTCTGTGATTCTGTAATGGGTCGTTTCCTGCCCCCAGTGTGTGCAGCAACTGCTGAACTCAAGCCTCAGGCCGAGGTGGGGGCTTTAGAACAAAAGAACGTACACCAGTTTGGACAAAGAGTAGCATGGAGTTAGTTCAGGTATCGCTGTACCATACCATAACAGTTTTGGTACTCACAGTTCTACCCTGGGACTGCCCCCTCAGAGAGCAACAATAATACCGCCTTTTGGCATGTGTCTAAATAAAACCTGAGTACCTAATTCTGATTATTTCAGGAGAGTCACAGCATTGCCAACAATTTTATCTCTGATCTTGCACATTTAGTATGTTAAGACAAAGCTTTGTGATTCAACTGATTATTTTTTAAATAGGAGGTTTTGATCTTGGAGTTGAAAATTAAAAGTAAATTGAAAGTAAATTGAAGGGGCATCAAGCATATGTAGTGTCTTGGATGTAGTGGTCTAGAATGTAGTTTTTGAAAGTATTTTGGGTTATTGGTGCTCATATTGTGGAGTATGGAGCAAATAACTAAGCCCACAAGATTTGTAATGTGAGTTGAAGATGAGATTTCTGAAAAAATTCATGTTAATGTATTCATGTTAATGAAAACTATCTTTATGCACCCTGGTACTGCAGTAGAAATGGATGCATTTGTGAGCCTCCAGTGACATGGGCCTCAGCAGGTGTCCCAAACAGATTTTCCTAACTCACTCACAGGTTCCACATACTACTGAATACCAGAGAGTACTTCTTTATGTCAGAAAACAAAACAAATCAGAGGACTTACGATTCAGCAGATCATACAGAGCTGTCTTTGCAGGCTCAACATCTAAAGTTTGGCTTTAAGGACTCTGTTACAGAGTTCTAATGAAGGTATTTCTTTAATAAAACCCCTGCACTGTTACTTGGGATGTGTGTAGTCAGTGCAACATTTCAGCATTTTTGTTCTGTGTAAATAAGGTACACTGACATGAGGACTAGGCTGACTTCACCAGCTCGTTTTGCAGATAGTTGCTATTATTGCTTGTTTGTCACCTGTGGAATTTTTTGAGTCTAAATCTTGGATTTTTTTTTATTATCAAAGGACTGCAAGAGCTCCAGCTGACTACTTTTCTCCAGGGTAGCAGCCACTAGTTGAGCCCACAGTGCTTGTTAGGGCTTATGTTCCTGGGTGGTTACAACTACAAGATAACATACGCTCTTTTGAACAATCTAATCAGTGCTCTAACTAGTGCTCTAAACTAGTGCTCTATCTTTAAGATAGAGGCTTTTTCTAATTGTAAGAGACAAGAATTACTGCAACCCAGCTAGTAAGTGGTGACTTTCCCAAGGATGGTGCTAAACCAAAGCGATTCTGTTGATCATCTGTTTGTGTTTAGTTGATATGAATCAAAACTGTATCAGTGGCAACCTGGTTTGTGTAAAACCATGTTTATTTGTAGCCAGATGTGGATCAGCAATGTCCATACGAGTATATATGAGCAAATGCTGAGAAGCACCTGGGTGTCATGATGAAACACAAAACTTGGTATCCTGGGCTCCATCAGAAGAGGCGTGGCCAGCAGGGACAGGGAGGTGATTGTCCTTCTCTGCTCTGCCCTTGTGGGGCCCCATCTGGAGTCCTGTGTCCAGATCTGGGGCCCCCAATACAAGAAAGATGTAGAACTGCTGGAGAGGGTTCAGAGGAGGGACACAAAGATGATTAGAGGGCACCTTCCCTATGAAGAGAGGCTGAGGGAGCTGGGCTTGTTCAGCCTAGAGAAGAGAAGGCTGCGGGGGGACCTCATTGCAGCCTCCCAGTACCTGAAGGGAGCATACAAACAGGAGGGGAATCAACTTTTTAAAATGGTAGACAATGGCAGGACAAGGGGGAACAGACTAAAGCTAAAGGAAGGAAGGTTTAAGTTAGATATTAGGGGGAAGTTCTTTACAGAGAGTGGTGAGGTGCTGAAACAGGCTGCCCAGAGAGGTGGTGGATGCCCCGTCCCTGGAGGTGTTCAAAGCCAGGTTGGATGGGGCCCTGGGCAACCTTGTGTAGATCCAGGCCTGGAGGTTGGTGTCCCTGCCTGTGGCAGGGGGTTGGAACTCTATGATCCTTGGGGTCTCTTCCAACCCAGACCATTCCATGATTCTATGATTCTATGAAATACATTGCATCTGGGATTATGTTCTATCTTTATTCATTTGTAAAACTGCAAACTGCTCAGACAGGGTTGGTCTTTATTAATGTCTGGTAATGATGCACTGTGCCTTTTGTCAGCATTTTTGCAATGAATTGAAGAAAGGAGAACTCCTCAGGTGCACTTTTTACTTTACATCCTTTGCATGTCTTTTTCTGCCAAGTATTTTTTTCGTCTGTTTCTCTCTGTGAAAACCCCAGTTCATCAGGAACGAAGGCTGAGGTGAGTTTTCACCTGCAAGGTATGTGAAAGGACAGCACAGATCGGCCTGCCTGTGCTCGGCTCCCAGCTCCCAGCTGAGCTGCAGTCCTGCCTAACCAAGTGCCGCGTGGCTGCTTGGGCGTACGCCGGTGTGTGGCTCTCTGAGGATGGCTTTTGAGACACTGGCAGGGCTATTGGACTCTGCAGGGCCGGCTGCGACAGGCTGCAAAATGCAAGTTACCCTGTTGCGGGGTTAAAGAGGAGAACTGAGGGAGTGCTTACCTGTCAGTACTGCTGGCCCATGCTAGGAGCATCCCCAGCAGCTGCCCTTGGGTAGTCTGCTAAGTATGAGGAGGACTTTCTCTACCAATGCAGGGAAATAAATATAAGAGACTGGCTTGAGAATTATCCTGCCTTTTTGCTCTCCTCCTATTGCCAATGGAGAAGAGGAGTCTATAGGAGGTAGCAAGGCTGGATTGTGTTACAAGAAGGTGCTGTTTAGGGGATCTAGGGTGTCTGTATTCACATAGGAGGCTGGAAGAAGCTGGATTTTTGGACGGAGTGCTTGGCTGTACTTTATGTACAGGTTTAGTAATAAGTAGTGTTAATGGGATGGAGGATGCCTTGAGAGGGACAGTTCTCCTGTAAGCAGTTGAAGGAAAGTAATGCAGGTAAATACTGGTCCCTTCCCACATTCCTGAAGGAATAGTCACACTTCAGCATCTTTGTGCCTTCCCCAAAAAAGCATTATTGGGGATGAGAAGAGAGCTGTAATCTGGCCACCTTTGTGCTGTTCAGTTTGGGATTAATCTCGAGTAAAGCACAGCGTTCCCATTGGAAAGGAGTGACTCTTTTAGAAAGGTTTCTCTTTTTTTTTTCCTTTTTCTTTAATTCTGTAGGTTACTGTTTTGCATCACAGTTTCCTCACGTCCTCTTTCCCTTTCCTTACCCCTGTAATGAGGAAGCATGCTCTTTGTCAAAAGGGAGCATGTTGCCTTACCCAGCTTTTCCAGATCATTATTAAGAGAGGGAGGGGGGAGATTTGGCGGCGTGTCGGTGGGGAAGGGAACTGTGCCCGCTGTATCTCACTGGGACCGGCGCCTGGAGTAGAAAAGCAGATGTGTGTGGACTGCCAGAGAAATCGCTGACTGATCCCCGCGCAGTCTGGGTTCGGGGAGCTGAGACAAGACGAGGCAAAGCAGGTATGACTGATAACCCTGCCAGAGCCTGAGCACCCGCCGTGCCCGTTGCAGGCGGCGGGAGCCGGCGTGGGCTCAGCATCCGCCAGGATTGATGCGCCGAGCCTTCGCCGGGGTTCGTGTACTCCGTTTCATTTCTTCCCTTTGACGCCGAACACGAGGAACAAGCAGAAGTTAACTGCTTGGGAGGAAAGCTGGCTATGTCTTTTTGTGTGCTGCGTGTCACCTCTTTGTTTTTTGGTTGGCTGCAAAACCTGAAGCCAAAAAAGATGATTGAAATGCCTCTCCTCGGGGGAGGGGGAGCCCAGCACACCGCACCCCATCTAGTGGCTTAGCCTCAAACTGCCGGCCAGAAGGAAATGCGGCAGCGGGAGGAGGAGGAGGAGGGAGGAGAAGGAGGAGAAGGAGGGCTCCTGTAACTCCTGCCGTGGGGTCGGTAGACTTTGGACTTCACAGCATCTCCGCAGCACCTCCGTGGGTGATCCAGAGATGCTGAAGCAGCTGCAGGATCAGGAAGGTGTAAGCTGGTGTCAGACCCAGGGTGGATCACACACTAGGGACTCGCACCAAGCCTGAGAAGAGCGTGAGACAGGCAGCGATACCGAGGCCTCCGGAGTTGGGAAATGTGGGAATCACACTGCTTCTACAACCTTAACTCAGCCTCTGTTTGCATAAGCATTAAGATATGATCTCTAATGATACCCCATGCTATTCTTTGTCACGTCAGTGCACAGAAGGGGCAGTGCAGGGTTTCTCCTCACTTTAGTTCGTTTTCTGTATTGCTCGGCAAGTGGATCCTGTCTGGCACACACTACTGAAATCTTCTGAAAAGAGAAGATTTTCACAGGGTTTTCTTGATAGAATTCACAAGAACAGGGGCCAACTGCTTCATTGATACTTGTGGTATTTTTCACCAACCTCTTTGCCAGAAGTACAGGCTGTCATTGTTCCCAAGGAACAGAGCAGCAAGGAGGTTAAAGTCTTCTTTATTTTGGGAGGTCCATTTCAAGACCACTCAGATTATGCTTTCACGGCTGCCTCTCCCACGTCCTTCAGTTGACAACAGAGAGCACAGAGTGCTTCTGCATATCAGACATGTGGACCAGAGTAGGCTCCCTGAAAACGAAGCACATGTAGTTAGCATTCTCAGAACAGGGGAAACCAGTAACCTTGGAAAAAAATATCTCAAGGGACTTGTCTAGCACCACACTAAATCATGTGGCAAAGGCAGAGACCAGATCCTGTCCTCCAGCTCAGGGCACCATTGCCTTAACTGAGAAATCCCATCTGCTCCTGCAGCCCCCAGCCTCTCCCTACACACCTCCCAGAGCTGAAGGAAACTCTTGTTCCTCGGAAGTCTTGTTCACTGCTGCCTGCTTCGTGCATAAGACGGCTTTATCCATGGGTTGTGGCAACATGGTAGGTGAAGCCATTGCTGTTATTTGAACTTCCTTTCCAGCCAAGCCCATTCCATGGTCCTGTCTCCTTCATGTCGGCTCTGGAACTCATTTGACTCATGGTTGAGCCTGCTCAGGGCATTAAAACAAAATGAAAAGACACTCTCTCTTGTTTTCTCTGTTATTTTTCCACCAGCTCATTGCTTTGAAAGGGATCACTAGAGAGTGCTGGCATGAAAGGCAGCCTGGATTGCCTGGGCTGTGAGAGGAGCAGGCCCATGGCAACTCTGGGTTAGACCCATTTAAATCGTTCGGCATCATGTGCTGAGGCTGTTGCTTCACAACCCCCATAAGCTGATGAACTAGCGCTGCTCATGCATTTTTTTCTTCTTCTCATGTCTTTGCTCTCCTGTTCTACCACCTCTGTGTCCAATTTGTGAGACCACACAGAGAAGCTTAGCAGGGAGCAGATCTGAGTTAAATCCAGTGCTCCGTAACAAAAAATATGTGGTTTCTTGCTTGTTCATTGCTTGGCTGCACGCATGCATCAGGCATCAGGAGGAGTGGTGCAGCATGTGGGGCCAGGGACAGAGAAGAAAGGGCAGAAATGTTTCTTACAGTGGAAGCTTCTGTGGGTTTCTCGTGCTCCTGGGACTGAACCTTCAGCAAGATGGGCTGTTGGGAAGTGTCATGCTTACCTGTTTAAGGACCATGCCAGCATAAGTAAGCAGGTGCTGGAGGAGATGGGCATTGAAGCATCTCATAGTGGCAGTCCATAACTTATGAGTGTCGCACATCTCAATAATTACATAGACTTGGAGGAGAAACTGCCTTTTCAAAGGATGCTGAGAAACTAGCTGTCATCTAGGCTGGCTTTGCAGATCTGCTGTACACATCTCTGCCTGAATTCAGGCAGTTGCTGGTGACAGGGGAGGCTCTGCACCCTACAAACCAGGTTTAAACAGCACAAATTTCTTCCTAGCAGTGCTGCAACAGCAGAAGAGTGAGAAGAGTACAGGACTTGGGGCTCTGGACCAGTATTTGTCATTGTGTTTGCAGGTTTGGGCATCTCTTCCTCCAGTCCCTGTCCCTTCTGCCACATCCCCTCCAACCTGACCCATCCCTGTCTGTTCATTTTAGTTTCATTCCCTTCTTGAATCCAGTCTCCACCAGAACCTGGTCCCAGACATGGTTGCTGGCACATGGAGTCGCAGTTTCATTCATGAGGACTCAGTCCTCTTTTTTCCTTTCACCTAACTAGCTGACAGTGGTAATTTTATGAACAATACTGTAAGCCACACGAGCTTTTCAACAAAAGATGCAAACCAGTTGAGGATACTTAGTCCTGTATGTTTTAAGTACACGTGGTTAATCATAACAGCTTCCATTTACTCCACTGTACATGTCAAATCCTGCAGTCCCACTGTGGCTGGTGATTTAAATGAACCTGACCTTTCATTCTGTTTGTCAGCAGTCCATGACCATGCACTAGTGTGTGATACGTGAATTATTTGTGCTTCTGTGTGAACATGGTTCAGCCCATGAATTTGGACACCACTTGATTTAAATAGCAGCTACTTGTGGTATGATATTCAGCTGGGTATTTGGTTTTAAGAAACGTGGGTTTGCTTCTGTTTCCTGAGTGGCTGCTTTCTAAACCACAAAAAAGAATTGTGAGGAGACAGAACAAAATTTCTGCTATGAGTGTTCATATGGGGTGATATCTTTTCTGATCTTTATGATCAGGCATTAGAATACATCTTCACAGCTGTTTTTCTGAAAATATCAACCAGTACTGTTATTACAGAAAGCAAAAGAAAATTAAGATAAATATAGTCCAAATCTATTAATGGATTTTGGTTTTCTTATATACATTCTCATTTCTACTTCTGTGTATAGCTTTACAAAGTGAACTGGGCCAGTTTTACTGCCCAGGTCAAATTTTGTCTGTGGGTCTGCCATTGCCTTCCCATCTGTGGAGGGAGGGTCTGGGAGGGCAGTGTATCCACCTGATTTCTGTTGAAGAAACTGATCTTCAGTGTTACCTCATTTATGTGGATTGATTCCTCCTCTATGTAGAATTTTCCAAATGGAAAAATCACATTTTTCTCCTCCTGGAATGACTTCAGGACTTAGTGGGAATTAAAAACACTTTTGGTTGCTCTAAAATACATGTTAGCAAAGACTGGAGAACAAGATAAGGAAGTACTGAGACAGAGGGAGAAAATGATAAAAGATTCAACTTTGGGTCAGTGAGGGCCAAGTCAGATCTTGCTGCAGGTGATGAATTCTTTTCAAGATGGGTTCCTGAGTGGCACCAATCAGGTTCTGGCCAGGAAAACACAAGGAGGAATGGAGTTGCCACAAAGCTGGGATGGGGATGAAGATGTTGTGAAGTTTCTAGCTGAGCTGATGGAGTTCTCTCTGGTGCAGCTGAACCAGAGCTGTATCAGTTACTTGTTCTCAAATGTGACTTTGAGGCACAGTGCTTCATCCTGATCACCTTAGGATTTTCTGCTTATGGTGACCGCTGTTGGGTTGTCTCAGGCTTCCCCACTGAGTTGAGCTCAGGGTCAAGATTGGCATTGGTGCTTTACTAGAAAAAATACTTCCCACGTATTTGCTTGAATTTGAGGTGGCAGGGTGCAGTTTGGCCTTAGGAATGTTAACAGGTATCAGCCATCTCCATCCAGTTGACTGTTCTCTTCTTTGTTTCATTGTCTCTTGAGCAGAAAATACCAGTGGGTGAAAACCCAGTTCTTTTAAAGTTAATGGCAAAACTCCCACCATGTTCACCAAGGCTAGAATTTCATATATACTGTGGTCACTCTTTCCCCACAGTTATTAAATAACAGACAATTGAATTGAACAATGCACAGAGGGATCCCAGCGTTTATTTATTTAACCTCCTCGGTGAGAAATAACAAGTAACATTCAGTAATAAACACATAATCTTCCTGCAAATAACCTATGGCCCAAAGAAAGGTGAACAGGGTCTGATACTCTGTTCTCAGGAAATAACTGGACCAGCTGTGGTCTGGCCAGCGTTTTGGGGAGGGGGTTGGGAATGAAATTAGTATCATGTCTCTGCCACGAGCAGGCCACAGTCTCCTGTAGTGAGTTTGTAGATGCCTTCTGTCCTGAAAAGAGACGTCTTCTCATGTGACTTTGCCCTCTGGAGATCCATGGACATAGCGAGTTTTCAGGTACCAGTAGTTGAATATTATGTAGCCGGCAGGTTAGGCTGTTAATACTGTGGAAGGTCATTATCAACTCCATATGTCCCCTGGTGATGACATCCTGGTTCTGGAAACACACTCTTGCATCATCTGCACAGGTCATTAGAGATGATAAGCATGACTTTTTGGTGTGTACTGAGTCTTGAAGGGGCTATACTCAAGCAGTGCAGAAGCTGAGGAAGAGATTTCTTGGCTTTCCTCACGGTACTTCCAGTATCTCAATCAGCTGAACAGTTCAGGACAGTGAAAAAACTATGGATTTTTTTTTTTTTTTTTTTAAACTTAGAGTAGGAGCATCAAGTGCAGTTTCTGAAAGGAGTTTTTACAGAGAACAGGAATGGCTACGGGCTGTATTACAGCTTTCAGATCTCCTGGGGCCAGAGTTTGTCCCTCCTGCCTTGAGAAAGGTCGTTCCTGTTTTCCTGTTCTTCCCTTCTTACCTGCTAGTCAGTGTTGAAGTGATGATAAATAGGGTAAGGTGGGTTGTAAGGAGAAGGAGGAACTGATGACCCCTTGAATAATGTATGGAGAACAACCAGATGCTGTTTCCTAAAGTGCAGTTGTTGGCTGAAGCTAAGCAAACCAGGGTAAGGTGAACAGCACACGTTACTGTTTCTTAGGTCAGTGAGGTGT
This sequence comes from Hypotaenidia okinawae, assembly GCA_027925045.1. Taxonomy (NCBI): domain Eukaryota; kingdom Metazoa; phylum Chordata; class Aves; order Gruiformes; family Rallidae; genus Hypotaenidia; species Hypotaenidia okinawae. Next base: position 117,745,217 of record BSDF01000002.1, on the reverse strand, counting down.
GTCACTGTCACCCCTATACAAAAGTTGAAAGCGCCTTTGGAACATTTTTGCATATGGCTCAACTCACAGACACTATGGTTGGGACTGTTTGGTTTCATGAGTCCTTGTCTGTAAGTTGTAGACTCTGATTTTGGACTTAGGTGCTTTTCATTAAATAAGGTTTGGCATATGTGAGGAGTTTTTGCCTGGGACGGCTGTCCTGATGTGCAGAGTGCTGCTGTGTCTTCCACCTGCACCTGTGCCTGAAGAACATCCACGAGTGACCCCCTCCTGCACAGTGCTACTGATTGTGTAGTGAAGTATTTCTTAGCAAACACCACTGCAGTCTTGGACTCAACTGCCTTCCAGATCATTCTCAAGTATAAATCACCCATTTGGTTTTGACCTTGAAAGCTCTGCACATTACATATCTGTACCTGAGGAACTGCTTCCCACCTTACCGGAGGTCTGCTACTGAGCAAACATAAACCGCATGGGAAGGGGGCCGGTGGGGGTCTTCTACTCAGTAAGGCTGCTCTTGGCCCAGGAAAGTATGTTTGTTAACCACGGGCCTCCTGAGCTTTGTGAAGGGTCTGTGAGGGGCAGGGGCTTAGAGGAGGGTGTTTCTGCCCACTCTGGCTGCTCTGTTTATGTTCATCCATCTCACATAGTTCTCTGGCCTCCATCACCTTGGTACTTAAGTGTGTTTCTCGGATGACCATGGGGTTTTTTCATCTTCTCCTTCCTTTTTAAATTGGTCTTTAATAAAGTTGAGAATTCTTGCACAGGATTTTATAAACATGTGTTATTAAATTTGAAGTCTGTTTTGAAAGTGCCTCTATCCTACTCCCTCCTAGTAAAGTGACCTTTTTAAATGGAGGGAAGTGGGTTTAGATGACAGTCATGATAAATGCGGTCATGTTCACTCAATAAAATAAGGCCCAGTGCATTTGAGGATAAATCAGTGAAATGTACAGCCCCACCTGTCTGTCTCCATCATTCATTTCCACTGTCACTTTCACAGTGGCTGATGGATCACAGTTGCTGTAAAATTAGACAGCCTTTAATCTCATTTCATCCTGATTAGCTTCTCCTTACCCTTTCCCTCTAACTCACTGACTGACACGCTAAAAACTCGCACCGGGCTGTGTTTGAGCGTGGCGTACAAACTTCTCTTCAAATACCCTTTTTGTGGGGCAGGCAGGTGTTCCACAGAGTTGAAATGGAAAAAAAGGGAAGGTGGGATTTTCACACTTTTAAAGCAAAACAACAGACAAAGGCTGGTATAGAACCAATGAAAGCAGGAGCCTGGCCAGACTCTGCAGTGGGACAAATTCTTCCTTTTACACCCCGACAAGCACAGTGAGTTTGGGAAGATTGTTCCTACAAGAGGCTGGATTTAGCAGGTCTATTGCCATGTAATTTTGACTGCATCTATGAAAAGGCCCATCCTATGTGGGTCTATGTATATAAGGAATTACTGTTTACAGCAGGAGGTTTTCTGGTGCTTTCAAGGGATGCTTTGCAGTGGTAAAAAGAATTGGCCATTCCCATAGTTTTTATGTCTATAAATATATGTCATGATTCTGAGGGACCCTGGAAATGGTCAGGGAGAAAGACTGCAATGTTGGTGGTTTCACAAATTCAGCACCAAAACTCTCCCTCCCTCTTAGGTGTCCACAGTATTGCTCCGTCCTCCCTGTCTTCTCCAGCCCCTTGAGCAGATTCATGAGGCCGAGAGCAGAGTTTTCCCCAAAGCTCTGTGGGAAACAAAGGCCACACTAAAGGTCTGCAGTGTTTTATTGCAGTCACCTTTCCTTCTGAGGCCCAGACACTACCCTCCTTTCGAAGGCAAGATTCCCTTTAGCTTTCACGTGAGTTACGGATGGTAGTTTGGGTCATTCGGGCCCAATCCCCTATCAGTGGGAACGTTGCCATCAAGTTAAGTAGGAAGCAGGATTAAGCCCTTAGTTTTCAAGGTTTAATTATGATCGTAAGTGTGTGAGTCTTATTGCATAGTTTATATGCATGGGAACAGCAGAAAAGCTTAAAATATAATTTCTTCCTCTACTGGCCCTGTTTGTGTCAATATGGAGGATAAATAAACAATGAAAAATGAAAATGCAACATGTGAAAAATATGGGTGTGTGCTGCCTGCAGACAATTCTTTTGATAGATGCTAGATCTCTCCAGATCAACCAACAGAAGAGCCAGGTCGCGCGTACAACCACTGGCTTGGATCTAATTGGAAACCCTAACAGATTAGGGAAGAGTTGAAGCCCCTGCAGACTCATCCTGGGGAGTCTCTTGCTGGAGAGGAGTGGTCCCAAAAAGCATCTAAGAAAAATCGCAGATTTCCCATAGGACACCCAAATTCCTTATGTTGTTGAAGCATCTGCAAAGTCAAGGGAAGTACTGGGGTTTTGAGAGAGATTTTAAAACAGGAAGGTGCCTGAGATTATAGCATGAGATAAATACAACACGGGGGCTAAGAAGATAACTAAATTTTTTTTTCATTCTTTCATCCCACTGTAGGAATCTATAGGTCGCATAGAATCTTAGGCAGTGCCTAGTATGGGATCACTTCCCAGTTATATAAAGTGTACTAGTAACAAATAACCTTAATTAATGAACTTTCACTGTACCTGGCTGCCCAATTTAAGAACTGCTTCACTTACATGACTCGTAAGAGCACAGACTATGAAAATTATATTCGACCTTTACTAGAAACTAAAAACGTACCTTACTTATTCATCATTGCCTTGGCAAAAACTTCAGTAAGAAGCTTAAATGAGCCCACTTGATCTTTAAGAAAATGTGTCCTAAATAACAAAGCTGTGCGTATTTCTTCTTATTATTATTTGCATATGCTGTACTGCACAACTGCATTCTGAGAAAAATAAAAGATAATAAAATAAATGAAATGAGAGATATATCACCCAAAATAATCCAAGTGTGAGATAGGCTGCTTCTTTTTCTTCTTTCTTTTTTCTTTTTTTTTTTTTTTTTGGCATTGGCAAAAGAGCACAAAGTAAGAGCTGGCCCTGAGTCATATTGATTTCCCACTGCACTGGTTTCCTAAGTGCTCTGTTGATCCGTGTCAAGCAATAAGTTCCCTGCCTGTACATGCACATCACCTCCCCATTTGTCCTCACCTAGATTTAAGGTGCCCATATGATGAGCTGAACAAGGACATCATTTTTCCTACTGGTGTCACTGGGCCAAAACTACTCTATGTGGTATGATAACTACTGCTGTGTAAGTTCACATTTGCCATAGAATATCACAATAGTGCTGTATGACGCACAAAAATCTGTACATATTATGTATAAGTGAGCCCTTGTTTCTGTGCCTCTGTTCTTGCAGTGGAAAAAGTAAATGTAAAAAAATCGATTCTTGAGACTGTAGTTGGTCCCCAGTAATCCCAACACCTCCAAAAAAACCCAAAACCCAGAACAAAACAAATGGGATATTACAAACCTAATGCCACTGTTTTGATCTTTGTTAACAAAGGGCTTCCTGATTAGATGAATAGAAAATGTGTGGTTGTGCTGCTAATGACATTGTACAGGAAATTAAGCGTATACATTTGGAAAAGGCATTAAATCAGCAGGACCTTAATTTAAAAACTTAAAACTGTATGGAAATGCAGCTTGTTCATTGCTGTGTAATAGAAAGCTACTGAACACACTGACTCTTCTTGTGGAAACATTACCAGCAGAACAAAGCTGGGCTGAGGTTTTTTAATGTTTCCTAGCATACTAGGATTCTTAGCATCTGCTCATTTTCAGGGAAATATCAGGCAACTGCACCCCTTTATACAAGTTGGTTTTATAGAGCAGCATATACAGCAGGTAGGGGGTGCCAAGGGGCCAGAATTACAGGGGTTTTCCCTCAATTATTTGCAAGATTGAATAACATAAGATTACTAAAAAGTGGCTTTGTCTGATGCTAATTTGAAGGACGACCCATTCCCCTATTATTTCATACAGATTTAATCCCAGTGTTGTTTTTTTGTGCCTTTGAAAATACATGATGGAATCAGTGCCCTGAGCTGACAAAAAATTTTTGCTTTACTTGCAGTTATGCCATATAACAGTGCCCATCACTGTGTTGTGGAAGTGGAAAACTTCTTGTTTGTGCTGGGAGGAGAAGACCAATGGAATCCTAATGGTATGTACAGAACATGAAAAGGCAGAGGCAGCATTTGCCTTCCCATGTCTGTCTGTCTGTCAGGTCACCTGACGTAGCTGTTAGTGAGGGGGTTTGAGGACCTAATTGTTGAACCTCGTAAAGGCTACTTTTTGATACTGAAGGAATAAATATCTGGTACTTTAACATTAGCATCTCCGTCATTCATCAGCTCCCACATCCCTTGAGAAATGCCACAGGCAGCAGAACAGACTCTTCCAAGTGCATACACCAGGCAGCAGCTGTTAAGAATTTTAACCTTCATTTCCAGTTTCCTTCCAGTCATAATATAATAATGCAGTTGCAGTAGATGAATGCTTCTTTCCTATTGTCAAACCAAGATACTCGCAGCTAAAGTTGTTAATGTGTTAATTATCTAGACTCTGAGATTCTTAAACTGGTCCTTTTTTCAGTCTTGTGCAAGAGCTTCTCATATAGATTATCTGCTGCTACCTTCTTTGATTTGATTACTTCATAAATTTACCGCAAAGAGAAATTAAACAATTTAACAGGCTTCTGAGCAAAGCAAAAGGAGAATACCATGCCTTGCAAAATTCACCAAATTGTCAAGACATTGTTAAAAAGCTTGCACACGAAGAAAGAGTTGTAGTTGTAGCAGCCTGTGTAACAGAGATAATTATGACTGAGAAACCATAAAACAGCTTGCAGGTACACATTTTTACTTTAAAACACCAGAGGATCCAGCTGAAATTACATATACTGCATATATTTTATTGTGAATGCCCCATTTCAGCATCTGCACTAAACCAAATTATAGAAAATTGTTACATCTGTTCCCTTCCTGAAACCTGAGACAAACAATCCCGTCCACCCTGTAAGCATATTTCCGGTGTAGTTAGAAACACCACTAAATGTCTTAGGAGAAGAGCCTTTCAGTTCTGTTGCTGAATCTCCTCTGTATTAAACAGGAGCTCGCGTGGTATCATTAATGGCAACTATTATGAGGAGCATCAGCCACATCCGACAACTGAGGGGCCCCTGTTGTGCTTGGTGGTAGGCATATGGATAATAAGAGGCAGACCTTGTTCCAGACAGTTTATAATTAAATGGCCATGTCACATAAAGGATAAAAGAAAAGAAGTGTAATTACCCACAATTTAAAGACGTGAAATCTGAGTTGCAAAGTTGATGGAGAGATGTTAGAAGGGTTGCATCTCCTGCATCTGAGGTAGGAGTTGAGCACAGTTGTTCATGAGATCATGAGGTCTAAGGTCGCCTAGCTCAACGGCTGAGCAGAAGATGCTACTGAAGATGTCTAACAGCTTCCTTACTCTGCAAACACCAGAGCTGTGATTTTTCTGTAAGGAAGATAGGAGTGAGAGAGGTAGGAGCATTGCTGATACTGACCTCTTTACAAACTTACCCTGAGAGAAATGGATCTTACTGTTCACAAAAAGCGTACCCAAAATCATGAACTACATCCTGTGCTACTGTTGGGCTGGTTCTTTCTTGGAACTGATTTGCTTTAAATGCACAGCTACATGGGAACCGCTTACACCTACCTGCTTGATTTTATGTATTGCCTGCTATCCTCATAGCACAGGAGGTGTTTCAGATGGACCTCACTGGAACTGTCTTGCCAGAGCATTACAAGACTTTTGATTTGAATGGGAAAGCGCCAGGTGTTTTTCCAGGAGACAGAATTGTCCTTAAGATGGGGGAGATGGAAGGAGAGGAGCACCATATATGTCTTTAGCCATCAGACTAACAGATGATTGAGATGCTGAGTGAGTGGACCCCATGGATCTCCCATGCTGCTTCCGTGCTGCTCTTTCACTTCCTGACAACCACGACAGCATGGAGACATTTTTTTCTCACTTTTTTACATCCTCCCATGGCTGTTGCCTTTCCAGTCACAAGGGATTCCTGCACAAGTAAATCCTGACGAGAGCAAGTTGCAGAACACAGGTGTGGATTTAAGACCAACTTCAGAGCCCTTCAGCTTTTGGCATGGCTCCAGAAACCTTCCTGTAGAGAGTGGAGAACAGCATCTGCCTCCTTTTGTCCCATTGTCCTGATTTGCTAATCCTGATTTCTGATCAGTTGTCACAGTCTCTATGGCAGGTGCTCTTCTACGTGTAACCTCCTGACTGATAAGCAAGGCAAAATGATAGATACAGTTCTTTGTCAAACTGAAGTCCAGAATTAAACCGGGAGTCACACCAGTTGCACCAGGCAGCTGAAGTGGGTTCTCAGGTCTTTTTCCTGCCATCACAGGCATCATATAGTCCCATTTTGTAAATTTCCTAAGCTCTATTCAAAAAGCAGTTGGATTTTTAGCCCCTGCTACTCCTGTTGGAAAGCTGTTACAGACTCCAATTGCTCTCAATGACTAGGAGCCTTATTCTAATTTCCAGTGAAATGTATTCTTTAACTGTCGAAATCACCTTGTTCTCATGCCAGAGTTGGCCTTTAGCTTAATAGATTTTCCCCTCTGGAGATTTGGTCCTCTGATGTATTACAGACAGCACTCCTATCCCCTTTCAGCATTTGTTTTCCTAGGTGAAACAAGCCAAGTGCTTTATCTCCTGCCATAAGGTAAACTTGTCCTGTGACCACAGTAGCTCTTCTCTGTGCCTGTTCTAGTCTGATTTCATCTCCCTTCCAGAGAAGTGACCCGATTTGTATGCTGTATCCCCACTCCAGGCTCATCCTTCCCTTTCTACCCCGCGCTGTACGATTTTCTACATACATGGTATTAGTAGTGAATGCGTGTATCACACATTAGGAGGCCAAGATCCCCAGATCATGGGGTTTTATGACAACAATGAAAAAGCTGCTGTGTAGCCAGTGACCACTGGAGTCCCCAGTAACCCTGAAAAATCAAGTGAATACAGCAGCATTAGAACCTGCTGCTAGAAGTCCAAACTTACTGTCAATACTTAGGTTGTTTTAAAAACCTGCTTTTTGACATAGAAATAGAAGCTAATAATTATCCTAAATAGTGAGACTGAGAGCCAATCAGATGCTTGCTGTCTGTTTTACTGTTTACTGAACCTGTGTATCTCCATGCCTCTTTTCTAAACTGTATAGACTAAAGGAATTCCAACAGGGACCAAGAACAAAGCCTCGCTGCACTAAACCCTGCTGCAAAGTGACCAGTTGCCCTTACTGTGTGTAGATCTCACCCAATGCCTTGAGATGTGTTGGAGTGGTGTTCAGCATAAAGGGCTTTGATCACTGAGTACCACCACGTTGGATTTGAAGTGCTGCATTATTCATCAGTCTTCTGCTTTACCCTTCTCACGTAGAACAGGCTTACACATAGTGAGAGACTCAGTTTGCTTCCAGATGGAGTGGTCGACTTGGGTTCTTTCTCTGTTCCACTGTAGAACATGATCTTAAGTGATGATGATTTCTAGCTGTGTCATAACTCTCTGCAATCTTGATGGTCTATTTACACATGCTGAAGTCAGTGTGGAGTGAGGAAGCAAAGCAAGCCAGTCCTACAGAGGCTTTTCTGATGCAGAAATATTCACCTTGTAGAATACCCAGTGACCATTTATAGAACTGTGGCATGCGCAGTTGGGTTATTCTGCTGGCCTGTGAAGCCACTAATTCAATTTTTTAGTCACACATACATAAACAAAGGTTTCCGTTTCTGAGATCCTCATCTGTTGAAGTCTCAGGTGTTACAGGAAATTGCCATGCACTCTCTTGCTTCAGTTTTCTTGCTTTGATGTCAATCTGCATGCAAAATTAGGTGAAATCTTAATATCGTAAAGACATGAATACAGTTCTTGGGCTTGACAGCAGGGATAAGCTAGTTAGCTGGTCTGTGTTGCTCATGTTTCATATTTTAGGTAACACACTTGGAATAAAACTCCAAGAGTGTATTCTCCCTTCGATGCACATGTGTAATTCCTTTTAACTTAACACTGAAAGTACATGGTAGAATAAACCATCTAGTGCAAACACTGCATACCCCATGCTGATGGCTTATGCAGCTCCTGGTTATTTGCACAAGGGGTTTTTACCGTGTTCCACATAGAGATGATGTGAAGAGAAAGAAAAGCACATGTTCTCCCTGTTTTTTTACCTGACACAAAATACTCTAGTCATAAAATGACTGTGGGGATGCCCTCTTTTGGGCAGTGGTTTTGTTTAGTGTTGTGATTTATTGTGGCTGTGAAAGTACCACAGCATCTATAAGTAAATTTAAATACCAATTTTCAAGATCTTATTACAGAGAGCAAGAATAATCTCTTACCTGCTTTTACTGCTAACAATTGCTAATTCAAACCTCGCAGTGCCCCATTTGTTGAATTATTACTGTACACATAGTGTAATCATACATTGTTGTAAAAGGGGGAACCCTTCATAAAAGCTGTCAACTTGTGAAGTGTATGTAATATATATTACAATCATGGTGTTAAATACATGAAACAAACAGCTGAGTGTCAAAATAATCTCTCTTTACAGGGAAACACAGTACAAACTTTGTTAGCCGATACGATCCCAGGTTTAACAGCTGGATACAACTTCCACCCATGCAAGAGAGGTAAAAAACCTACTACTAATACGTGTTGTTCAATGTATGTTTTATCCCCCTGGGAGCAGCTGAAGTTTGTGGGAGTATGGAGGCCTGCAGGAGCACTGAAAATGCTGGGATAAAACTGCTGCAGGCGGTTGCATCCCATTTGTCTCCTACTTTTTTTTTGAACTTCCCAAACTCAAAACTCCTGATGCCAAATCCTGCAGCGCCAACTCGTGCAATGTAACGGGGGACTTTGTGCCACTACTGGTCACCTGACTACGTTCTGAAGGGTTTTTCTGAAGTCTTCATGGTGTCCTGCTGTGTTCCCTGACTGAGGGAAGCATCGTGATAAGTCATGCAGTAAATAATCAGTATCGTCAGATATCTTACAGGGAACTGAAACCTTGCATGTTGACCCCATCTTGTTTCACCCTGCCAGCCATGAAGAGCTCTCCTCACTCAGCATGTCTCACTTTGCCAGAGGACTCTTAATCCTAGGTGGTTTTAGAGTGAAGTTGCTGTCAGATAATGCAGATTAGAGTAGTATATAATTTAATCTTAACTGTGTATCAAAGAGCAGAGTTACATGTAGACTTGAGCAGTGACTGGTAAAGGTGATGTAAACTTAACTCTAGATCCCAAATCCTACTTTGGCAGGTAAAAAGTCCCCCAAAACTGAACTTAATGATGCACATTTCCTAAGAAGAATCTCCAAGGGAGAAATCAGTTGTTATAATGTTGGCTTAGGAAAGAGCTTTCAGTGTCCGTCCTTCAGTTCAATACCCATCTTCTCACAGATCTAATGTCCAAGAGATCTCACACCACCTTTCTGAGACACTTCCTTATTCCATGTGTTGTCATCATAGTCACTCTTTTTCTGTTGGCTCCCCGCAGTGTCCAGGTGTCTGTCAGCCATAGATAGGTTGAACTCAGCACAACCTTGTCATTCACGGTGTGTATTACGAGATGTATTGAAATACACAACTTCTGCCTCAGAAGGCTGTCAGATAATGCATATTAGAGTAGCCTCAGAAGGCAGAAGTAGGTAGTTGAGGGTTGGGGAGAGGAGGCAGTAGGAGTTTTTCCACCTCTGCAGTAACTAGCTGTGTGTCACTAGAAAATCCGCTTACAGTCGCCGGCACTGAATATGACTTTGTCTTGTGCTCTGGTGGGATTAGAAGCACATTGTGATTGCTTAGCAGATGCCCAGTACCCAAATGCATTGTATTAGCACCTCAGCTCTTTCCGGTGGTGTTTCAATATAATGGTACACTCAGTTCCTATGACATCGTTAACTGTCACCTCTTCTGTTCAGAATAGATGACTCATCGGTCTACCCATTTTTTTTTCTACAAAAACTCCTAAATATTTGGGCTGTTGTTGGAAAACAAGGATTTTCGAATAGCTTTCTAAAATGTTTTTAACAGTTTATTTGCTCATCCCTAATGGCTTCCACAGAGTTGTTGCAGCCTTTAGAGGTGGGCTCTGGCCCACTTTTTAGAAGATCATAGAAACAAGAGAAAACATTGATGCAGCCTGCTTTCCCAGCTCCTTTAGTCGCATAAAGTTCCCTTTAAAGTTCCCTTTTTTCCCCCTAGGAGTACAGGGTCACGCCCCTGTCTCTGCTGGCATAATGCAAGCACCATTGACAAGACAGACTGTTTAATGGGTTTTCTGAGTCACTATGGTCCATCAAGTCAAAACCTACTTAGGAATTTTAGTCTGAGAATAATTGGCTGGATAGACTCTAATGGCTTCTTTGAAATGACTGCCAGGTAAATGTGGGTCTCATTCACAGGCAGTATATTCTCAAGTTGAAAATCTGTATGAAATATCTGATGAGTAAACTTTTATCTCATATGCTAAAATCCATATCTGATTGATTTTACTGCATGAGCTATAAAGAAAAGTCAAATCCCATTATGGATTCAGAGCCGTCGGTGTATTTTCTTAAAAGCCAAGTTTGTTTTCTTCTTATTCGATGAACATCTCAAAAATACATGCTTTGGAAAAGCATGTACTGTAGTATTTCAGGCATGCATTGTTTAGAGGAGCAGTGAATGACTCATCAGCTTTTGAAATGCACAGCTGCCTGATGATGCAATAACAACTGGGATGCTTTTTGGAGAGCAGCTCAGTTAAATTAACGTGTCTCCTGATTGAGAAGTCTTTGTAGCAGTCCTGTCTGAACTTGTGGCATGCACCTCAGCTGGGCACCTCAGTCAGTACTGTTGCATCTTGCTAGCTCAACCCAAAGCTGGACAAAGTCCGTGGAACATAATAACATCTAAAACATTTTCTTATTTTCTTACATTCTGAGTTTTCAAGGGTGTTTTTTTTGTTTAAAGACAAACAAACACCACAACATTGTACCAGGGCCTGAAGAAGCAGAAGTGAGCAAGTTAGTGTCCTCACTGAGGCCAAGTGAAGTGAGAGAAGAAGCCACAGAGAAAGAAATAAAGTGATTTAACCATTTACTTCAGTATTTTAATTCAGTAATAGCAATGTTTAACCTTACTGACACGACTTTATCTCATGGTTTGGCTCCAGCTGGGCACTGAGCACCACATAGTTGCCCTCTCTAAGAGGAGGAGGGAAGACAAAAAAAAACCCAAACCTCATGGGCTGGGATAAGGATAGTTTACTGGGACAGCAGAGAAAGAGAGATAACAGTAATAGAACTTTATAACAAAATATGCAAAACTGGTGTAATTGGCATGGAATGCTCTTTTTGGCCAGTTTGGGTCACCTTCCTGGGTGCACCCTACCCTCCCTTCTCGTTAGCAGGGCAATATGAACAACTGAAAAGTCTTTGACTGCTTGGCAACAACTAAACCATCAGTGTGTTAGCAGCACTGCTCTCATCCTGACTCCCAAACACGGCACTACACCAGCTGCCAGAAAGAAAATTAACTCCATCCTAGCCAAAACCAGGACAATTTCATTATAAAAAGCGTAACACACACTCTGAAAGTGACTCTGGAATCAGGTCCAGATAACGCGATGATCAGTAATAGCATAGTTTTAAAACTCAAACTGGTAGTTGTATTTCTTGTTACAGGGCATAAATTCATCACCTGTGGAAATCAGACATAAATTCTGCCCTTCTATGTGTGTGTACGTACAAGAAATCAGTTGGATTGATTATTAAGTGAAGGGATGTGAAGTAAAAGCATTTCAGAGACCAGTGAACATTCAGTACTTGAAAGTCTTGATGAAAACCACAAAATAATTGTCTTCTTGTCCATCTTCAGATCCCAAAGTGCATTCCAGTAACCTGATTAGAACAGATAGTGACTTCCCAGTTTTGTGGGGAAAGCTGTTGTGCAATGATGGCTATTTTAATCCAAATCATATTTTACAGCACTTTAAAAAGTCACCACTTAATAGCATGACCCTCACATACCTTATCATTGAAAAGTAAAAACCAAAAAAGCTTAACACACTTGTGACAAGAGCTACTGAGTGAATATTCATATCCAAGCAGAAGAGTGAAGCGTGCTGACACTTTCATTTTTGCTCCTTATAGTGACACTGTGTGGATGAAACCAGGAGTACATGTACAGAATAGCGTGGGTGACATCCTGGTTAAAATAGTAATGCCTGCAAGTTGTACCTACCTCTGTTTGTTTATTAAACCCGAACTAAAAATGACCCCGCGGTCAGAGCAGTTCGGTGATGGGCTTGTTAGGGGACCTGTGCAAGGATAGACGAGCAGATGCGTGAGCACCCCAAGCCTTGATGACAGGCACCCTCTGGGTTTGTGCCTTGTGGCTGCAGGACACAGGAGGTTTGGAGGACGTGTGCCCACGATTGCCTCGAACACCTGTACCCTCTGTCACATTAGAGTGAAATCAGCCAGTGGGTTTTTGTTGAGGTGACAACACTCGAGCAGTCATGGGTACACGTACAGTGTAATCAAATAAGCTTTGTTTCCATAGAAAATCAGGCTAAAAACATAGATGCACGATTTGCTGCCCGACCATGCAGAGCAATATATGCCATCAGCTTCTCTCTGCCCATTGACAGATAAATTAAGTGGTCTTATTTAATTCGTCAGCTGAGCTGGAGGCACTTAGCAGCGTTCCTGTCCTCCTGTTTGCATCTTTTCTTTTGGTAACCCTGTGCCAGTGCTCCTGCTCAGGCAAAGTGAAAGCAAAGAGGTAGGCAGGAGGTGCTCAGTGATGCAGGTCCTCACCAGCCAGGATGAGGAGCCCTGTCAGGTGGGCAACAAATCCAAGAATTAAGGCCAGAAACAGGCAGCGTTGCATCAGGTCCGCTCCCTGAACACCCATCTAGCCTTGCTCTTTCCATGACTGTATCTTCATGTCTGCCTGACCTCTCCTCCAACTTGCCAGTCTCGCCCACATTTAACAAACAGGGAAATTTCTCCAAAATGTTACAGCACATTAGAATTTTTCTGAAAATAGGCAGCTGGGTAGAGGAGAGAGATCTTATTTGTGCCTTCACTGAAGGAAATGTTCCTGAACACGTGCCTGGCTAGATGTCTGGTTAGTGACATGGCACACTAGGCTTTGCTAGCTCACCTGGCCATGGGATGACTGTAAGGAAGCTTGGGCAGTAATTGGGACATACCAGAGCTGTTAATTTTGGGGTGTTGTGCTCTGAACGTGGACCACCACTCACCCTGAATGCCACGCCGTGGTCTGCAGTATCAAGTCCTTAATGGTGCAGGTGGCCATCAAGGTCCCAATGTTTACTGTGCGATTCAGAAGTGCAATATGCAGCTGCTTCTGGATTCAAATTTGGGTCCCTGGGCAGGAACTGGAGCTCATTGCATCAGCTGTGGAGCAGGGCTGGGCTGTCAGAGCTAGGCCTTTCCATGCCTGACCTGCCTGCTTGTCTCTGGGCTCACATAGAATCATAGAATCATAGAATTGTAGGGGTTGGAAGGGACCTCGAGAGATCATCGGGTCCAACCCCCTGCCGAAGCAGGCTCCCTAGGACATTTCACTGAGATAGGCATCCAGACGGGTCTTGAATATCTCCAGAGAAGGAGACTCCACCACCTCCCTGGGCAGCCTATTCCAGTGCTCTGTCACCCTCACTGTGAAAAAGTTTCTCCGCATGTTGGTGCGGAACTTCCTATGCTCCAACTTGCAGCCATTGCCCCTTGTCCTGTCTCCACAGACCACTGAAAAGGGGCTGGCTGATTCCCCCTGCATCCCTTGCTTAAGATAATTGTAAACATTAATTAGGTCCCCCTTAGTCTTCTCATCTCAAGGCTGAACAGTCCCAATCTTCTCAGCCTTTCCTCATAGGGGAGATGCTCCAGGCCCTTAATCATCTTCATAGCCCTTCTCTGGACTCTCTCCAGGAGATCCCTGTCCTTTTTATACCAGGGAGCCCAGAACTGGACACAATACTCCAGGTGGGGCCTGACCAGGGCAGAGTAGAGGGGGAGGATCACCTCCCTTGACCTGCTGGCTACACTCCTCCGGATGCACCCCAGGATCCCATTGGCTCTCTTAGCCACCGAGGCACACTGCTGGCTCATGGCCAACCTGTCATCCACCAGGACCCCCAGGTCCTTCTCCACTGAGCTCTTCTCCAGCAGGTCATCCCCCAGCCTGTACTGATAGAAACGGTTGTTCCTTCCCAGGTGCAAGACTTTACACTTGCTTTTGTTGAACCTCATCTGGTTTCTTACTGCCCAGCTCTCCAGCCTGTCCAGGTCTCTCTGGATGGCAGCGCAGTGTTCCTGCGTGTCAGCCACTCCTCCCAGCTTTGTGTCATCGGCGTACTTGCTGAGGGTCGAGGCTATTCCCTCATCAAGGTCGTCAATGAAGATGTTAAACAGGACTGGACCCAACACCGAGCCCTGGGGAACACCGCTAGTCACAGGCCTCCAGTCAGATTCCACTCCACGAATCACGACCCTCTGGGCTCGGTCCGACAGCCAATTCTCAACCCACCTCACTGTCCACTCATCAATCCCATGCTTTCTCAGCTTTGCTATCAGGATGTCATGGGAGACAGTATCAAAAGCCTTGCTGAAGTCAAGGTAGATGACATCTACTGCTCTCCCTCCATCTACCCAGCCGGTGATGAGATCGTAGAAGGCTATGAGATTGGTCGAGCACGATTTCCCCTTGGTGAATCCATGCTGACTACTCCTCATGACCTTCTTCTCTTCCAATTGCTTGGAGATGGCATCCAGAGCAAGCTGTTCCATTACCTTTCCGGGGACAGAGGTGAGGCTGACTGGCCTATAGTTGCTGGGATCCTCCTTCTTGCCCTTTTTAAAGACTGGAGTGACATTGGCTATCCTCCAGTCCTCAGGCACTTCTCCTGTTCTCCAGGACCTGTTGAAGATGATAGAGAGCGGCTCAGCAATCACCTCCGCCAGCTCCCTCAGCACACGTGGATGTATCCCATCCGGTCCCATGGATTTGTGTGCGTTTATCCCTTTGAGCCGCTCCTGGACCTCCCCTACCTCAACCAGAGGGAAATTCTTCATATCCCAAACACTCCTATTTACATCCAGTGCCTGTGGGTCCCAGGGGGCCTTTGAGGTGAAGACCGAAGCAAAGAAGGCATTCAGTATCTCCACCTTCTCAGTATCCCCCGTTACCAGGACACCCTCCTCATTCATCAAGGGACCTACATTATCCCTGGTCATCCTCTTGCTATTCACGTATCTAAAAAACCCCTTTTTATTATCCTTTATGTCCCTTGCCAGCTTCGTTTCCAAGAGGGCTTTAGCCTTCCTAGTTGCGACCCTACAGGCCCTGACTACATTCCTGTATTCTCCCCATGTGCTCAGACCCTTCTTCCACAATTCATAGATCTTCCTCTTCTCTTTGAGTTTACTCAGCAGCTCCGTGTTCATCCACGCAGGTCTTCTGCCTCTCCTTCCCGATTTCCTGCACAAAGGGATGCATCGTTCCTGTGCTTGGAAGAAGTGCTGTTTGAATGCTAGCCAGCTCTCACAGGCTCCCATTCCTTCAAACAGCGTAGCCCACGGGATAGCCCCTATTAAGTCACGGAGGAGATCAAAGTTAGCTTTTCCAAAATTCAGGGTAGCTATCCTACTTTTTGGCTACATGCCACTCCGGTTTCACCCAGGAGAAAATTTGAGGCTTGGGACTGACAATTTGTGTCATTCCATATTTTGTACAGGTCTTTGTCCTTGCCCAGCTGTGTGTTTTTGCAATTTTCTTTCTCATTTCATTGCAACTTAAAATTCAAGGCCTCCACCATGGTAAACCCTCCTTCTGCTGAATAATCTGGGTACCTTTCCCTGAAAGTGGATTTTGCCAACAGGGTCTCTCAAAATTTTCTGCTGCTCTATTTTTACATCAGCAACACTTCACCGTTAGTTTTGGAGGCACTAGGAAGACAAATTAATACATGCCTAGCAGTCCTGATCAGAAAAATTAATTATTTTCCTGCCTACCTGAGATGCATATGAAAGCGGACAGGTGGCTAAAACTTTTCTCAGAGTTAGTGGAATGGAGCCAGACCTCTTCTGTGGAAGGAAATGTAACACTGTGCCAAGCGTAGGAAAAGTTGTTCCCTTTGCAGTACTGCAGAAAGAGGGAAAAAAATGATAATTGAAGACAAATTTTGATGATGTGGTTCTCTTAGTAAATTGGGAACAATGACCCTTGAAGGACCATAAAGAAAGTGAATGTCAAGATAATTTATTATTGTTACATTATCTACCTCATTTTTCACTTTGTCTTACTGAGTTGTTACATCCCTTACAAGGTAATGCCCCAAACATTAACAAGCACCTTTTTATCTTTCACGAGTGGGGAAAAAAAAGCAACAAACAGCTTTGAAGAGGGCGATTTTATGCCAAATTTACATGTGCTTAATTGTTTTGACACCAAAAATGAAGTATTCGTTTGATATGGAGCATGTATTTGATTAGCAAAGCAGCCACTGTCTCTAGGGTAGCTGTAAGCATGTGCAGCTTCTGGACACTTCTCCCTGAAGTAGCGTTTGAAGGAGCGGCTATCTCAGGGAGTCAGCTGGAGAGGGGAAAAAAACACCATGTTTGACACGGCTAATTGGTTTGCTGTTGGCTTGTTTTGTTTTGTTTTGCCCTGTCCTCCAGGAGAGCCAGTTTCTATGCCTGTCGCCTTGACAAGAACTTGTACGTAATCGGTGGAAGAAACGAAACTGGCTACTTGTCCAGCGTGGAGTGCTACAATCTGGAGACAAATGAGTGGCGTTACGTGTCTTCATTACCACAGCCTTTGGCAGCCCATGCAGGAGCTGTTCACAATGGCAAGATATATATTTCAGGCCAGTGTCTGCTATAATTCCTGCTCTGTAACAAAATAAAACATCCCAGAACCCAAAACCATCACCACTAAAAAAAAAAACCCACAACCCCCCCCCCCAAAAAAAAGAACCCAAAGCCCCCCAGAACCCAAAACCATACAGCTAAATCCCTGCTGCAGGGCAACAACGCCGCCTTTACATTCATTAACAGAAGTCTATTTACTTTGCAGGAGGTGTTCACAATGGAGAATACGTCCCCTGGCTGTACTGCTATGACCCCGTGATGGACGTGTGGGCCCGAAAGCAGGACATGAACACAAAGCGAGCAATCCACACTTTGGCTGTAATGAATGACCGGCTGTATGCAATTGGAGGAAACCATTTGAAAGGTCACACTTTTAATAGCAGAAAAGCATTTCAGTGTCCCCCATCTCCTGATAAAGAATATTTTTGTTCGACAGTCATTGTTAAATACATTTTAAAAACAGGCAACACAATTTAACAGGACACTTGAGCCAGCAATTTTAAAAACATTTTATGCAAATTATTTTAAAATTATAACAGTACATTAAATATATGAGTAATGAATGCTTTAGATAATAAAAATGGGAGCTTCCATTACTCAAAGGCACGGACAATTTGTCATTACCAAGAATTCAATGAAACAAACAGATTATTCTTTGACCCGAAAGTACCAGCAATATTTTCCTCTGTAAATCATTTTCCAAAATGTGCAGTTAGAGAGAGCTTTATTCAGAGCCACAGACAAAAACAAGCTCTTGATTTAATGAAAAAAAACCTAAACAAACCTCCAGCCATTAAATATTAGAACTATGCTCTTTAGATCCCCTTTTAGTATTAAATGGAGCTTGTTAATTGCAATTCTTTTTAGACGTCTCTTGTTTTCATCTTTTGAAAAGGTCTCATATTAAAATAAGTATTGCTTAGGCATCTGGTCCCTTTGTCTTAATACCTCCATGCTGTTGCTATTACTGCTAAAGAGATTCTGCTTAATCCAGCCACTTAAACAAAAAGCACAGCTCCTGCTCCTTTCTCCCCTGACAATATTTGACAGTTTATATTACTTTTTTTTCCTTTCTCCTTTCTTGCCTTTTTTTTTTTTAATCTAAAAAATAAAAAAGGCTCACAACAACAAAAGAGAAAATGACAGTGCAAGAGAAAGTGATGTGAACTGCCAGTAACACCGGGCTGGGTGCCTGGATGGCTCCGGCACTCGAGTCCCTCTGTGGCTCTGAAACCACATGCTTGTTTTGAAGACCTGAATGCCTGTGCAGGATGTAGGGCACAAATTCTCAAATGTCAGTTTTACCTGGTAAATAGTACTGGTGCGTAAACCCCTGCAGCCAGGGGCAGGGCTCCTGTGCCACCACTTCCCACTCACAGCTGCTATGGGTGTTCACAGACCCTTACAGCATCCAGCAAATCTTGTAGAGGCTTCAGAGCTCCACAGCGTTGGCTTTTTCTCCTACCAGAGAGAAAGTTGATGTCACAGCCCTCGTACAGCCAAAGAACAAGCTTTGTTTGCGTTGGCTTGAATTGTTTCTACCCTGCCACCACCTTTCTTCACTCAGAATCACCTACCATCCTCTGGGAAAGAAGGAACTTCTTATAAACATTCCATTTTTGCCTCTGCAACTGTTGCCCCAGGTGGCTTTGTTACCTATGAAACTCTTGTGAGAAGTATTTAACACCCAGGGCTGTTTGGAAACCTGATTTGTTCTGTAGAGTGAAACAAAAGGAGGAGCTGCAAAAAAAGGCGGGGAGGGAGTGGACTCTAGTTGGGTTTAAGTGCTACAAATTCTCAGGCTGTGTGGGAATAGCAAGGCTCTGTGGCAAAGCCCTCCTTTGTGAAGCTGAATCTGTACTTTAGTGTTAGCAACAAAAAATTACTTCATTACAGCTATTAATTCCTGATATAAAACTTGTACAAGTAGCATCATTATGAAGTACCAATATCACCAAATGCCCTTTTCCAGAAAACTAGTTTGTCTTTTCTATTATAACTAGGTGGAGGAGACAGCAGTGTCAAGTAAAGCATCCCAGCATGTTAAGAAAGCCATAATTATACTGTGGTGCTCTCATAAAAAAGGTAGCTTGAGATAGGGAAATGTCTAAATACTGGAGCAGGAGCTCCTGGGTTCTGTGTCCATGTTCAGCTCACTTAATTGATACTAAACATCACAGCTTGAGAGTCTTGACCTATCTGCCCTTGGGTGATCACAGAGCAGTAGTTGCATGAAGCCTTTTTCTGTCTCAGGGAAGGATGCAGCTACCTTTGGGGTTTTTAGTTACATTTTCTGTCACCTTAAAGACTTTGCTTAGGGTACACCTTAAATCAGCTTGAAAATTGAAACTGGTGCTGAACATCATATTCGACATGCTAAGCACCTTGTCCCTCTGGAACCAAGTGGTGTCAGATATCTGAGGTCTACCTTGACTTGTTAGGCATTGATTTCTGAGTGAGATTTAATCTGTTGACTTTTGAATAGATGAGCTCTGCTGACCTCGGAGGAACACTGCCAGGACAGTCTTTTCACACATGTTCAAACTTGCATTAGCACTAATAGATGAGGAGGAATATTCCTGGAATCTGCTTCCCTCATGATGGGTTATTACTGAGTGTAACTTTCTGATCTGTTCAGATTTTATATGTGCTGGTGTTGCAGCAGATTTATTTGAACTGAAATAATGCAACGTTAACATTACAGCAGATGGCTTAAATGTATGTGGCAGTATTTTCTAGTAGAAAACAATGTTATAATTGCAGTAACACAATTACAACTTTAATAAATTGAACAGTGAATTAATAAAAACAGTATGTCTTAAGGCACATTCTCCTTTCCCAATGCCCTTATCCAGGTTTCTCCCATCTTGACGTCATGCTTGTGGAATGCTACGATCCCAAAGGCGACCAGTGGAATATCCTTCAGACTCCTATTCTGGAGGGTCGCAGTGGCCCTGGCTGCGCAGTCCTCGATGACAGTATTTACCTTGTAGGAGGCTACAGCTGGAGTATGGTGTGTACCTGCTTTCTGCAGTGACCCTTCCATTCCTTCTGAGCAATTGTGGCCAGTCAAGAGCGATGCAGTAGCTGCAGGGACAAGTTTTGGTTTGGTTTTCACCTTGCCCAGAACATGCAGTATTTGTTCTCCTTTATGCTTTTCTATTTAAATGAGTTATTATCAGATTGTGTCCACTGATACAGTGTATATACAAAAATCAGGTGTTATTTGGCAAATGTGAGTTCAGTTTATAAGGCACTTGTAAAGGAGTCTGGTTTTCAAAGGCTGGGCACTCAGCCTGTATGAAAACCAAGGGTCTTGAAGGGTTCCTAAATGAGGGCCCTAAACCATGAGTCCCAAAAGAAGGGGTTTTTGATCTTTAAATCTGATGGGTGACTTGAATTTAACTCAGGCCATGTTTACTATGATCTTTTTGTTCTATTACAGGGAGCTTACAAATCTTCTACAATTTGCTATAGTCCTGAGAAAGGAACTTGGACAGAACTAGAAGGAGATGTTGCTGAGCCACTTGCAGGACCTGCCTGTTCCACTGTCATACTGCCAGCCTGCGTCCCGTACAACAAATGACAGGCCAGGAGCACTGACACGAACACTGATTGCATTTGGGAAAATAATGACGGGTGACGTAAATATTTTATTAGGACAGGATTCCTGTTAAAGCAAAGCTAACATAATTGACCCCTTATTCCATATTTATGCTTTAGGAGCAGAGTAAAAGAAAACAAAAACCCAAGTGTTGTCCCATCCCAGATAGGTGCCGGTGTCTTACGAAGCCAGCAGCTAGAACACACCGAACATTACATGCTGACAGACTGCCATTTCAGACTGATTTTAACTTTTTCCTGCTGCAGAGATATTCCTCACATCAAATTTAACTTAAAAAAAAAAAATGAAGGCTAAATGTTCAAATACAGCCTGAAGAGACAAGATCAGTATTGTGCATTGTATCTACCTGCATGTGATCTGTGTTGAAGTCATGAGGATGTTGTTTTCATGAATGCTTCGGAATTCAGATAGTGAAAAGCTCACACTGCATTGCAGAATTGTCTCCTCCTCTGTAATCCTAACCTACAGCTACTTCACATGCTCTGCAAGCAACACAGCATCAGAAGATTATGAAAGGTAAAGAAATATCACTCAGTTTTTGCACAGCTTGGCAACGAATACACTCTGCCTTCAAAGTCCCCGTGTGTAAGCGCAGCGGAAAGCAGACTACAATGAAAGCCATGCTTTACAGAGCACTTCCTGCAATACCAGCTTAGGGATTAGGATCAAATTCTTCTAATCACACTTGTGTAAAGTCAGAGTCATTTCTCCGAAATCACGTGGAATGACTGTTACATTAGTATAAAAGAAATTGGGTCCTGCGCCTTAAATCCTGTGTTGATAAATTATTTCTGTGACCACTTAACGAAGCACCAGAACCTTTACTTACTCTTCACTAACCTGTTAGATAGGAGTGTCCATGCTAGTTGCTTCTGAAGACAAGAAGCCTGCTTTGAACTATAAATGTCTTACTTTGGACTGTTAAATGATTATGCACAATTTTGGAGAGATGCTGTTAAGAAGTTAAAATATCCCTGTGTGGTTGATGGTAAAATGTGCTCTGAAAGATACTTACTGTTGATCCAAAGTAGTGTTGAGGCCAGACTTTCCACTGCCTTGCAGCCTGTGTAATTATTCACACATTGCAAAGAGAATTCAGGAGGCTGCCACAGGGGACTGGTAGCATTTAGGTCTCGCTTCATATGAACTCATAGCTGCTTGCACACATCAGGCTGTCCGTGTTTCAGGCTTACCTCTTTCTGACCTGGCTTTGCAAAAGCAGTGACAAAATCTGAGTCTGATCCTTCACCACTGTGCAGTTAACACAATCATCTAAACCTCAGCAAAGTATGTGCAACACTCTTCCATTGCGGTTTACCGGTGCTGTATCCATTACCCTCAGGACCATCTTCTTCGCTGGTATAAACTGACACTGCTCCGTTGAAGCCACGGGGTGTACTTTGGTTTATGTCAGCTAAGAATCTGGCCTTTAATTTGCCTAGTTGTAACTGGCTGCTCCAGATAAAAAGGCAAAGGAGACTCATCCTGCATTTTCACGCCTGCACGTACCACTCACAATAGGCCTTAATGCCTGGTGCATTGAGCGGGGAGCAGGGAACTGCTGGGGGTTGGTGTCTGCTGCAGAGGCAAATAGGCAGGAGGAAGAATTCATTATTTGCTTTGCAAAAATAGAAAGAGGGCGAATGTACACAGAAATTACACTATATATTGAAGCTTGAGAGCAATATAAATAATGGAGAGCAAATACCATGGGACTGTTTCTCTCTGGCATCGGTCCAGTTTTATTGCAGTGCAACTCCCTTGCTTGCAGCAGAATTACACAGTTGTAAAACCAGAGTAATGCAGTGAAGACTGATACCATACAAATGCAATAACCCAACTGACGAGGTAGCTGCACGCCTGGGAAAAGCAAAAAGAATTGTTTAAACAAAATAATTATCTCAAGATGCTAATATTTGAGTGTGCCGTTGGGGAGTTTTCCAGTGAGCATCACTAAGGAACTCGTAAAGGTGGAGTGTATATCCTGAAATCTCAATCCATTCCTACTATATATGGTGCAATCTTAGTTGGTTTTGTATTTATTTATATTGTTCAGATCCAAGGGATCCCTTGTAAAATATATTTGGTGCAATCATGACTTTTTTTTTTCCTTTCCTGTTGAAAGTATATAAATATAAATATATATAAAAAGGAAACTGTTAAGATAATTAAATGAGGAAACCTTGAATGACATTTAAGATCAGGATAAGGTCTGCCATTAAACACTGACTGTCACCTGTCTCTACTAAAACGTACCATTTTTAAAGGGTATTTGTTGTCCTTTGAAGTGGTTCTTTTTTTTACCAAGATAATTTAAAGATTTATGAGGACTGTATGTAAATCTTTCTATCTTTCAGGAAGGCATGACCAAGGAAAGTGCTAACTGAATAAGTCACACAAAGAATGTAAATTTTGTACAGTACTAGACTGTGTAAATGAAGCTTGCTCGTGGGGGTGGGGAGGGGGGATCTTTAAATAAAACTTTATGTACTAATTCAACTGTCTGCCATATTCCTACTTATAAAGTGTATGTACAAATAATATCTACATTAAATCCTTTGGAACTTTTTTTATCATGTAGATGTGTAAACTCCTCCTATTTTGTGGCCGTGCGTGGCAGCCTCGCTGTTCTCCAAGTGTCGTTACTCAGTGCTTGTAAACGCAGAGATGAAGTAAAATGTACATGAGTCAGAGCTTTGCCCTGAGCGGGGGTGCCCAGCCTGTGCTTCCAGCCTGGAAAGCCCCAGCTGGGTGCCCACAGCAGGGACAGACCTCAGAAGCCCAGGGATGGGATCAGTCATACACCTGTGAAATGCCTCTGCCTTGCGCTGCTCTGCCCCGTCCCTCTGTCCTGTGGCAAGGTACATGAAAAGGACACTGCCCGGTTGAATGCAGTCTTGCTTTGGGGAATTTTATGCTACTTGTGGTGTTTCTTCCCTCTTTAAAGTGTCCTTCCTGTGGTGGGTGACCCTTCTAACTATGGGTATTTCTGTTCTTGGAGGGGAGGTGCTGGCGTGGGTGAGCAGTAGTGGAGTGGGGACAAGAGGTATTGTCAGACTGAGACAATATTGATATAAAACTGGAGCAGTGGCCAACACACCAGAAGGCTGCGCTGGCATTCAGCAAGACCTGGGCAGGAAAGACCTGGGTGGAAAGGGATCCAATAAAACTTATAAGGGTTAAGCGTAGGGACCTGCACCTAAGGAGGAATAATCCCCAAGCACCAGTACAGCTTAGGGGTTGACCTGCAGGGAAGCAGCTCTGCAGAGAAAGACCTGGGAGTCCTGGTGGACAGCAAGCTCTCCATGAGACAGCAGTGTGTCCTTGTGACCAAGAAGGCCAATGGTATCCCGGAGAGGTTCTGCTCCCCCTCTAGTCTGCCCTGGTGAGGCCACATCTGGAGTCCTATGTCCAGTTCTGGGCTCCCCAGGACAAGGAACTACTGGAGAGAGTCCAGTGGAGGGTTATGAGGATGATGAACGGCCTGGAGCATATCTTATAGGAAAAGCTGAGAGAGCTGGGTCTATTTAGCCTGGAGAAGAGAAGACTCTGAAAGGATCTAATCAGAAGGTAGGTGTCAAGAGGATGTGGCCAGAGTCTTTTCAGTGATGCTCAGCGACAGAACCAGGAGCAGCAGGCCCAAACTGGAACATGAGAAATTCCACCTGAACATGAGAAAAAAATTCTTCACTCTGAGGGTGATGGAGCACTGGGACAGGCTGCACAGAGAGGCTGTGGAGTCTTCTTCTCTGGAGATACTCAAAACCCACCTGGACACAATCCTGTGCAACCTGCTTGAGGTGATCCTGCTTTAGCAGGGGGTTGGACTAGATGAATTGCAGTGGTCCCTTCCAACCCCTTCTGGTCTGTGACTTAATGATTCTGTGACAAGGGAAAGGCAGGTTTTTTACCAGGAAGCAGAATCACAGTCAATACCACTCAGTACTACATGAACTGTTCATTCATGCCTACCAACCTTTGTCAGGGACCAGAACCTTCCTCTGGCCATCCCTGACCCTGCTGCCTGTACCAAAGGTGAGCTGTGCTGGGCAGTGGCTGACAGTACAATGAGACTCTGATCTAACAAGAGGAGATCCATCCTCTTCCAGTATTTTTTGAGGAAGGGGGAGACGAGCCAGCAGCGACTGCAGGGGATAGCACAATGAATTGAACTGTATCATTAATAAGCTTGTTTCAGGAGGTAAAGGAAGGGAGATGTATTCATACTGTTTTTAAGTAATGTGGCAGGAGAAGAGGAGAAGCTGGAATCAGTGGGCAGAGGTATGATTTAGAAAAGAAGGGGATGAGGTGAGAAAGAAGGGGTAAGAAAGAAAGGAAAAAATAGAAACTGAGCCTGCAAGAGGAGAAAGTGGTATGTTCTTGTAGATCAAGGGGACAGAGAAAGGAAGGCAAGGATGGTTTCTGAGAAGCAGGCATCAGAGCAAGCTTGAAAAGAAATGGTAGGATAGGCAATAGAGCAGAAGACTAGAAAGTGCAACAAAGGAGGACATGAGATAAACATGGATGCTGAAGGTACCGCTCCTATTCAGCTAATAATTTACAGTGGTCTAGCTGTTGAGAAGGATAAAATCAGCAGAGTACTTAGGTGTTGCTGTGTTCAAGCTTCGAATGCGGGGACTTCAGCACAACAGAAATCAGGAGAGATGCCCAGCGGCACCTCTCTGCAGTGCCTGGGCTGCAGCAAGCACCCAGCTGTAGCCAGCTCCCATGGCTGGGGAGGAAAGCTGCTGTTGGTGTGAGAACCAGGGAAAGATCAGATGTGTTTCAAGTCCTGGTCCCCACTGGGCTGTACAGAAGCATCTTCTCCAGTTCTGATTCAGAGATGAGAGCCATCTTTGGGAGTGTAACACCTTGACTGTTCTTCCATTCTCTGCTCACTTTCCTGCCAAACATTAATCTCCTCTTTGTCCTCAGCAGGACCAAGTTGCTTAGGTACTTTAATGGAGCTGGGCCTGGAAAACACCAGAGCAGTGAATGGAGCTATTTCCCTGTCCCAAAGCTCTGGTCACATCCACTGCCCCAGAAGCACAAGAAGACTGGGTTGCTGCCGTCTTCCAACATGCATGGGTGCCCTCAAGGAGGGCAAAGGTGGCATTTCGGATGTACTTCTTCATGTGCACCCACCTACCAAAAGCTGCCATTGCTTTCCTTCATGTGTCTGTCTGCCTTCCTGTTTTTAATACAATGATTTACTCTGCTAGCTGCATCTGTGAGCCAACTTCTGACAGAAACCCAGGCCAAACCTCATTATACATCTATCGTATGATAAGCACGCATTGCTGTAGCACTCTATACTCTACTTTTCCTGCTTTTAAGGGCCAGGCTGTATTTCAGCTCGCAGTTTAAATGTACCTTCCAGGTACAGACAAAGGACACAGAAATCCCAAACAGTGTTCAAGAGGGAAAACCAGTAACTGCCAACACACACACTCCTGAGCAGTTTCAAGATACAGGTTTGTATTTCAGTTGTTAGTGCAGCAGCGGAGAGGAGTCGGTGTTTCAGCCTCTCAGGTCCAGACCAGGGAAGCAGCAACGGCAGTGCTGGAGGTCAGAGTGGTTACTGGGAAGGGAAAGTACACTAATGAATTCTGGAGGGCTTGTAATGCCATAAAAGATTCAGTTAATCTGCAGCATAGATGTTGATCAGCGAAACTGAACCTAACTCTCTGGACCTTGTCAGATGTATTCTGTGCATGTCAGTGTTCCACACCAATTACAGATTTTAGAAGATGCTCTCATGCAAAACTATGTGCCCTAATATATAAGCCAGCTCAGATGTAACTAAAATTAAAATCTGACTGTGGCAAATCTCTGTGATCCTGATATATGAAAATCCAAATAAATGATTTGTTCCCAGAAATGAAAAATAACTTCAGCAGGAAATTTCAAAATTACTTATGCAGGATTAATCCAGTTCAATGAATGCATCTTGTGTTGATTAATAAAGCGTTCCTGCATTGCAAAGTAAAACGAGGGGAGACTTCTGGTGCTGATATATTCGTGTGTTTCTGAAGCTCCAAAGAAACGTGCGCTTGCAAGAGCTGTGGTCAACCAGTGTAAACAGAGATTGAATACAAATAGTGATTTTCTAATTGTCTGGTTCTCTCCCTGCAGCAGGAAACTATCTTTGTGTCATTGATTCTTTCTTGAAGAACACAGGTACCGTGTTACCTGCCACGATGCTGAATGAGAACAGGGTATCTAACACCATCGTACAATCACCCCGATTAGCATCCAGGTGACACCTGCAGTCTTACCTAGCAAAGAAAAGCAAAACTTGACCTGCTTTCTGCTGATATTCTTGGCACACAGAGTGCCAATTTTGGTCAAGTAGCATTAGCTTTTGTGATCTGCTACCCTTGAATTTAATGGGGCTTACAGGTGGACAGATATAGGGAACCTATTTAGAAAGCTAAAACAAGGGAAGGAGATTTAAACAAATGGAACATTTTCCCAAATTTTCCTTCAGCATACGCACACAAAATCAATCTATTTAAAGTGGTCTCATCCCTTAACCTAAAAACCAGTTCTTCGGTTTGGAGAACTACACTGCCATGTTTTCAAAAGGAATGGTTATTAATGGTTGAGGTATTCTGCAAAATACCTTTGAAGTCCTTGTGGTTTTGTCTTCAAGAAATGATTCCTCATATCACCTTTAAGCATCTTGCAGAAAACCACCCTGGAAAGATGCTATTTGTAAAGCTTGCTTAGTACCTCAGTATCTTGTGTGCTACACAGTTCCTCATTCTTCACAGTCTTGTTTCCATTTTTCTTTGCATTTTAACAAAAAAATTCAAACTTAAAAAAAAAAAAACAACAGTTGGCTGATCAAAAATATTGTGTCTGAATGGAGTAAATGAACTTTGAAGATACTTCACTGTGAACAGGGAATACTGAAGAGACTGACAATCCATTGCATAAACAGTACCTGAAAATAATATCCCTTCCTGTGTGTTTAGGGGTTTTGAAAAAGGTGTGTAAATACACATGTACACACTCAAAAAGTGTCCAATTCCTCAGCCATACCAAGGACTGCTGTGCCCTTGTTTTTGCTAAATGTGGAAACCCAGGCACAGTGCTGAAACTCGGGTGTTTTTCTTTAAAAACCACCTCCTTAACTGCAAAGATGCCATTAGTCACAGCAGGGAGCATAACCAGAAGGAGGATGTCTGTAACTATAGCAAGAGAGCACATTAAACTGTAGGTCAAAATCACGACTGACTGATTACCTTCAGGGTGAAAGTAAATCTTCAGGCTTGCTGGAGTGATAGGAAACAGGACTGGCTGGGGCTGGCTGAGGTCATCCCCTGCCTCCCCCACGCCACGGCGGGGTCGGAGATGCCCAGCGCAGTCCCAGCAGACATGTGCTGACTCGCCCAACCTTCCTAGCGATGTGTGACGGGACCGAGTCAGCGTCATCATTAGAAAATGCTTCCTAATGTCTAGCTTAAATGTCTCATTAGTTTAAAGAGATGATTCCAAGAAGAACTTAAATATATTCCAAAAATTTAAGTCCACAACTAAATCATCTAAAACTCTCACAAAGACAGAACCTTCAAAGCTGCTTTTCCTCCTCCTGCTCTCAGTGGATAAGGTGAACTGTTTATTCCCACTCTTTTTCATAGAATCATAGAATGGTCTGGGTTGGAAGAGACCCCAAGGATCATAGAGTTCCAACCCCCTGCCACAGGCAGGGACACCAACCTCCAGGCCTGGATCTACACAAGGTTGCCCAGGGCCCCATCCAACCTGGCTTTGAACACTTCCAGGGACGGGGCATCCACCACCTCTCTGGGCAGCCCGTTTCAGCACCTCACCACTCTCTGTAAAGAACTTCCCCCTAATATCTAATCTAAACCTTCCCTCCTTTAGCTTTAATCCATTCCCCCTTGTACTGTCATTACCTATCCTTTTAAAAAGTTGATTCCCCTCCTGTTTGTATGCTCCCTTTAGGTACTGGAAGGCTGCAATGAGGTTCCCCCGCAGCCTTCTCTTCTCTAGGCTGAATAAGCCCAACTCTTTCAGCCTCTCGTCATAGGGGAGGTGCTCCAGCCCTCCAGATTTTGCAGCAACATTTTTTTTTCTTTTTTTTTTTTTGCAAACCCAGGGACTACTGGTCTCCACATTTCTCTGGGCTCTCCTCCTGACTACTGATTTTACATCTACCAGCAATCTGATCTTTCGCTTTTTAGCTGATCTCCATCTGGCCCACATCTTCAGCTCTCCACTGACCAGTGCAGCAAGGACCAGGAGATCCCTGCCTATCTGGCAGCAACACAGCCCAGGGTAGCAATGGAATGAAGCTTTACAGTGAGGTCTTTCCTTCACAAGTAAGCCTCCCTGTTTGTTACTTGCCCAGGTCAGAGCTGGTCATGTTTTGGCATTATTCAAAATTAAATACCCTCTTCCTTAACAGCATTGCCTCTGGAGATGAGGATGAAAACCATAACCTGGCTGTGCGTGATCCAGGTATGGGCTCCGGGCTGGGCAGCGGTGCTGGCAGCAGCCATGCAGCAGGGACTGTCGCTGTACCCTGACCCTGGCCCTGTTTTGGATGAAACAATTAAACTTTGCTGTTTTAGGAAATGAACCTTGTAAATATTTTAGGGCCGAGCTGCAGAACAGAGTCGGTACCCTCGTACTTCACCAGAGGACACTTGCTGATAGCTATGGAGAGGACTGGCAAAATTATTTTCTTAGACCCAGAACAACACTTAATAGATGAGAAAAAGAGTCTTCATTCTGCACTCATTGGTTCCAATTAGAGGATGAACTGTCCTCTATGTTCCAAAGCGTGTTTAATTTTGAATGGGTTTCTCATGGACAGTGGGCCACCATAGGCAGATCTCATTTTGACAAGTACTAATTATGGACGACGCAGTGGCAGACTGTAATCTCTGTCATGAGAGCTATCAACAGGCATGCAGCGAAGGCTTTAACAGTGGGTGGCAGTACTCTGGGTCAAATTAATCACCACCATAATGACAATGAAATCAGTAGAGCTTTGGGATGTTAAGTTTGATAAAAGAAGCCATTCTGTTCTCTGTCTGGCTATTTACATTGCAGCCTAGCCTCAGCTTGAGCTAATCCTTTGTCACCGTGTTCAGGGCTTGCTTTTTTTTTGGAATGGGGGTGAAAGAACAAAGACCATCCCCCCTTCATCCCCCTCCTTACAGAAGCAATGTTTTCTTGTCCAGATCTGAGTTGCCGCAAGTGGATTCACCTAAGTGTGAAGCAGACAGCCCCAGATTTACACAGGCAGAGGCACATGAAAGGAATCAAAAAGTGTAAGTGGAATTTTGGGGGAAACACGCAACCTCAGAGGGAGTGATGTGCGTGCAGTCAGTTCTGTTTGGCTTTTACCAAAGAGCTTTAGGAAGGTCTGCTCTGCCTCCTTTCACAGGGGCTCAAGGTCTGAATGAGTACCTGGTTAGAGCATGATGTAGGCAACTGGCAGATGAAGAGACATGTGGTGTGTACAGACACAGCTAAAAAAACCCAAACAAGTTTCTAGGAACAGCCAGGTGATAACATCCTGCATGTAACTGATGCTATCCTAAGCTGTGGCAAATTTCATCCAGCCTTGCCCTGCAGCTCCGGGCTTGCTGGCTGAGAGTGCTCCATGCTGCTTCATTCTGCTTTGGACATGTTCAAAACCAAGCGTGAACATTTCTGAGCACCCGTATCCACGAGCGAGCTTCCTCTGGATCCCCACAAATGACACTCACAGGGGCTGGACAGGAGCTGCCACCCTCCCTAACAGCTGTTCAGGATGCATGACCAGGGCAGCGGGGCCGAGGCATCACCCAGCACATCCCATGAGGTTTATGTGGGCACAGGCACAGCAAGAGGCTTTGCTGCATCTTGTGTACCGGTGTGGCACAAACACAAAGCACCTTCTTGTTTTGCCAGGCAGGCCTCCCCCATCCCCTTTCCTACCCCACCTGGGGTTATCCCCCCCATATCCTCTGTGTCTGATAACTTATCAAACACTGATTTGATGATGGTGTTGTAGCCCAGCTTTTTGTCTGGGGTTGCAATGGAGAATTTTCATTCCTACATCCACAGTCCTATAGAATAGGAAAAATCAGAGGTAACATATCTTTCCTTTCACCTGTTCAGAACCAGGCTGGTCACAAAAATACTTAACTACCCTAAAACCCCAATAAACTGCCAACCATCTGGTTTGGACCCATTTGGTAACTATGCAGAATAACCTATTCTTTTTATTTGAGCAGTTAAAGGAGATTTAGAGGGAGGAAAGAGCATGGTGACTTCCAAGAGAAGTGTGAGTGATTCAGTGCAAAAAGGGTAAATTTCATCTGCACATTCTTAACTGCGAGGACATTCTGCACATCTCAGGAGTGCACTAAGTGGTGCAGTAAACCAGTAAATTAGAAGAATGTAAATTCTTTAGTAGGAATTGCACGCAAGGGAAAAATGCTTCCTCATGCTCATATTTGTTTTCATGAAAATAATGTACACTCTTCCTAAAATGATACTGGTACAGAGCTGAGTAAGACATCAAAACCAGTAATAGATATTACACTGGACTAAGAAATGGCAATGACACAATTATCTTCTGTGTTTCTGATGATCACTGTGATAAAGTCAGGAGCTGGTGTATTTAGAGCCTGGCACCGAGTAGGGAGCCTGGTAGCTCCTTTCCCCTCTCACTCTGTCTGTCTTATTTATCTCTCATTAAACTAAATTGTATTCTTATTGGCTGACTGACCTCTGATATTGTTATTAATTGATTTATATAGTGCCTTTTGCAAGCCTCAAGGCACTTCAGAGAATTGCAAATATGTATAGGGATCACTTCACCAACCACCTAGGTGCAGCCGCTTTTGGGGTAGGAACTGGTGGCCATCGCGATGGCACTGGGAAGACTTTGGGTAATAAAAGGCAGCAGACAACCAGCAGAGCCAGCACTTCCAGCACTGCTACTGCTGCCTTTCAAGCACCTGCCTCGAAATCAGGCTGGAAGAGTCAGAAATTTTAAGGAAAAAGAGTCCTTCTAGCAAATGAGGAGCTCACGGCATGTTCAAAGCAAGCGTGATGCAGAATATGGTGAATTCAGTGCCCAAGGGTACCCTTGGTAAGGCCTGCATTTTTTCACCAGGTCCTGATGATCACAGAGCTCCCCCAGGCATCAGTCCCTCAGAGCTCTGCCCAGTGCCAGCCCTCCCTGAACCACTGCCTCACCTCCCTCCCAACTCACGCTGGACACATGCCTTTCATCCCCAGCGGCACACAGCTGCAAGCCCCAAGGTGCCCAAAGCAATGCTGGAAGTGCTGGCACAAGTAAACACCATGTACAGGCACAATCATTGAAGAAGGAGCCAGGACCAGTGCTTCCTCCTGTCACCACACCAGCCACTTGGAAAGCTGACAGGGATTTTGGTCCAGAGACTGGGGTTGCCTGGCTGTCTCAGCACCCAAGTATTCCAGGCAGTGTGTGAGGGCTGCTGGCACCACTTCTGTGTATCCTTGGTCCCTACACCATGGAGTGATGAAGAGAAAAAAGGTTCAAGTAGGCTATTGCATACACGTCATAGGTAGCCACCAAGGAAAGAAGGGATCACACACACCACAAAATGGCCAGGATCTTTTCCATGGAATGGCACCCAGCCCTCCTTTCCTTTCCTGTGGCACCAAGTCCCAGCACCACAGCAGGACCAGATCTGTGGTCCTTATGAGCATCGATGTCAAATTGTCAAATGTGGGGAGACTGTAGTTTTTCTGTATAAGAGCTTAAACATTCACAATAAACATTTTTAATACTTTCCCATCAATTATAGATGAGAGGACTTTGTGTTTTTTCAGAATATTATAGTTTTGTCTTCATTTGAAACATCTGAATGCCTCTAATTAAAAAAAGAAAAAGTCTTTCCAAAGGTGCAAACATAGGAGAGAATATCAGAAATATCTGTGTTATGTTAGGTCATTAAAGCCACTTAGACCTGAGTGAAATGCATTGTATAGATCTGAAGGTTTTGAACCCTTCCCCATTAAAACGAACCCTGTATATGAAAAAGTGCACCCCTTTCCAAAGCAGAATTAATTTCACTGGCTCCATTAACAAGCAGGTCTGCTCTCTTCTTATCTTTCAAGAATTCTATGCCTGATTGCATTTATGTTCTCATTTAGCATCTCAAAATGGGCACTTTCTTTCAAGAAGGGTTAGTGCATGACTCACCCGCTTAGTTAATCTGGCTAATTAGCATACTGTCGCCCATTAACAGCATTAGAACAACAACTGTAGCTCTCACTACCTCAGATGTCTGGAAAACAGACCTCTTCTAGTTTGCAAGGACACTGGTCTTTTGGTAACCACGGGGTTATTTATCACACCAGCGCAGGATTTGCAGATAGCTCTGGAAGGGGCGATATAACTCTTAATATCCTGCAGAAGCCCTCAGCCCCTAATCTTCCCTTATTGGAAATTATTCTAAAATGAAGTCCTTTAACTCTTCAAGAAGCCCCTCTGGCACCCAACCTGCTCCCAGGCACTTCTTCCAACTTCACCGAAAGAAAGAAACTGATGGTGGAAATTAAGGAAGTTTTCCTTGCGTACGATGAGTCCCGATACGTGTACCGATACTAGAATCTTCAGTACATCAACCAGCCACAGAGGTCTTGGGCTTCCTTCCCACAGCTATCCTAGGTGTGTCAAGCCGTGCTTGGACAGAAGTAAGATTTGTAGGTCCTTAGAAGAGTAATTCTCCAGGAAGCATGCCTTGCAAACCAGGAACATTTTTATTCATGGAGATGATGCTGGGAACAGCAGGTTAAAAGGCTGAACTAGGGAGGCCAAGCCAGCGACTGCCCGAGCTCCTTAAGACAACTGCAGAATGTCCGAGGAGATTTACACACCTAATTTCAGCCTGCCCCGCATAGGCTGGAAAGCTGTAGGACACAGATAGGTGTGAATTTCTATTATTTATCTCAGAGGATTGTTCACAAGATGCCTGATTATGGTCACTTAAATGCCAGGATGGTGAATCATTTCATTGCTGCTCACTGTACCAGAAATACCTATCATCTAACAGCCATCCTCCGAGTCACCGTGGCACAGGTGAGACCTGCCAGTGCCACATGCCTTCACACCAAGTTCCCAAGTAATAAACCTGCAGCTTGTGGACACCAACGTTGCCTGCACAGTCCTTGGACAGTCCTCAAAGCGTGACAGGAAGTAGTGTTTCCTCTGCCTTGCTGTTAGCACGGGGCTGTTGGACACTGGTGTTTGGCTGGGTTATTTGAGTGGTGCCACTTCTATCAGGTGCCTCCAAGCTCAAGCTGGCACCACACAGGGCATGCCCGTGGGTTTTGCAAGGAAGGATCCTCAACTCCTCCTCATCCAGCAGACAGAGTAGATGAAAACACTGGTTTTCAACATAGTATCACAAGCTGTAGAAATCTAAAATGTTGAGTGGACTTGGAGGTTTTACCTGATGAGGTTGTCAGTGATCAATGACAGCAAATCCATTCACCAGGGAGGCTCACGCTGGACTATGCCAGAGCTTGTGCTGAGTGAAGTTTCCATCTGCTGAGAGCAAAAGCTGAGCACCAGCTCCAAGACCAGAGACTCCTCACAGGCTGTGAAGCTGCTCATACACCCCTCCTGATACAGTGTCATGCAGCCGCCACTCGTAATGGCTGTCCCTGCTACAGCTCAGGCTGAAAAACGAGAGCTCCTGACATAGATGGAACAACACCAACACGTCTCAGGAATCAGAATCTTGGTTTCAAAGTGCCCCTGATGGTACCGACAACGATTTTGTCCAACTCACATTAGCAGCTAAAGTAGTTTCAGGACCAGTGGAGGGCAATATTGCTTTGGCTTCCTAGAATAAAGGGAACTAGACACCGGCTAGGGCACGGAGCTGGTGTGTGCAAGGCAAAGCCCTGACTCTGGGCACAGGATGACTTTTTGCTCCACAAAAACAGTCCCCAGAGCATAGGGCTGGAGCACCAGCACTGCCTTGTGAAATGCTTCACTCCCCAAACACCAGCTTGCTGTAGAAATCGGTGCTTTTGTACAAGCATCATGACCCCAGAGCAGTGTACTGGGAAAGGCAGAGGTGGAAGCAGCTCCAGGGTGAAACAGATTCTCTGCATGCACCAGCTGCATCATCCCCCACACAGCCATGCCACAAAACAGCTGTTCTGCATCCTCTTTACCATTTAACTCCCATCTTTGCCACAAGCAGTCTTACTGCAAAGGAACCATGGAAAGGACTCTTCCTCCTATGACTTGTTATTTTCCTCATTGTGAGCTTGACTCAGCATTTAAAAATTTCCCAGTTCCATGTTTAGCACAAGTTCAAGTCTAAATACATAAAGAAGCTAAAAAGGGGGTGCTTAGGCCATATTTTGTGGAAATACATTCTTGGTAACACAGGATCTGAAGTACTTCTGGATTTGAGCAAACTTTTCAGAAGGTAAAGTCACCAAGCCTGCAAAAGTAGCAGATGACTTAAAGCTTTGCCCCATTTTTTAAATAGTTCCTTAGACTCCTTCTGTAATATTAAACACCTTATTTTAGCATTAAGAAGGAATGTTCAGGTTGTGTGTTGCCTCTCAGACACTTTTGAACCAATCGTGCACACTTATTTTCCTATAATTTCTGTCTCCTGTTTAAGACTTTGATTCATTAAGCATTTCCCTGGCAAGAACTTTGAACTTCTGCTCAGTGAAGATCTGTGGTGTTTCTCCCTTTTCATCCTTGGCATCTGTGGCAAACGATGGCTGCTAATCTGTTACCCATGGAGCTTCTGGGTTACTGATGCTGAGGTGGTGAATGGGCTTGCCAGAAAGATGGAAGAAGAGCAATGGGGCTGAAGGCTGCTCAGGTAGAGATGGCAGGGATGTTGTCCAACTTAGGAGTAAAGCCAGGGTGCCTGAGGAGAAATTAAAGCCTTATGGGAGTTTGCAGCATAGAGGTGGGCTTTGTGGGGGCAAAAGGTGAGGTTTTTCCCCTGCTCTACTCACTCACTGCCTGCTGCCACCTCCCTTCCTTATCCCACTCCTGCCATGTCCAGGGGGGCCACAGTCCTCATGGATGGTCCCACAGCAGGTGCTGATGCAATCACAGGTCACAGCACCAGCAAGCACTGAGGAGTCCTGCTGTGCAGGCTGCCATGAGGCAAATCTGTCAGGAGAGATGCTGTTAGACCTGCTGGTTTGGCTGTATAAATACAGACAAAGTTCTAGCTTTTTCTATCTGCAGAGAAGTTTGTGCCTGAAAAACTTGGCTATTTTTCCAGCTGTATCAGTTGATCCAAGAAAAAAAAACGGGGGGGGGGAATAATTTCTTCCTGCAATCTGTGTCTGTCAGATCTGTGGACCATCAAAGCTACTGCACAATGAGAAGTTTAGCACATGCCATTCAGTGTGGGCTGTGGATGTGGGCCTTCTGAAGTGCATCTCAGACCATTTTTGAATTGTGATCTGTATGTGTTCAACTTTGCCTCTACGGGGAGCAGAATTTATTTACACAGCACAGAAAGTGATAGAAGATCAGAACTGAAGCCTGCTGAGCCTTAACATGCTATTGGGGTTCCTTCCTGCATGAGAGAAGCACCTATATTATTTATATATAATTATTAATGATAGGATAGCAGCAAAGATAAGTGGCTCAATGGAGGCTAAGTAATTTCTCCAAAGCCATGGATTGACAGAAAAATATCTCCACTTCGTCTTTAACATGTGACTGCAAAGAACAGGTTGGCAATGCAAAAATCATTCCTCTTATTGATCCATTATACATCCATCTTTCTGAGAGAGTTTTGATGTTAGAAATATTACTGAAAGCTTTAGTGAAGACCTGAAATCTTTAATCAACAAATAGGTCCTTCAAAACCTAAAATCAATTAGAGCTTTGAACTTTGTCTTGTGGTACCACCAGGGGCCCAGTGGAACCGTGAAGATTCAGCTGCTTCTTTCTCCCTTGCTGTGATACTTCACTCCCAAGGAATCCTGGACCATTGCATTGCATATACCATTATTCTAGCTGCAGAAAACAGGAGGGAATGCTGTTGAAAAGCCTCACCTTACAGTGACAGGAGGTGCTCATTGCTCAGTGACCCTAGACTCCAAGAAAGAAGTTTACTGTACTTAAAGGTTTGCACCTCTGCATACATGCAACTCTGACCAAAAAAGGGGGAATGCAAAGGGACTGTATCCTATATGACTGTTGGCATGGCACACATATGTGTTGGCTTTACTGTACTGATACCAGTTAGTGCTTCTTGTAAATCCATGCCTGTCCATCTGCTCAAACACACACACTTGCTAACAGCCCAGCTGAAGCCAGGCTAAGCTCACAGACAGGAATTTGCAAGGTTTGGAAAGAGCTGAGGAAGAGGACATTCTTCTATTACATTTATTGTAACATTACCAAAAATATTTAGATTATAATTATTAACTGTCACATGTGTCTTTAGCTTATTATATCAGTGCACCCAGTTATATTTAATTCGCAATACAGTTGGTTTATAACACATGATCACAAGGAAGGATTTTATACATCCTCAAATTCTCTTCTGGGATGTTTGTATTTCCTAGAGAAAGGTGACTTTAGTGAAACAATTGCCAAAACTTTGGCTGTTGAGAAAGTCACAGGGCAAGAATTTATTTGGAATGGCATCTCCCTCTTCTGCAAAGCTGGCACAGCCTTCTCAGCAAGGTGAGCAAAATACAAGCATATCTCTACTCCTGCCTTGGGTAAAGCAAAAGGAAAGAGTGATGCTGGATTGGAGCCAAGATGTTGATACAGCCTCTTCTTCCATGGGATAGAGATGCTGCTTCTGGGAAGGGTCCTTCACCCCAGCACAAGCTCAGTCTAGCTATCTTGCCTTCTCCAGCCTGGTTTCCTGGGCTCTGGAGTCCTGCTCAGAGAGAAGGACTGTGCAGGCTGAGTGATCTGATAGTTTAGCTAGATGCTTGCACTGCCTATGACAAGGGCCTGGCCCACTCTACTCTGATGAGGACAGGAAATGACAACATTACAACACTGATGTTCTGATACTGAAATCCTGTTACATCCAGTGGCTGAAGACTGTTTTACCTTTTATTACACTGATATTTAATAAAAAAGAAAAACCATAGATCCATCATAAACAGTTAGGGACTTGGAATACTCATCAGCTATACCTAATCTTTCCTGAGCAATGTCTGCTAAACAGATACTAGCCCTAACAATGATGCCAGTATCTGCCTGTATAAACCCTAGCAGTACTTTGCTGTTACTGCTCTCAGGCATTTCCTAATATCAAAACCTAGTGTCTCCTGATTCAGTGTAGAACTGCTTGTTCACAGGTTACTGTTAACCTCATTGACATTTATGGTTTTGATCTGTCTTCTTTAATTTTTCTGTTCTTTAGGTCAAACAAGCCTGATGCCTTTAACCTTGCCAAAGAGTGTAGAATAAAGAAAATGGCTGGATCTGCCTTACTTCACCTGCATCTTTCTTTAAGTGCTTGAAGTATTCAAAACTGAACACCGGTCTCTAGCTGAACACCACACCTTCCCTGAGCAGAGGATGAAAACTTCATGTAGGTTGCAAAGTGCCCTTTTTTGTATAGCCCAGCACAATGTTTGCCTTTTTGCCATATCATTCTCATACTCACTAAAACTTCCAGATCTTCTCCATTTTATGCTTTCTCATCTATCCCTGGTTTTGTGGGTTTTAGAGTGCAGGTTTTCCTTGCTGAGTGTAAGGTTTTCCCTTATGAACTTGCATAGTATTTTGTTATCGTTGCCTTCCCCAAGATACTGGGTATAGTCTGCCTTTCAAAGTGTTTACTGCTCTCTCAGCTCAGTTTCTTCTGCAAATTTAGCACATATACTCTTTATTTCATCAGCAATGTTGTTACTGAAATGTACTGTGAATGTATATTCAACACTGAGTATTACCAGGTCTTTGACAGACCTCTGGGACATTCCCCCTGAAGCATGCTCCTGTGTGACAGCGATCTACTAATTATTCTCTTTAGTTTATGAAATGGTTTTGGACTGACTTACCAGGACTATATTTCCCTCCGTTGCTCATGGGGATTCCACATGTAATCATGACAAAAGTCTCCCCAAAGTCATGATTTATGGACTTTATTCCTTCTTCCCTACTCCACAAGACCTGTTATCCTGTCATAGAAGGAAATTAGGATGGTTTAATACAATTTGTGCTTGACAAATCCAATTTGTCCTTGCAGCTGTTTTGATTATTTGTTCCCTAAGTCTCTGGTTCTTCCTTTCCCTGCTTTCTAAAGATAAGCATTAGGTTTATCATTTTCCAGGCTTATCCCATGTAACTTATCTGCCACCCATTTCGTTACTTTTTTTCATCTCTAGCTTCTTCTGAAAGTGAGATTTGGTCAACTTTGCTCATCATCAAGCAGCACTCTTTTAAGCTGACACACTCTTATGTGCTTTGAAATGTGGGTGACCAATGGCTCCAGAAGAGCTTTGAAGCACTCCCTCAGTGCTAACTATTCTTATTTCAGAGAAAATATGGGTGCTGACACTTGTGGATAGACTTGAGTCACAGTTTCCATGGGCTGCAGGGGGACACCCACTCCACCATGGGTTTCTTCATGGGCTCCAGCACCTGAAGCGCCTCCTCCTGCCCCATCTTCCCTGGCCTTAGTGTCTGCACAGTTCCTTACACCTTCTCACTCCCTTCTCTGGTGGCAAAAAGCAACTGCTTGTGTTTTTTTTCTCCTAAATGTGACTCCCAGAGGTGCTGTGACCATCGCTGACAGGCTCGGCCTTGGTCAGCAATGACTCCGGCCTTGAGCCAGACGATGTTTACTCTCCGGGCCCTGCAGAGAGCTTCTGGCTGCTTCTTGCAGAAGCCACCCCTACAGCCACCTCTACAGCCACCCCTACACCACTACCCCTTCTCCACCAGAACCCAGCCGTGCTAAACCACAACAAAAAGCCATGCCCAGCAGAATAGCACCAGCAATTATATTCTGTGAAGGACACAAGGGTCAAGTTTCATGGTCTGCTTCAATTTTCTCTCTATTGACTCAGTAGCCATCCTGTTCAACCTCCTGGCTTCTTTCTCCTATTCAGTCCTGCCACTATACCAAGTCCTACCTACACCTTGGG
The DNA here is from genome assembly GCA_027925045.1 of Hypotaenidia okinawae. Classification (NCBI taxonomy): domain Eukaryota; kingdom Metazoa; phylum Chordata; class Aves; order Gruiformes; family Rallidae; genus Hypotaenidia; species Hypotaenidia okinawae. Next base: position 117,705,503 of record BSDF01000002.1, on the reverse strand, counting down.
AAGAATAATGTTGTCAAGACAAGCAAGGTGGAAACCCCAGGAAAGGTCTGGGAGATGATAAATGAGGATATGCAGAAAATGGGAGCTGTGCATGTGATGTGACTGGACATCACATCATCAGGTCCCTCAGCCACACTCCTTTAAAAAGTCTTTGCAGTGACCTCAAAATTTCTGGTGTACAGGTAACCTGAGGGTTACCAAAACTAATGTAGAGCAGAATGGTGTTCTCTGAGAAAGCACAGGTTTGGTACTATTGGTTTTTTCTGTTGCACTATTAAATCTTTCCAGGCAAACTGCAAACTGGCACATTTTAGAAATGCAAAATTAATTATTTGCTTTCTGTCAGAAGGTGAAGTGAATTTGTCATGCATAACTTGTGTGTCCTGCTGCAGGAATCTGGTTTTCTGAACAAGTCACATGAGCCTTCCTCAACATTTTTTAACTGACACTACCAAACAACACTCAATGCTTGATTAATAATTGAAGTTATGCACCCAATCGCTCTTTCAGCTTTGTGTGTGGTTGCATTAACCTGGATGGAAGTTTGATTTGTTTTAACTGTAATCACAGAAAATGTTCTTAATTTAAACCAGCTTTTACTTAAGGGAGGCATGTCTTCAAGAGGATCAGGTCAAGTTTTTATACATTTGTGGCAGGACTGCCTCCTCTGTTATGTCCCTCTTCTCTGGGTACTAAACGTTCATATTCATGTACTTTCCTTCTACTCCACGCCTTCCCCAGGATTTTCTTCCTTTTTTTTTTTTTTTTTCTTTTTTCTGTTTTTTTTGAGGGGAAGATGCCATCCACATTGCTTAGGAAGCTGTAGAGGCCAAAGGACTATTTATTCCTGCTTGTTCTACAATTCCTGTTCTAACAGCCTCACCAGAGGGTGTAAGCTACTTAATTACATTTCACCTTCATGAAGTGTTTTATTTCAAAGAACAGCATGAGAATACTAATCCCCAAAGTAAGGCTAGCCAACTTGTCAATCAATGCCACAAAAAATAAAATGTATGATACACCATCAAATTTTCTCATGTATCTTCCACCCCACATTTCAGCCACTCTCACTCCAGATTACTAAGGATTGAGTGGTACCTCAGCAAGTTTGCCAATGACTACAAGCTGTGTAGTGTGGAGGGAAGGGATGCCATCCAGAGGGACCTTGACAGGCTTGAGAGGTGGGACCATTCAAACTGCATGAATTTCAACAAGGAAAAGCGCAAGTTCCTGTATATGGGTCAGGGCAGTCCCCAGCACAGCTACAGGCTGCACGGACAATGGATTGAGACCAACACTGAGGGGTGTTGATTGGTGTAAAGCTCAATGTGAGCCAGCAGTGTACCCCTACAGCCCAGAAAGCCAACTGTATCCTGGGCTGCATCAAAAGGAGTGTGACCAGCAGGTCAAGGGAGGTGATTCAGCCCTTCTACTCTACTCTTTTAAGACCCCACCTGGAGTGCTGCATCCAGTTCTGAGGTCCCCGGTACAAGAAAGACATGGAGCTGTTGGAACGAGTCCAGAGGAGGGCCTCAAAGATGATCAGAGGGCTGGAGTGCCTCTCCAGACAGGCTGAGACAGTTGGGCTTATTCAGCCTGGAGAAGAGAAGGCTCTGTGGAGACCCTCATGCAGCCTTCCAATACCTAAAGGGGCCTACAGGAAGGCTGGAGAGGGACTGTTTTCAAGGGCATGTAGTGATAAGACAAAAGGTAATAGCCTTAAGTTGCAGGAGGGCAGACTTAAATTAGACATTAGGAAAAAATTCTTCCCTGTGAGGGTGGTAAGGCCCTGGCACAGGTTGCCCAGAGAAGCTGTTGCTGCCCCCTCCGTGGCAGGGTTCAAGGCCAGGTTGGATGGGGCTTTGGGCAACTTTGGAGGGTGTCCCTGCCCATGGCCGGGGGTTGGAACCAGATGATCTTGGAGGTCCAAACCATTCTATGGTTCTATGTTAAACATCTTAACCTGTATCCAAATTATCTTGGAAAACTATCAAGATGAAAATATTTTCTGTGGATGCATGTGGGCAAAATTATTGTCTTTCACCAGGGCAAAAAGGGAAGCCATCTACCCCAGGGCCCAGCACCAGCTAACTTAGAGCTGCATAAGTGGCAGCAAACAGAAAAGATGACATGACCACTGACACCCACACGGTCTTTACAGGAGCACCTTATGGGCCCAGCAGTCTGTGACCAGACTGGGCCCCAAGGTCTTTGATCCTGACAGAAATTCCAAACACTTGCATTGCTCACTTGAGGCAATACATCGTTAATCCACAATACAGAAAGCTACATCAATTTTTTCAAAAACTTTCAGCATATTTAAATTACTTTTAAAACCTTATCAATCTATTCCATAAATTAAAATAAAAAACAATATAAGTCCATAGCTTAACATTCTGAAATCACTATTAAACATTTTACAATTTTGAAAACCTGGGAATACCCTGACCTAGTGAATAGCTTTATCTTCTTTCAAAGGTTGCCTTAAAGAAAAGCTACATAAGAATGCAATAATAAGTTAAAAATCAGTAATGTCTCATGACAAATACTTATGACTTAAAGTTGTTTCAGTGGAATTATTATCATACAACAAATAAAAATACTGCATTTGTTCATACTAAAAAAAGTTGACTCAGAAATACTAGATATTCAAATGGTACAGGGAGTGATAACAAAGGGCATCCAACATTCAGCCTAAGACAAGGGAAACTAGGAAGGAAGGGACACAGTACCAAAATAAAATCTAAAGAAAGAGAGGAGGAATTAAATATATCTCACAAAAATTCTGTGTTTTACAGGTTGAAGTTCTCACAACTAGAATCTCTGCTTCAGAGCAATGAGGAATAACTGACAGATACAACAAGGAGGATTCCAGAAAAGTTAATTTGTGTCTTTTTGTAGATTATAATTTAATTTTTAAAGAACTGTCAGGTTCTTCAACTTCTTCTGTGTTGACAAAATATATTTCCGTTTAGCTGAATCATGCAGTACAATCCAAATATGTCTTCTTCCCAGGGCTGCTTTCTGCAGCCAGTGGTTTTATGGGACTTAGATGAGTTTTTGGTGATTCATAGTACTTAACGTACTCAAGAGCACTTTTTCAATTGGAAAATTCACTTGAAGTAAATGCATCATCAGCATGATTGTCCATGCATGAAAGAACTACAAGCAAAACAATGAGAACCATTTTTTAAAACCTACACTTAAGCCAAGAAAAACAGTTATCATGAACTATTAAAAGGCCTTATTTTTTTCGTTTCCATGAATCTCTCATGGAATACATGGGTTATCCGTGTCTCTGCATCTCTTATTCTGAGAATCCCAAATTGCAAATGAAAAAAGTCTAATGTGCACATTGTTTTAGAGTCATTAAGATGATACATAGCAACATAAATTATATTATCTACAACAGAATAAGCAACTACTGATTTAGCCTTATTCTTGTAGCAGTCTTTTCTAGGGAGAAGCCTATAAGATCTAGGCATCAAAGTCCCTTCTTATTCTCCCTTCTGCTTTCAGAAGGATAAATATAAATAAAATGATATTTAAATCTTTTAAGGATTAATGGAAGATGTTCTGATACCTGCCAAGTGCACTGTGGATTTGAAGAATATGACAGGCACTTAAATGAAAACGGACGTCTGCATTTTTGACATTTATCTGAGGGAAAAAAATCTTTCTGTGGGTTATGTGTATGCATGTGCCTATATGGCATTTTCACAGATGATTTGACAGTGGTACTTCCAAAATACTTCTACTCCTAATAGCATCAATGCAATCTTTCACTCTTACTCCATTGTGGCACTACCTATTTATTTATTCACTTAAAAAGACTTATATGATACATAAAAAAGGTCTATCCACGACTCTGCTTGCTTTTGGTATGTAGGAAAATACATTCAGACTGGTGAAAACAAGTATAAAACCAACAGCTTCCATTAAATCAGAAAACAGTCACCAAGAAATAAATTCAAAACTATTCCTTGTCCTGGACAGACATTCAGATAACCTGCACAAACCAAGACCATGGGGGCAACTTGAGAAAGAGAATTCAAACCTTAAGAGCTTTTATAAAAGGAGCCCACCAAGCCCCCGGCTCTGAGGGCATCAAGCCTAGTCGCAGCTGTGCACCCCATGACCAACGGGGACTGGAGGTGGGTCCAGCAGATCTGGAGGTCAGAGGAACCTGGTGATTCCACAGCAGGGCTGTACAGTCTAAATGTGAGGGGCCCCTTGCAAGCGTCACTTGTTCCTGATGAAAAACAAGAGGATGGATGCTCATGTTGCCCTTCGGTAGGGTGTGGGGTTATCTATCTGGGCACTCTGGGGTGCAGAAGAAGAGTCCTGCTCTGGAAAGCTTACCCTTCTGGGGAGCTGCCAGCCACCGTACAGTTTGCTAGTCAAGGCTTAGAGGAATAAACATCACCACCAGCAAACACTGACATCTCTCCTCCAGAAACAAGACTCCACAGCAGACAGCAGTGTTGTGTCCTCAACACTGCCTGTGACAGGCTGACAGACACCTTTGGGGCTGGAGTGGCAAGTCCAGCTGAGGAAGAGGAGCACCCAGCTAGTTGGAGCAGCTGCATCAGCACACAAGGAGATGGGAGCAAGCAGGTGAGTTTTGTTGCACTCCTGCCAAAATCCAAGTCAGTGGAGACAAGCTAGTGCCTACAGGGTAGATCTTTGTTGGTTTATTCCTCCAGCAGCTCTGCTTGGTGAACTTGAACTGAAATACAGGTATTTCTACCAAAGGTGAAACAGATGTAGACAGGGTGTTCTCAGGCTCATCTACAGGCAGACTACTTGCATGATTTCCTCTTTGTTTCCATTATTAGATAAAAAAGCAATGTGAAGAATATGTAAAAGCTTCCCATCAAAGCTGTCTGCCACCGCCTCTTGGCCTTTGGGATGTGGCCTAAGTCACATATTTGATTTTGATCTTCTAAATGTGGAATCATTCCCATAAACTGTGCCTACAGACCTCTGCAAAGATGAGTTTAGTCCCTCACCTCTACATCTGCCCTAATTTTCTATTCCCCATCCCATGATTCAGAGATCAATAAGCTCCCTCAGTCTACGCTGCTCCTGACAGACACTACAGGTGCTAACAAAAATCACAATAACCACATGTACCTATCTTGATGATAACGTACCTTTCCACCTTCTCTTCCTATTCCAGGGCTCTTTTCATGATGTTAAGATGTTTCCCTTTTTGTTTTGGTTTTTTCCCAAAAAACAATATAGTTTCCCGTGGCAGTTTTCCCTGCAGACCTCTTTTCCACAGGGAAAGCACAGAGTGAGTGATTCAATGGCTGCTGATTCCAGGTGCATAAGTAATGGCACTTTCAGATTTTGCTTCCTATGGATAGGGATGCCTGCAAGTCAGACATATGACACTTGGCTAAGAAAACAGGGAGCAGACCAGAAGAGAGGCAGTGATGCTGTTTACCAGGATGTCTTCACTTCAGGAGATATGGGAGGTAAATATGGGAGGTAACTTGCAAAGTGCAAACCAAAATAAAGCATAATTTTAGCCCTATGTTTTCCATTATAATATATGCATATCAGCATAAACTCTACTAGAAAGTAAGTTGAATCCTGCTGTAGATGTCTGATTCCAAGGGCTTCCTGTGGCTACAGATGACTCATACTATACCTCAAGCTAACTTTGCATTTTGAAACGTCCATGAAGCCTAACAAGAGCAACCTGAGGTCAAAAAAGTCTCAGCACAGAGATGAATGTTTTGATGAATGTGAGGAATGTGTAAAATTTTACTTTCTTTTCATTTTTTCCTGTATCTGCCAATGCTTCAAACACAATACCTTTTTAACTCCTATGATGTAGAACCTTTACCAGGGCAGCAGAAGCCAAGGCAGACAAAGAAGGAAAAAGGAGAGGGAAGGAAGAGGAAAGAAGACCAGGAAACCGCTGGAAAGGCAGGGTTGAGTGAATATTGGGTGCCTCTCTCTTCCGTACATCAGTCTTCTCAAGTTACATGTACACCTGAGAAATAAGCAAATTTTATCTCATTTACTGTAACATATCAGAACCAATCCTTCCTAGTTGCCTTTGTAACTAAAGTATCTCTGCCTCAACCATCTCTCACTCTGGTTACAGAAATCCTCTTATCTTTTATTCATCTTGCTTCTCTTCAATCATCTGACACCACCTGTTACGGAGACCATTGTGCTGTCTCTTTTGAACATATTCAGATCTTGTTTTCCCTAGTTTATCAGCATCCATTTCTTGACTCTGCTGTGACAGAACCAGTCGGCGTCTCTCACCTGCCCCATTCTTGCGGCCCTTCCCACCATTGCTCTCAGTACTTTCTTGCATAAAATATTCTCCCTTCTCCAGTTCATTAAGCCACCGACCTGCCAAATCTCTCCTAAAATAATCACTGCTTTCACTATGGCCAAAGAGACATGTTGATAGCACATGGAATTTTCTTTATAACACTCGCCGGTCCCTCTGACCTTACTGCCTCCTGCAGCCCTTACTGCCTCCTGCTCCCCTGAGCTCTCCTCTCCCCAGCATCCCTCCCACTGCTGAGTGCCCGGATGCAGCCACTGTGCCTCACTCAACACCGACTTGCACCTCTCTTCCCCATGGGCAGTGTGGAAAGAGTGGGGTTGTGTCTCCTATAAACCATGGCCACATGTCCCTGGCTCTCAGCCCATCAGCTGTCCACACCCCCAGATGTGTTTATTTTTCCTTGTTGAGCTGAGCACATTCTCAGCACGAAGGGCACAATATCAACGTGTGCTGCATGCGTTCTGCAGACCCAGCCTGGATTCCCTGGACTGAGCTATTTCATCTACTCAGAGTCATTTGCCTTTGAAATAAATTCTATTTTCTAAAGTTTTGCAGCAGCGCTTCTGCTAGGAATATAGTGCCTGACCTTTCCCTGGTTTTGAGCCAATATAATTTATTTAACCATCTAATAAAATTGGTGCAATAAAGAATCAGGACTATGATACTCCCATATGTGTTCTGTGAAAACCTTAATCCCCTTTTTATCAATTTATCATGGTAACACAGTTTTATCAATATTAGTTACATAATTGTCTTTCTGTTTTTTCTTATAGTAGTTTCCTTATTTGAATAATAACAATTTTCAAGATTAATATAGCCCTGGAAATGCAAAAAAAAAACCCCTGTGTCAAAAAAACTCATTTCAGCATTGCCCTCTGAAAAGATGCTTCCTCCCACTGAATGAACACTCTTGTAAATTTTCATGGCAGCTGTTCTAAGTGAATCCTATTCTTATAATATGTTTCAAGTTTTTTTAAGAAACACAAAGTGCTTATTTGGCAGTTTGTAACAAGAAGCTGAGTTTTTATTAAATTTAGAGAAGAGACTGCAGGCCATAGGGGGAAAAACCTGACGAACTTCCTGGAAACTTAGAGAAAACAGAAGCTGCTAACTCACATCCCACAGATGGGCAAAGCATTTATCTTTTTGAAAAAGCTAAGAGTGAAATTGTGAAATCATAGACAAGTGGCCCAATGTCAACACCCAAAAAAGACTGGGATAAATATAGGCGAAAACCTAGCCTTGAGAAGGACATAACATATTAAACCCCATTTCCTTTTCTCCTGGAATGAAAGTCTGCTTAGATGGGAGACACCTTAGACTCCACTGTCTTCATTTGTTTGGGTTTTTAATGTGCATTCTGATGGCTTCTCGATGGCAAAAAATGCAAATATAGTAGAAATGAAAGGTACATGTTAGTGCTTGAGATACTTTGAAACACTTCTGAGCGGTTAGGAAACTCCCAAGTGTGCAGCTGGAGGTGCTCACCCAGGCTGTGCGACATCTGCTGCTGGAGTTCACTCCCCACGGTCAGGAACCTCCTCCACCTCGTTGCTCACCTGCACACAGGATATTTCAAACAGTTCTGTCTGATAAAAACATGTTACAGTAATCTTGACAAAATATCTGGAGGGTAAATGCATCTTTTAAAGAATTAACTTCTAATAACTTATTTTCTAAAGCTGTATGTAGGCAACAAAATTAATTACTGAATTTCCGAGGGTCCAGCAGTTTCCATTTAGCACTCGTGCAGCTTGATAACTTTTAAAGTTCCTATATATTAATTTAGAAATGTAATGCTGAATAATGATTTTGAAAACCTTGTGTAGATTTGAAGCTTGTACTTCTCAGGCTGATCAGTGAGTGAAGCTGACAGTGAGTGGCTGACAGCAATAGATCACTCAGATACTTGAACTGGTCCAAAGTCTGGCTTTCCAGAACTTTCAGTTTTCATTTACAGTGTGCTGGTATTTCAGTAATAGAAATGAGACAGGCTCAAGGTAAGAGAAAAAAGAACATTTGTGACCTTGCCATAGAAGCTGTGAGTTTTTCTGAGCAAACGTCAGGTATGACCAGGATTTTATGAACTATACAGATGGCAGTATGCATTGTCTCTTAAAACAACTATTCCTTCTGCTGCTCCAGGTTCAGAAAAAAAATCATACATTGCAAAAGGCACTTTGGAAGAAACCTGACCTTTTCTGATAAGGAGCTGTAATATATTTTATTAAAAATAGTGTTCTTGAAGTTGCTGAGTGACAATTTTTTTAAGAATTTACTACATATTTATAGCTAGGAACTTTCATGGGTCCAGGAGCAACGATGCTGAGGCAGGGCTTGGGGTGACACTTGCTAGGTCTCCTTGTTAGAGTCCGTTCTAAGTTTTTGAATGGGTCAAGACCCCGATGTAAGTCTTGGGTTACTTCAGATTGTTCTGCTAATATTAGTCTTCCTTATCGGTAGGTCAGACACATGGCTTTGAATCCTGAGCTATCAAGGGATACTCTAACCAAAGATAGTAAGCTCACCCAGGAAGCAATTATGACTTCCATTATTAAGGAAAATAAAATTAAAAGCCCCAACAACTCCAAACCAGGTCATGAGCAGCTACAAGCAATGGGTAATTAATCACAATCACTTTTCAACAGAATTTTCATCAGTAATCCCACATTTGAGTCATTCTGACTTGGAGAGGTGCCCTGTTCTCTGATAGAATCTTAAAAATTATGTTCCAGTTTAAGTGAATCCTGACTGTTAAATAACTAAAATACTTTACAGTTGGCCCAGAAATTTCATTCAAGGATTAGTGAACCCTGTTTTGCCTACCATGAATAATTTATCTCACTTTTGTCCACTCAGAAGTGGTTTTATCTTAACACTAATGAAAGTAAAGAGTTTCACTTTGGTCACTTAACAGAAACTATTCAGTGAGTAATCTCGACATGAGCAGTGACTTAGTACTAAGGATTTTAAATCCAAATTAAACTTCACTCTTTCCTCTCATTACCATTTTTAGCTTGTACCTTCAGCTCAGGAAAATTTGCATAACTATGCTGCTAATATTTATAATTGCATTAGTATTCTAATATTCCACCAAAATAAATTCAAATGGAAATACATTTAACCTCTGCAGTATTTTGTAGGCTTTATTTCATTAAGGAGACCATGACATCTGTAATGGTACCATTATGTTTCAGAAACAGGGCTGCACTTGAACACTGCTGTTCTTCATCCTTGGTTTATAGTTATGTTTGATTCCTTATCTGGTTGCGGGGTTGGAGGGCGGGGGGGAAGTGGTGGTTATATAAAGGCTGCTTGCAAGAATGTCCAACACAGGTTTGGTGACAATATTATGCTGGGTGCTTCAAAGGAAATTGATTGCTGAAGGATCTCTGGTTCTCTCTTGTATTCAGAGCAGTCTATAGTACTTCCTATGACTGTGGTGAAGAGTTAGCCCACCTTTGGCAGGGCTTTGGCTATATGAGAAATCAGCCGCTGTAAGAATTCACTGTAACATCAGGAGAGATTGGGGTGAAACACCACTAGCAAAGCAAACTAGGAGGTGAATCCCAAAAACTGTGTGAGCATTTTGAGAATTTAAAAATGTGGCATTATGTTCTTTGCCCAAAGTCTGTCAGTGCTCTGATAGTTAAACCCAGCAGTTATTCCTAAATCGTATCTATAAAAGCAACAGTAAGCATCTACAAGGATTCAGTGAAAATTAATGCTACGATGTCATAACCCTGTATTTTATAGAATGAAATTCTAATAAATCCAGTATTTTTTCTGTATGAAAAGGAAAAGGTCTGCCACTAAAATACTACTTAAAATTATGTCATTATTTGTCTTTATCAAACTGTTGGAAAGATCAAGTCAAAGAAGTGGAACTGAGCAATCAAAAAAAGCTGAATAAGAGGCAAAGACATCCTTTTCCAAGGATATCTCAATGAATATCATGGGAACTTTGTTATGTTCTTTGCACCGATTGTCTTGTAGCCACGCATTATTTTCAAGCCGTCATTATTTTCAAGTCATTAACTTCATTAAACTAACTTTGTTTACGATTGCCTTTATAAATACAGTTACATCATATAGTCTACAAAGCTCTGGAACTTTTTTATAAAGCATGAAACACGTATTTTGAAAGAAAAATTAAATTTCACTCATTGAGTGGTAGCTTTCCAAGGAGCTAACTTTTAAATGGCTTCAGTCGGTGGTAAGAGATGGAAAGACTGTCCCCTTGTGGATAGCAATATGAGGGAAGCGATAACTGTACCTCGCCGACAGCAGCAGTAACCCTGGGCATTTGGAGTTACTTTGAGGCATTACCTACAATCCTGCCTTGCATGTTGTTCATAAATCAACAAAAAGTATTATGGAGAGTTTTTGAATTTAAATTGGTTGGCCTGACAGACAACAGAGGGTAAAGATGAAACTTTCATCTTTGCTAACACCATCCTTCCAAGCTATCACCTAAATCTAAATGCTGTAGGCAGTTGCAGCGGTGCCACCACCTGAAGAAAGCTATTTTATGAAGAACAGCTTCAGAGTAGAGAATGGGCTCCACAATAAAGGCAAACTCTTATGGTCCATCTATAAACTAACATACTGCCCACATGCATCTGCTAAACCCATGCTAGAGTGTCCATCTACAAGGCAAAGCACCAATCTTGTCTGCACACCTGCAGCCACACCGATGGAGAGATCAGAGCAGCACTGTTTCATGGCTGGTCGAAGACACCCCTCCTTTGCTGAAAATGTTAGATTACCCCTTAATGTTATAGATTCCCTATATACATCGTGACCTCTGACCCAGAGGTACAAGAAGATGGCTGTTCTATGAGAACTGCCAAAAGATGCTAGCACCCCATCACCACTCAGATCTGGGATGATTCATGGTAGCTTCAAATTCCAGCATAAGGAAGCAGAACTTCACAAAGCTGCTTAGATAGCAGGGGATGTTTCTAATAAGAAGTGTTCTGGTGTGTGAAGTCCAGTCCTTCCCTGCTGTAGGCAGTTATAGCCTCCCTGACAAATTGACCATGGTCTGTCTTTATGATTTTTCTCCTGATTACCTCAATTGTGAGAATTTTGTGAAATATTACTATAAAGCTCACAATTTTTATCTCGACCATATTAATGGTCAGTGTATAATTCATAATTCTATTATCCTTTTGTTTAAGCAGCTTTTTTTTCACATCCTCATCTTCTAATCCCTGACAGAGAGCAATCAATCATCTTCCTTCCTAGCCTTTGTTTTTGTGGTGGTGTGGTGGTTTGCTAAGGTCAGATGCCCACCAAAGCCACTCTATCACTCCCCTTTTCAGCTGAACAGGGGAGAAAAAATATATTGAGAGGCTTAGGAGTTGAGATAAGGACAGGGAGAGATCATTCACCAATTAATGTCACAGGCAAAACAGACTCAACACAGAATAAAGGAAACTAATGTATTACACTACAACACACACCCAGTAAAAACAGAGTTGGATAATGAGAAGTGTGAACAGATCTTAAAGCATGTCCCGTCGCCCCCCCCCCCCCAACTTCTTAGCAGACTTCACTTTAGTCATGATTTCACTCCCTTCTTCCCTCCCATTGTGGCATGGGGAGGGGCAGGGACTGGGAGTTTTTGATCAGTTCCTCACAAGTTGGTTTCCTTCTTGGCCAGGGCAGGGGAGGCAGGGGCATTTCTTACACCCTTCCTCTGCTCCAGCATGGGGTCCCACCCATGTGAGACAGTCCTTCACAAACATCTCCAACGTGAGTCCTTTCTTGCAGGGCTTCAGCTCCTCACCAGCTCTTCAACAGCTTCATTGCTCCAGCATGGGTCACTGCTATGGGGTGCAGCCATAAATCACAGAATGTCTCTCAGTCTCTCAGGCCCAGACTGCTTCAGCCTGGTCCTCCACCGGGTCACAAGAATGCCCCTCCAGGCAAACCTGCTTCGGTGTGGATGTCTCTCTTTCTCACTCATCTCTCTGTGTCTCTCTTTCTCTCCATGGGCTGCAAGTGCTGGCAGGAGCTTGCTCCAAGGCAGGTTACAGCATCTCCTGTATGTCTCCACCTGTTCCAGTGTGGGGCCTCTCCACAGGCTGCAGGTGGGTCTTGGCCTTTTCCATGGGCTGTGAGGGGACACCTGCTCCACCATGGGTTTCTCCACAGGCTGCAGGGCATCTTTCTCTCCAGCACCTGGGGTGCTTCCATCCCTTCTTCCCCAGCCTTGGTGCCTGCACAGTTCCTTACATCTTCTCACTCCCTTCTTTGGTGGCAAAAAGTGGCTGCTTGCATTTTTTAACTTCTTAAATGTGATTCCCAAAGGTGCTGTGACTGTCGCTGATGCGCTCGGCCTTGGCCAACAACGACTTTGGCCTTGAGCCGGCTGGTGTTTGCTCTGTCGGGCCTGCAGAAAGCTTCTAGCTGCTTCTTGCAGAAGCCACCCCTGCAGCTCCAGCTTCTTCACCAGAACCCAGCCACGCAAAACTACAACAGTTTTTTAAACTGAGCAAGCCGCACACCTGTAGCTTTACTGTACAAGACGGGCTCCCCAAATGCTTTTGTAATGTGATCTGTGTCACCTGAAAGTGTCCTACAGGGTCAACTTTTTCCACCAACTGATACATTCAAGCATATATCCAGTTTTACCAATGTACAGCATTTCTCTGTCGCTAACAGAAACACTGATTCATATCTTCTTTCTTAGTATTTGCTGGTTTACACAGTCATGTCTCACAGATCAGTCCTAAAATAACCAACCAACTGGTGATTTTATCAGTCATTTCCTACTGATTATTTCCCAACTTGTAGAACAAATTCTTGTTCCTCCAGCACCAAGGAAAACTACACTGGCACTCTTTGAAGATCTCCTACCACAAAGCCCTACAGGTTTGTGGCTATCTGGTCTGACACTGGCAAGCTGAGGGACAGGTTGGTGTGTGGTTCAGAGTGGGGCAATGGGGAAATAAGCCTCAAATAAAACTTGGCATTTGATAAGAGGATGTGCCAAATTGTGCTAGGTGGAACTTACCAAGTCATAAATTGTCCTCTGTAAAGAGTAAGTTACCTCTTCTCTGTGATACATGAATTGATCTGGAAGGAGCTTAAAATGTTGAAAATGTCAAAATGCATGGGGAGTCTTTGGAGGGAGGCCTAGATAGCCACAAATACTGGTAAATGTCTATTAGCACTTTTAATTCGAAGTATATCCCATTCCTAAATCAATGGCACTGGACAAGTTCACTGTGCATGTTGGCAAATGGCCAAGGGCCTGAAAATGTGGACAATATGAGATTCTACTAAGAGCATCCAGACAGACATGCAGCAAGTCTACACTGAAGATAGATACACATTTGGGTTTTTGTACGCTACAGGTCACTTTGGCTGTCAATGAGAACAAACAAAAAAATGAAAAAGAGGAAATTCTTTAAGCCTGTTTCCTCTGTCTCTGTCTTTAACGCTACAATGTATTAAAAGACCAGACTGTTTATTTCTGTACTTCAGGGGGAAGCACTAGAGGGGCATTGTGAAAGTTCCCTCTTTCCTCCCCAGTGATGAAACCTGATGAAAAACCACTTATTTGCATAATTTCATAACCCTAATTCAGGACAGAGGCTGAAGCGCAACACGTGGAAGCCAGCACAAGATCTGTAAGAGGTAAAACAAGGCCCCAGTGCACAGCTTAGTGTAGCAATGGATGCCTGTGGCACCCGCCTGACACGGCTGGCATCTAAATGCAGTTGGTCGCCATTACAGGAGGGCGAAGTCTGGAGAGGTTGGGTGAAGACCAGCCTGGTGCTTTTGCCCAATAGACCCGGCCATTGTAGCAGCAGCTCTGGGACTGCTGCAGGCCAAAGCATCATCAGTGCACAGCATGGCATCACTCATGTCATCATTTGGGTCTCAGATTTTACCTTTTTAGCAATCATCGGAATTAAGCAACTCAGAGCTTGACCGGTTTAGTATTTTCTATAGCACAGCACGTGTGCAGATTTCTGCCTGGCATAACAACAGCGACATGCAAGCGAACTACAAAAAAAAAAAAAACCAAACAACAAAAAATGCGGCAGAAGCTTTATTCTTCAAAACCGGTTTAAAAAGCTGGCCTACGGTTCCGCACACCGCTCCACCCCGCTCCCCCGCAGCATCCGGGGCTCTGCGCGGCCCGCCCCACCTGTGCGGGGCGGGGGGCGGCGGCCTCGTCGGCACCAGCGGAGATGGCGCCTGACCCCGCCGCCGGGATTCCCCCTCCCGCCACACCGCGGGCGGGGGCGGTGCCCGGTCCCTCTCAGCGGGACGGCCCGGGGCGGTGCGGCCCTCGCCCCGCCCCGCCCCGGGCCGGCTTGGCTTGGCCCGGCCCGGCTGGGCCCGGCCGGTACTCGGTGCTCGCCATGTCGGGGCTGGGTCAGGGGCAAGGCGGTGCGGGGAAGCTGCCGCTGCTGGTGAAAATCGTGATGGCTGGGGAGTCCTGCGTAGGGAAGACCTCTATCGTGCGGAGGTACACGGAGCCCGGTTTGCCGCTCGGCGGAACTCCCTCCTCCTACCTGCCCACGATCGGTGAGTGACCGCGGGCCGGAGGGGCCCGCAGGCAGCCAGCCCTGCCGGTGCTCACCCTCTGCCCCAGGCGTGTCACCTGCCCGGTGCCCAGCAGCCCTGTGTATGCTGCGGTCAGCTGCCGGCACTGCAGCTCTCCGCGAAGCGGGGCCCCGCCGCCGGCTGGCGGGCGGTTGTGTGCGCACGCCCGCGCTCGCCGCACTCCCCGAGGGCCTGGCGTGTGCCCCACGGGGCCGGGGATGCCTGGGCGCCCGTTTTGAGTCCCTTCATGCCGTCCTCCACGGGTGCGCGTTTCGGGCGCAGCCTTCTCGGCACCGCCTGTCTTGGGGATCTTAGATCTCCCTGACTGACTGAGCAGTCAGTCACATCGAGAAGCTTAAAGCTTCACATCAGGAGATGTGTCACCCTGGCTCTGCCAGCAACTGCGCTGTTTATCCATAGCATTTGGAACCTAACTCTGGTTAAACTTATGCAAACAGCTTGTTGCTTACTGTTTCCTACGGCCCGTGACTCCAGGCAGAGGCCCTGTTTCTGTAGACCAGCATAGGTGCAGAGAAAAATCGTATCTACCTCAGAGAGTTGTCAGCCATCAGTAAAATGCCCAGGTCCTCCCTCTGTTGTGCTAGAAAGGGATTTAATTTTGTGCTAATAGTTTTAACCATCTAAAGTCAAGATATCTTCTATTTGAGGTAGCCACACATGTGATGACTAGAGCAGAGCCATTGCTGTCATGTGAATAATTAGCCCTGGCAGCCCAAGGTGGTTGTGTGCTGCATCCATCACCCCGCTGCTTCACCAGAACCTCTGCAGATGGGGGACGATGGGGAGCTCCCCTCTGCTCTGCAACACCAGCCCCATGATGCTGTGAGGAACAGCAAGTTGACTGTTCACATGCTGAAAATACGTGTCATCAGCATGAAAACGTGTTGTGTGTGTGGTGGCTTGATACGCTGTGGAGATCTTCCCATTTTTTAATGGGGAAATCTTCACTTTTAAAAGCTTGTGTGTAAGAATTTTTTTCACGTTACGTACATTTGAAGATAAAGTTAATGTACATGGAAGAAATTGCGTTTGCCTTCATTTGGAATATGCATGGCTCTTTTATACATTTTTTCAGTATGGTGGAGTTGGCTTAATTGAATAAATAACAGGTAGTAACTGTGGCAGCAGTTGGCTTAATATACGTGAGATGGCTTGACCTGCCTGCGTGAGGATGGCTGAACCTAAACCACTTTTTTTCTTGCCTGTTCTGAATGCTTCTGAAACCAACACAAAGCAAAGGGGAAGAATGCAGCTAGCAGCGAAGTCATGAAATTGATCCTTGTAACAGGATTAACTCGTTACCAAGCTTAGCAAGGAGTCCTAAAGATTGGCCATCAGCTTTTTATATTGGAGCATTTTATATTGGAACATAGATTCTCGACTAAGAGGTCAAGAATTACGGTCAATTTCTTTTACTCCTAATTCAGTCCACCGTGGAGTCAAAGATTCTTACATGGTGATGATACTAAGAATCTGTTTTCCAAGTTATGGGTTGAAATTGTTTAAGGACTAGTTCAAAGAGTCTTCTGACAGTTATGGATTGAGATTAACCTTATTTTTATTACTGTTCCTGAAAGCTCTTCTTGAGACATTTAAACACTTTTGGAACAAATGTTTATCTGAAATGTAAATGAATCATCCAAATGTGGTATTTGCTACCTGGATGTGATCTTGAAGTTATTTCTGAAATACTGTGTTACATTCAATTCCATTTTAGGACATGTATTACAACTTAGATTTTTAAAATGAAAGGGACTGTGAGTGATGGCTCCTGAAAGAGTGATGTTGGAAATTTCATGCAGACTGAGAGCATGGTCCAGGCCCATAACAGTGTAAAGGAAGAAGACAAAATGCAGTGTTTTTCTCTGTTCATGATGTCTTCTCCCTCTCTGTTGACATCATCAAAACAAATAGGTGTTTTCACACGGATGCCTGTTTCATACAAACTCAGTCAAATGATCCTTATTTTTCATGCAGCCTATTGAATGCTTATCTGATGTTAATTGATTTTTCACCTTACCTGTCCAGCTGCAACTATGATTTGAGTAGGGGAAAGATTATCCAGGCTGTGCAGATTGTCAGCTATCCGAGTTCTCTGACAAAATCTTCCTTAGTGGCAAAGGGTTGAAGGCACAGGAGTTACAAGGCTGTTGAAAATCTTCTTTCTTGTTCCTCATGAATCAGAGGTTTGTGTTACTCGGAAAAATCTCAGTGTTATTGCAGGGGCAGGGGAAAACCCAAACATTCTTTAATAGGCTCCAGTAGTAGTGCATTTTTCTAAAATTATGTATTTTATGAAAAAAAAAAAATTGCATCCACAGTAAATTTTAATTGAAAGCTTTTTATGCAGCACTTAAACACACAAGGCTGGGTGCCCTTCCTCCTCTTCAATTATGCAGTTTTGGTAAATTATAAGCAGTTATAGTTTTCTAATTAAACTTATACGCGTCATAAGGCAGATGCATTGTATTATGAATAGACTATAAAGAATAAATGTTTTTGTTTAAACAATGGCATTGCATATAAAGCCATAGAGAAAGTTTATGAACAAAAAAAAACCCCTCTCTATATGCAAGTGAACAGGATTGTGATCTCACAGGCTGTGAGGTTGTTTTGCTGTGTTATGGTGGCTGCACATGCTTGCTGTGAGAAACATTGCTGTAGAGGTGTGAATCCCCCCCAGTCTGATTTTTATTTTGACTTTTTCATTCAAATGAAACCTTTGCTTTTTAATGCCAATATTTTGAAAAAAATAAAATATTGAGTGAAATTGCAAATTCAACGGATTTACAGATTTGTTTCTCTTGCAAGATAAGAGAACCAGCTCTGAAGTCTGTGTAGATTCCCCAGTAATCACTTTAGAAGGAAATAAAGTCAACAAAATGAACAACAAAATAAACAAAATGAACTGTATTGGAGGTAAACATGTCCTGTGTTAACTACACTGCTGGAAATCCCCATTGTAATTCTCATTTTTTACAAGAAGGCTGGATTTTTCACCACTCTTCCTTTCCTATCCATCTTACCCATGAGCTGCTTTTCTTACCAAAACAGTAATTATCAGTACCTGTGACCACTCAGATACCACCCTGCTTCAGATATTCCTTGGCAGGTACAGCAGAAAGACTGAATTAAGTGATGCACCAACAGCGTGTAGGTAGGAGTAACACGGTGGGAAGTCACTCCAGAACATCTCTCTGGGCACTTGCCCTGCTTCCAGCACAGGAGTAGATACCAACCGCTTCCGTTTGCAGAGCTGTACGACAGTAAGTGGGCTAGGGAGAACCTGTAGCTGGGCACGTATCATCTGCTGTCCATGCTGTCATAGTCATGTCCTGCTGAGCTGCTCAAGCTTCAGTTTTCTCTGGGTAGACATACTTTTTGATCCTTTTACCTGAGGAACTTGGCAGCTGTATTGGGGTGAAAAGTCATTTTCTAGGCCAGCTGCAAAGGACCTCTTTGAAGAGGACTTTTGCAGACAGCCACAGACTGTTTTATAGGTGTTGGAGGAATAGAGGGGCAATTCACAGCTGAACTCCCCTGTGGCTGCTGACTTTTCATGATTTTTAAACCTGAGTGTCTCTAAGGTGCCTCAGTCCTAATACAGGCATGTTTATTATTTGGAATATAAAGCAAATATATTGATCTCATGGCTATAAAACTTGGAAATAACAAGTAGAATTTGAACTTGTACCAGGCATACCCCTTCTTGGTTTTATTGGACAGCTTAAAAGAAGCAAGTACAAGCTGTTGCATTCAAATAACATTTATCTCAGGAGTGTTAATCAATGCTCACTTCGTTATGTTGATCATGTTGTGTAATACATGGAACTGAAAGCATCTGAGAACTGTGAGCTGTCTTTGGCATTGTATTTCTCATTTTTCTTTTCTGTCTTTCCAATTTGCCAAGTTTGCTGGAAATTTCATATAAAGACATGAACAATTCATGCATGCAGAACATATTGACTTCTGTTTTTCACTAACATTCATTGACCTTTTAGGTCAATAAATTTTAAAGTTGACTTAAGTAGTCAATAAGCCTTATTTTAATTTAGATTAAGTTTTAGTCTGATTCAGCACTCTCCTACCCTTTTTATAAATAAATAATAATTTTTTAAAAAAGCTTATAGTGATTTGTTATTAAAATGTGTGTCAACTAAGAACTGTTTCCTACAGGCCTGGGAATCCCTGGCTGGACTACAATTTTTTTGCCACATTCCCCAGGCATCATTTGAAAATGACATTCTAGCCTTCCAGTACCTGCTCTGTCCCCCTCAACTGCTCAAACATCAATTGTAGAAAGTGATACAGATAATTAAACAAAACCATGTGAATTTCAGGAGCAAATGTTTTCCATCGTGTTGGAATTTCACCTTACATGAGCAAATTTGGCTTAAATTACATTTCCATCTGACATTATTAATTCCATCAAGGAAGCTTTGTGTAATACTAATTACAGATACCAATTATATTATTTCATCTTTCCTTTCCATTGGAGCTTCAATAAAAATTCATCAAGTGGAGGACATGATTATCATAATAATTTTTAAAATCCACCTAAACTCTTTTACCACATACACAGAAAAAATTTAACAGCATTGGGATCATGCATGGGAGTGGTTTATTTGTCAAAGTTTTGTGCACAGTACATTTTTACAATGCAAGTAAAAAGGAAGGGAGCATTTCCTCTGCTGCATTTTTTGGTTTACTGCCATGGATGCTTTCCTTTGATAAAGTAATTTCACAGATAGGTCCTTGCAGAAATCAGTAGTTTAAAAGTAGTTCTTTCATATGACATTGCTGCAGGTGACAAGCCACTCTGAAGTCATGTTAAGTAGCCGTATTTTGACCTTAAGGAATTTTGTCCATGAAGTATGGCCAGCTATTGCAATGTCACCTTCAGCTTGCTTAATATAATTGGCAAAAATAGCCTTATTGTTTCTCAGTGGAAAAAATATTAGCAGAGAAATTATCAAACAGCATTTCAGCAATAGAGTAATTGGGGAAAAAATTGTTAAGTGTGAGGAAATGTGTCGGTCTAAGATAGCAGCTGCTACCTGGCAGATTCTAATGCTCGGTTTTCAACTTCAACAAGCCATACATACAGGTATCATCTACCACATTTGGAGTACTAATTTGATAATGCAATAAAGGGAAATATTATAAATTATAAGTAAAGTATCTTTGAGGAAAGATCTGTAATGTTTGCACAGACAACGTACTTTTCAAATGCTAGAGCTTGATGCTCTATGGATCTGGGATACACAGAGATTAAGGCAGGAGGGACGGTTGTCTTAATTTTGAATGCAATCCAGGGTATGTTTGTCTTTTCATTTAACTAGTCTTTCATTTAACTAGCTAATTCCTGTTTGTGTAACTGTGGATATTTTTTTCAGGGATTGGAAGTAAGGACAGAAAAACAGCATTGCACATGTAACGGCTTTTTCAGCATTTCTACCTGCCCATTTCCTGCTGTGAAGCTGTGGTAATGAAACTGGGAGCATCTCAAATCACCAGTGTGTGTTTGCCAAGTATTATTGTGCAGAGGCCATGAAACTGCTGTCACCTCACACTTGCCTGATCCTGGAAAGGCCTGTGTGTAGTTACAGAGTATCTGCACCTTTGCTTTGACCTGCCCCTCCATTGCTTTGTGTTGGCATGGCTTCCTGTTGCATTTGTGTGATGTATTAGCATGTGGTTGTGTTCACCACTGAATCATTTCCTTTTACAGCTTCCATTTTGGATGTATATGGTTGAGTGGTTATTCTTTGTTCACTTTCAGTTCAAAGCTGAATGATAACTAGAGCTAAGAAACAGTCTTCAAAGGGAATCCATGTGGTTATGAGAAGTGTTACAGATTTTCTTCTTTCTTCTAGGCATTGATTTTAAAGTAAAGCCAGTAGCAATTAATGATACAAGAGTGAAACTTCAAATATGGTAAGTTTTAATTTACATCACAAATGAGAGTGCCAGCTAAATCACGTTATGGCATGAAAAATATCATCTGCTTTTAATTGTATGTCTTCCTAAAGTGCAGTTGTTCCTACAAAGGTGACTTTAACATTTGAATTTGACCTAGGGGAGCATATATTCTGCAGTAACTAATGTAAGTTAAAAAGAGGGTTGTCACTAGGTTGCTTTAACAATTGAAGCTCACTGTTGTGACACAAAAACAATGCAGATTTATGATCCACATTAAATATGTGGAATACCTTACATTTTGTTACCCATCAAATGCAGGTTCAGAAGGGTGACTGAGGGAAGGCTGGTAAGATGAATCTTTGGGAACTTACACTCTATTTTTCACTTTTTTCGGTTCTTCTAAAGACTGTAGGCCTACTGACAGCTATCTTTCCAGGCATCCGATACTGAAGGTTATCTATACTTACCAGTATTTAACTTCTCAAGAAGTAACTGTATATGATTTATCCAGTATTAGACCACTGATAGATCTGCAGGTGTTATGACAAAAGTCTGCATCTCTGTATTTTATGGCTCTGTCCCTCAGCCTGTCTTCCATTTAAACCAGCTTACCATCTGTGTGACTGTTTATGGGGGGCTTGTCAGAATATGGGATGTCATCTGATTCCTCCAGGGCCTGTACTCCAGCGTGGGGTTTTTTTAACCACTCTAGTAGTAATACTGATCTTGATGATCAACTGTGCGTAAAGAAGCAATGGTGGACTTGAAGCTACAATCTTCAACCACAGGTTTAGCTTCCCTAGTAGGGATGTATGTTCAGAATAAATTTCCAGTGTATTTCTTTCACTGCCATATCTGGCACCCAGGCTTTCTCTCACACTTATTTTTTTTGTTCCTTTTGTATTAGAGAACAGTTCAAAATTTGGACAATACACCTTAAACTACAAGCATTTTTCTTAGGAATTTGAAGTTTATCAGATTATTGTGTATGTGAATTTTATTATTTTTTTTAATTTTAATTTTTTTTTAATCTCTTTCAGGGACACAGCTGGTCAGGAGCGATTCCATACACTTAGTACTAGCTATTTTCGTGGTGCACAAGGCTTTGTTCTTGTATATGACATCACAAATCTGGACAGTTTTCAAAGTATAGCAAGCTGGATGAAAGACATACATGAGGTAAACGTATCTAACATTGTTTCATCTCTTAATGAAGGTAATTAATGAGTTACTGCAGTTAATGTTTTAAGTCTCTGCATGAGACTTATTCTTGTTCCTTGAGCTGTATGTTTCTAACCACAATTTTTTACATTTAACTTAGCTGAAACTAAGTTAAACTGAAACTGAAATAGATTATCCAGGACAAGCCCATGGTGATTCAGGAGTGTTTTCTGAAGCACTTTTAAAACATAGCTTCCAAGCCAGTTTTGGGCATGCTGAGTTACAGTGGGTTTTTTTTTCACTCTTGCAGCTACACACAAGCCAGTCTACACGAGCTCATTCCAGGATTTTAATTGGCTTCCATGTCAAAATTCTGTATTGCACCCAGTTAATTCCTAATTTTCTTACTGTAGTGTAGTTAACCTCAGCCCAAGAATCAAATGAAACAAAGTAAATGAAACATCCTCTCCATCTTTGCAGAGTATTCCCTTTGAGAGGGTGGTTTCAAGAGGGAGGAACTGGGCAAGAAAAAGGAGAATTCCTTTTTGGTGGCAGTGAGCTGTCAGGCAGCTCAGCTGCTTGTGTTGCTGCATCCAGAAACACGTGGTTTCATGTGACATAGGAAGCGATTCAGCAACATATGGCTGCCAGACAGGGAGTGTGTTCTCACCTCCCTTCCTGCTCCCGAGTTTTTTGCCCCAACTATGCTGCTTCTGGAGCTTTTCAGAGGCCTCCAAGGTTCACTATGACTAATGCAGTAAAACCAGTTGAATGGTTTTCTGGTGCATCAGTGAGTCTTACCATATTCATAGAAAGGTCTGACAGTTATTGGAGTTGACACAAGGTGAACAGGTAGGAGTAGGAAAGCCAGGAGAAGAATGCGTGAGAACAATGCAAGGGATCAGATCATTCAGCTGCCTGTAACATAGTACCCTGAGCCTGTTTGGTCTGTCTTGATATGCTCTCTGTTATGTAGAGGAAGGTCAGTTTTAGAATATTTCAGTTGGAAGAGACCTACAACAATCCTCTACTCCTATTGCCTGACCACTTCAAGGCTGACCAGAATTTAAAGCATGTTGTTAAGGGCATTATCCAAATGCCTCTTAAATACTGACAGGCTTGGGGTATTGGCCACCTCACTAAAGTGAAAGTCAAAGTGTTTGACTTTCTGATGTCAAGTCTGAACCTCCCCTGATGCAGCTTTGAGCCATTCCTACTTGTCCTGTCACTGGATCTCAGGGAGTAGAGATCCACACCTCCTTTCCCACTTCCCGTCTTTAGGAAGCTGTGGAGAACAATGAGGTTACCCTAAGCAGTAACGTCTGAGCTTGTAGGTAGTATGCTTGTATAAGTTAGTCTGCTTGTGTAAGAGTCAAAGTAAGATAAAGTTCTTTGTTTATTAACATCAAGTAAACATTCAAGTGTTTTTTTTATAGTATGCTATGAATTGATAGGAATATCACATGATGCATGGGAGAGTTCATCTTGGGGAAGCAGGCTTGAAATAAAACAATTGAACCTGTCCTTTTCTCTCTTCAGAGCTTTAGTATATAGATGCATCTATATATACACACACTCAGGATATCTAACACTGTTGGTAAAATACCACATTTACATGACCTCAGTATTAATATTATTGTGGTGAGCTAGTCCATCATTATCCTTAGATCTATTGTAAAAGTCTCAAGTTTCCACTGTCTTAACTTCAGTAATGTGTTACAAAAGAGATCTGATTATATAATATTCTTTGCTGGCTTGTCTGCACACTTAAAGCAAGCACATGTGGTTTATCATTTTGTTGTGAAAAGTGTGTGTCCTTTTCCTGTTAGGTAGGAAAAGTCACAGCTAGGTCTGCTAATGGTTTTACAGTTTCATGATTAAGATTTAACTTGGCATAGAATATGACAGTAGGTTTACTGTTACTCAAAACAGAAAACGTAGATACATGTGCATACATTTTTATATATAAAATGCTGATCTTGTCTTCACACTGCCTCTAAAGGGGTATTTTTGTCATCTTTAATTAGCACAACGGGATCATTGATTCAGTGGGCTGCAATGCACGGACACAAACACAGAGAAAGTATCAGGACTGTATGGCTAGGGTGGAGGGAAGGATGGGACTAGCTCTTGTAGCAGAGTGGCTCTGTGGAGGCTTAGATCTGCTTAAGTCAATCAAGAAGTCACATCTGCACAAGCCTGCTTGCTTGAATGCTTTCATGTAAACGTACTCAAGCCATTAATACTTAAATTGTTTAATCTTAACCCCTGAAGGTACTTTGTTAGTTTAAAATTTAAAAAATGGAGAAGTACTCAATTTAAAACAATTTCTGGGAATGTAGATTGCATGATAGATTGTACCAATCTCAAAACTAGCAATTAGTGAGTGTTGTAATGGAGCTAGATAATAATAAAAAATTTAATTTAGTCCTAGTGGGATATCAATTTCTGAAGTGTCTTGGTGAAAATATATGGGGCCATTCATTGCAAAAGAAGTGTTTTAAAGCAATAATTGTTAAAACATGGGGCATTTCATGAAAATCAATTACTCACTGGAGGTTGGTGACATTGCCTCCATTTGCTTTGGTCTGCAAATGCAAACCAGTATTTAATTCCCCACAAATGCCCGGTGTGGAAGTGGCTGTTTGCCACAGCACCCTTAAAAATGTGCAAGGCTAGAAAAATTTATTTTTGAAAATTTAGAAAGAGAAATGGACACAGGTTTCATTAAGCACCAGACTAATAGGTAATGTGGAGATTGCACCTGAACTAATCAAACTGGGTTTTTGGAGACGATTCAGTTATTACATTACATTCTCATTTTTGAAAGTTTTTTGTACATACAGATTTTAAACAAAGGTGGTGTGGTTTTTTTAAAAATCTGTTTAGTGTGCTAAGCCACTTATACAACAATTGAAAATAACAATCTAAGCAATTTAGCATTCCTAAAAACTCCATTGATTTTATAAAAACTGGCCAGTCAGGGCTATTACAATCAGATTACCAGTAATGTTCTCATTG
Organism: Hypotaenidia okinawae; assembly: GCA_027925045.1. Taxonomy (NCBI): domain Eukaryota; kingdom Metazoa; phylum Chordata; class Aves; order Gruiformes; family Rallidae; genus Hypotaenidia; species Hypotaenidia okinawae. The sequence goes on along the minus strand of BSDF01000002.1, from coordinate 117,680,491 downwards.
TATTTCAATTATTTAAAGTGTGGAATACAGCAACTTTCTTATTAAAAATGAGTTATTGTTCAAGGAAGTTCAAGACAGAAATATGCTGCTGTATCTGTATTGTACAATTTATTCAGAACTAGAGGAAACTAAGTAACATGACTGTACTTTAAAAGCTAACTAAAAAAATATTCTCAGAGATTAATATCTTAGGACATTATTGGCAAATCCAGTACAGGTATATTGGATTTATAATGTGTTCATTAGGAGCACGATAATTGCAGGAAATCCACTTTAGAACCTGAAACCATTCTTTACTCATAGGGTTGCGGGTAATGACCATTTCATTAAGGAGTTCCTCTTGCCTGCTGACATGACTTTTAGCTATTGCATGCAGTCCTTCTGAAAGGTTGATGCTGTTTGGTCTTTAAAAGGTAACTACAAGTAGCCATGTACCAAATCCGTTTGCAGAAAAGGGTTCTTTCCTGGATGTTTTGAACAACATTCCAACTAAAATTTCCTCATGATAGAGTGGTCAAATGCTCAAACAGGTGCCCAGAGAGGATCTGGAGATACTCTAACGCATGATTGAACAGGGCCTTGAGCAACTTGACCTGACCTTGAAGCTGGTCCTTCTTCAAGCAAAGGGTTAGACCAGATGGCTTCCAGAAGTCCTTGCCAACCTAAATCGCTCCACGATTCATGCACATCATCTGGGTCTCCAAAAACTTTTGACACAGATGGTAGGTTCTAGCTTGCTTTTAAATACACTGGACTTGTTTTCATTGTGCTTGTCTCCTGGTGAGGCCATGAAGATGGCATTGTGAGTGCCTAATGATTATCCCTCTGCTGGAGGTTCTCTGCTAGCAGAAGGTTTTTTTGCATGGGGAGCATAGATTCATTTTCTCATGCAGTAGAAAGTCTTGGTGATATAATTCAATGTTCTTAAGATAAACAGAAACCCTGTATGTTTCATCTGAAAGAACTGACCCCTCAAGCAGATTGTAAAATGGATGGCTCTGTTGGGTTGCTGCCATTTTTTAATAGCGCCCTTTTCTGGTTCTGTGCACGAGATATAGCTGAAAGGTGGGAACCTGGACTGTTGTTCAGTGTTTCTGCATCATACTTAAGTAAGAGCACCACAGCAAAATGCTTTACAAATGTAAATTAGCATGACTACAAACTCTTCTGAATTTTTCTTCTTTAGATGGGAAAGCTCATGCCAGAGGGATCAAATTGTTCCAGTCCATAGATGGGCTTATTGTTACTACTCTGATTAGAACTGAAGAGCCTTGGGTTTGTCACTCTGCTAAATTGTTTTAGCTCTAACCCTAGACTAGTTTGAGGTTAAATTGGTTTATGTCTAATCAAGTCAACGTTTGCGAATAGTCAAATTCTGGCATTTGCAGAATTCCACTGAAGTCCTGGAAACTAGGCGTTTGTAACTGAGATCATGATGAGGCACTTGAAGAAATGGAAAGAGACGTAACAATCACAGTGTGAACACTGCTTATGTGATGCTATCAGAGAGATTGTGGGGACAGTGTATTCCTAACAAATCAATCCTTCATTAATACTAAGGATCAGTTTCTAGTGTCATTGTCTAGGGAGCGGGAGGAAGAGACTTCTGGCTTTACAGCCTCCCCCCAGCTCTGCCCTCATCTTACCGTGTGACCATCTTCAGATCAGAAAAATGATATTAATGCTACATTAATTCCTCAAGTACAAACTCATTAAACAGATTTATCAGATCTGGGTTCTTGATGTCACTGTTTGGATCTGCAGACTATATTCTGTTCCCTTTTCAAACTGTAATTGGTGGGTATGAAAATCATGCAGCCCTGCACAGCTGTGCCCTGGAGATGTGGTGGAGGGAAGAAGCTGTGATTTCTGGATTGGTAGCTTCATACACCAAGGAGTCTGCACAGGCTTTGGGCAATCACAGTCGGTTTACTGCAGGGGAGGTTGAAGCCAGTCATTCACAGCAGGGGCTGTGCTCACCATTTAAAAAGTGAAGGGATGAAATGAGAACAAGTGCAAAAAAACCCCACACAAAACCTAGCAGAAAAAGGAATTACATACAAAGGGGATGAGCAAGATATTTTCCCTTTTGCATTCCTGATTCCTGTTAATAGCCTCATAGTCCAAAAGTTGGGCGTTTACCCTGTTGGGTGCACAGGCTAGGTGAAAGTTGAGCAGTGCTGGAATTAGTTCAGGGTGTGGCTGGGTGGTTTATCACACCAGGCTGATAAAGCACCCGTAGTAGGATGGTGTGTGAGTCCAGTGTCTAGTCGGGTCCTGGCACTGGCGCTGCTCCCTCCTGTGGCCACCGGTCTCAGCAGCCTGACTCCTACTGCCACCCGCTTCAGCTGCCAGGTGGAAAAACCCCCTTCTGTTGAAACGTGATGACTCTGTACTCTTCCAAAACCTTGGTCAGTCTTGACTCCAATTTTTGGAGGGAAATAGAGTACTGTTACTTTCTTTTGGGATGTTTAAAACGCAAAACCAAAACCAGCTAGAGTTTCTTGAAGTTCAGATTATTTTAAAGTTTAAATAAAATGTGAGCATTGAAATGTTAAAGCCATAAGAAAATCTAAAGAGAGTTAACAAAAAAACCTGGATGTGTTTTTGAGATACAAAAGCAAAACACTTCTGAAAATATTTTTTTCTTTTTCCATTGATGAAATTGTTGAAATTGGTGAATAGTGTTTTTCCACGATATGGGAAAAAAATGTCTCCTGGTTCTTATTAGCTTTGTCAGTGCTGGCTTGCATAATAGCATCTTAACAACTGTAAAATAAGTGTCCTCTTTTTAGCTATAGAGTTTGCATTTGGAAAGCTTATTCCTGAGCTATAAATAAAAGTGTGTGAAAATACACAGTGAGCTTTGGAAGTGCTGAAGAGCCATATTTTTGGCTAATTCAAAGCAGTTTTGATACCCCTGCAGTTTTTGTGCCAGTTGAGCATGTGGTCAAACTTCTGCCTAGTCATAATGACTTACTTTTTCTTTTTTAAGACTTTATCTATATAATCAATTTTCAAAATTTAAAATGGATGTTGCTTGGTGTATATTCTTTAGTTTTCTAACAGCAAGAAACTGCAAGATACTGTCTTTAAAAAAAAGAGTGCTTGCAGTGCTTTGGAGAAGGAGCCAAAGTGAAAACACGCTGTCACTATATTGATGTAGAAATACTGTTTATTTGCTGAAATAAATGTTTACTAGCTTGTTATCTGTAACCTCCTTTTTGTTACTATCTGAAGCTTTTTAGAAAGAATGGTCCTACTGCAAAAATTCGTGCTGTTTGTACAGAAGTACTTTTACAGGAAGGATTTGATAGTTTTGTACAGAAAGTGTTCTAATATTTCCCTTTGACCTTTTATTTCAGAGTAAAGTCAAATGTCACTTGTAAAACCTTCAGTTACATACAGTCTTAAAAAGTTGGTTGTGTGATGAGGTTAAATTGTTTACCCTATTTTAGGGACTGATGTATGTAATTTTGTGTAGGAGGACCGTTGACCTTAATGAGTAAAGCTTCAGTGCATTCTGAAACAGCCAACATTTTGGTCTATTAATCCAGGTTAGATTGATTCATTATTTTAGGCCTGTACTTTGTACTCTTATGATGAGCTTACTTCATTTTAATACTACATTATCTTGAACATCAGCTGTGGGTATGAAATGAGATTAGCTGACTCTGAAATGAGAGTGGATTAAAAAAAATGAAATCATGTTCCTTAATAATAAATTGTGTCTCCTGCTGTACTCTTCAAATGCAGCAACTTAGTTGTAAAGGTGAAAATAGTCTAAAAATAATGATTCTCTCATCCTTTAATGAATAGAGGCTTTTCTCTGTGTTTTCCTGAAGGGAGGTACGTGTGTCCATGTGCTATAAAAACTTTGATAGAGATCAGAGATGTCATCAACATCCTTGTAGAGGGAAGATCTGCAGCCTGAGACCAGGCTTTTTGAGGCAACAGGGAAGCTTTGTGAACGTGTACTTTGAGAATATGAGTCATGGGATCAGACCACGTCAGCTTTATTTTTAACTGTCCCTCAGGGACAATGAGGGGGAGACCCTCAGGTTCTTTCGTTTAAGCACCAGAAGTGGTTTTAAATGTTATAATTTTGACAACAAATGTCAGTTTTCAAATTCCACATGATGCTGCCAAACCATTCTCTTCCTTGTCATTATTCCTGCCATGTGCAGTTACAGTGGCTTATCTTAACACTGATGTAGAGCATCCAGTGCACTTCTCAGTCATCATGTATGCAACTGGAGTAGTGGAACGAAGGATGGGGACAAGGTCAAAAAGCTATGTTTTTCTCCCCTTTGAAATCAAGAAAATTTTAAAATTTTACTTCATTTAAAAATCTCTTGCCTTCTTCCAAGTGTCTTGGAATAAACAAACTTTTATGTTGAATTTCACCGCTTTGAGTATAATTTTGCTGTGTGCAAAAGTGGAGCCCAGAGAAGTGCTCTTTCAGGTGCAGCACGTTCCTTCCTTTTTACCCGTGAGTGCTGGACATAGGCCAGGCAGACGTGCTGATCCCTGAACCCGTTACTTTAGGGTGGGCAGTGTCTGTGAGTTCAGGGCACTTCCAGTCACTTCAAAGCCTCAAGATGGAATATCCATCAGAAGGTGGTACCCATGCACCATATACTTCTTACCTTACGAAAGGGGTTCCAAAGTACTCCCTGTGCTTATGAAGTGACTTTTTTCTCTCTTTGCAATTTTGCTGTTTTCCTCTGAATCCCAGTAACCGATAGAAAATATTTCCATAGTTGCAAAGTCCAGGACAGAATTCAGCCCTTACTTTCAGGGAAATGAAGAGTTGAGGGTTAGTGGGAGCTGATGGTGAAGGGCTTTTGTTGTTTCTTTAGGTTTTTTTTTACTTTACACTTACTAATGCTGGTTCTCTTTTAGAAAGCAGGTGATGAAGTGGACGTAATACTGTTGGGCAACAAGTGTGATAAGGAGTCAGAACGTGTAGTTCCAAAACAAAAAGGAGAAAAGGTATCGTTGGTCACTAGTACTTTCTTTGGGTTCTCCTGAGCATCTTTGCATGTGACTGAGCTGTTACACTGAAAACTGTAAAAAGTTCCCGGATTCCAAAAATTCACTTTGCTCCAGGAGAGCAGTTTTGGACTTCTGGAGTGTTGGGGGAGGGGTTTACATATGAAGAGAAAGACGTTAAGTAACTCCTAGCTGATCTCTTTAAGATACTGATTTTTATTTTCAAAGTTAAATTGTACTTTAAAAGCTTTAGGTGTTACAATAGAAATTTTGTATTTTGAATTAAAACTAAAAATACTTTAGAGTCTGTACTTTCAGAGTACTGGTTTAATGTGGAATACTAAAATATAAAAATATATAATATATTCTGCATAAATTTTCTGGTATCTGATGCACCTATCAATGATATTTTTTTTAGTTATTTATTTTTATTTTTGCTACAGCCTGACTATAAAGAACTATTCTGACAGCGTGTGTACTGTGATCTGCCTTGGCTGTGAATAGCCCTAAACAATATTGGACGGATACATACAGAGAATAACCAGCTCCCATAGTTCTAACTCTGTGCGTGTATCACACATCTGAGACTACAATATAGCTTATGCCTACTGATCATGTGTAGGGAAGAACTGATGTTGAGTGGGGAGTGCTGTTCTAAAGGCAATGGCAGAGAACCAGCAAGGAAATCCAGGAGCCATGCTACAGCAGAAGAAATCCTGATAGTGACTTCAGTGTCGCAGGAGAGCTTGTTCTATACACCAGTATATTTTGCAGCTGCAAACTGGATGCATCTGTTGTCTGGAACTTGGAATGAGCCCTTCTGTTTTGCTTTGGGCATGGTGAGTCAGGCCGGATGTCTTAAGCCTGAAGCAAGGACCACTGATAATTTCTTGGTAATTACATAGTCACAGAGATGGGAGCTTAAAAAAAAAACAAACAACCAAAACAGGATCACCTTTTCAACTGCATTGCAGGTAGAAACTTTGGAAAGTTCGTTGTCATATGCAAGACACTTTTGAAGTTAATGTACTGTATCTGTGCACAAGGAATGAGGTTGCTGAAAACCACAAGTATGCAGCTAGAAATCTCCAGTCGTTGGGTACATGTGCACAAGAGGGCAGTAGTAGGGTTTGGCATGTGGCATTAACCATGACATTTTCTGACTTTTGTGTACTTAAACATGCAATCAAAATTTCTCTCAGTATAGTATTTTTTTAGAAACAATTTATTACCTCCTCACCCATGAGTCTGCTTTCTAGATTTCTTCTGTGTTCTGAGGCCAGGCAACAATTCAGTTCTTCTCATTCTTTTAAGAGTCAGACTGAGCCATCAGGAGGAAGATGCCATTAGCAACAAGAGTGGTGATACTGTCCTCTCAGCCCCAAGAAGGAAATACCCTTATTAAGAGTGGAAAATAGTTCGATACTTTCTCTGCCACATAGTAATTCATATTTAGATATTTCATTTTACCCTGTGAGTATGAGCAGTTAAGATCCCTAAATTCCCTGAGAATTTTACCATATATGTTGGCATTTCTGTAACAGTCTGTTATAACTGAATGGCCATTGTATGCCACTTTATAGACTAATGCTGAGAATATTTTTTTCTTTTCTACTTATATAATTTTGATCACTCAGAAATAGGTATTTTTTATTTTAACATTACGGAGTATTTTCTTGCGTCAGAAGCTTTTTCTTCACTTTGGGAAAAGTTTGAACTCAACTATATTGGGCTCCTCCATTCCTTACATGCATACCAATAATGTTATCTTTTTCATTGAAAAATAACAACGTTGAAGTTTATATGAATTAGCAGAACGTGACCAATTTTCTCCTATTATGTCTTTCTACCAGAAAGAGCCAAGTAAAATATTTTTCAATTTGTTTTGCTTTTGCTGTCTTCATGTGCCTGACTGCAAAGCTGATTTTAGAGGTACAGTACAAATGGAGAAAAAAAAAAGAAAAAGGGGGAAAAATAAAAAAACCCACAACCCCAAAAAACCCCAAAATAAAACCCAACCCAAACCCTCACATTCTGCACAGTTCTAGGAGTGATTCAGACACATCTCTCTTATTCAACACTATGAAATCATAGCAGCACTTTGCTAGGAAGTAGTATATTTTGAGTAAAAAGAAGTGAACAATAGGAAATAAATTTCACCCTTGGAAAGATACTGGCATTACTTATTTAGTTATTGTAAGTAAGACATGAGCTTATTTCACTCGAGATCTCCAAACTGTTCTCAAGGATAATACAACATTTCCCAGTAGCATCATTTCCATAGGTTTGTAAATGTATTTAGCTGTTTTATTTATGGATCTATTCAAGAAGCTCCTAAAGGCAAAAAAAGTAACTCTTTGAATGTGCCTGTTCAGTTTCTTTTTGAGAGGGAGTAGCCAAAGCTGTATTCATACTTCCAACTGCTTTAACACTGGACTGTTGGGTTTTTTCCATCTAGCTACAATTTTAGAGGACTTGCTTGGCACAGTGCTCATCAGCATGTGAGATTAATTGGAATAATACATATGGTAATTTGACATTGTGTGTGTATGTTCAGGGGAAATGGGGGTGAATTGATGGCCAATTCTAGTAGGCAGTGTAGTAATGTGGTGCTGAGAAGGTTAAGTACACAAGGTTTTGGGTCAGGGTTTTTTTTGTTTGGTTGGTTTGGGGGGGTTTTGTTAAAGTTTTATTTTGCATTGGTCTTCACAGACAGAGCTCACTTCCAGACCTCTATGTATATAGGCATGACTGGTGAAAGAGCAGGTCAGCCAGCAGTAGGAAAGCATCGGGTTAGAAACAACTTAGGAAAGTTGGGTGTAGCCATAGGCATTATAAAGGTCACGCAGTTCTGCTGAAAAAGCTGGTCAGTGTGATTTGGGCCACTGTCAGTCCACTCTGAAAAATGATGGTTGGGAGAGTTCCCTGTTGCCTGTAAAGAGTCCATCACATCACCCATCTTTAAAAAGAGTGTTCAGGGAACTGAGGGTTAGCCTTGCTTCAGTCAGTGGAAGGATCACGGAGCATGCTGTCATCAGATCCTTTTCCAAGGACATAAAGGACACAAAGATAATCAGGAGTAATCAACAGAGGGCAAATTGTGGTTCAGCACCCTTGCTGCCTTCTGTGTTACCAGGAAATAACAGTGTGGACAAGGAAATAGTAGTAATTGTGATCTTGAATTAAATAAGGCTTCCTTGTGATCTTGAATTACATAATGCCATCCTCACTTGGAAGCTAAGAGGTGTGGACTGGACAAGTGGATGATCAGGTGGATCAAAAATTAGCTGGGCTACAAGAGGTGAAGGCTGTATGTCTGACTGGTTGCTAGTGGTAAGCAGAGTACATCGGGGGTGTGATCTGAAAGATGATACAAGAAGATCTGCATGTGACATGAGGTTAAGGGGTGTGACTGTTACACCAAATGGAAGATAAACCAATTCTGAGGAACCTTGATAAACTTGAGAAGTGTGCCACTGGAAACATGAAATTCAAGATGAAGTGCAGAGATTTACAGCTGGGATGGATTACACACTGCCCTACTGCAAAGGACCAGCGGGTTACAGTCAACATCAGCTCAAATATAAGTGAACAGTGTTCTCTCATTGCTAAAGGCATGCTGGGCTACATTAAAAGGATAATGGTAGTAGATCTGTGGAGATTATTACCTCACACACACACACACATGTAGTGCTGGCAAGGCCACGTGGATTATTGTGTCCAGTTTTGGCTCCCTCATTTCAAGAAGGGTGTTGAGAAACCACAGTCTAGGACACACAGCTACAAAGGTGATTAGGATCTAGTACAAGTAATCCATGAGGAGAACTGAGGGAGCTGAGTAAAGAGGAAGCTAAGGAGCAGTTACTGTTCTACAGCAGTTGTGTGACTACAAGCATGGCAGAAACACAGTCTCCTCAGCAGAGGCAGATAATAAAGCAAGGGGAAGCAGATATGAATCTTGGCTTGGGAGGTTCAGGTTGGAGATAAGGAGAACCAGTTACACTAGAGTGGTGTGGTAGCCATGGAAAAGGGTTCCATAAAGACTACAGGATCTCCATTGTTGGCAGATTTCAAGACTCAGGTTGGCAAAGCCGTGGCTGACCCTGTATTGTATGGGCAGCAGTGTCATTTTGAGTGAGTTTATCTTTCCAGATGATTTCTGTTCATGTTCATGCGAGTTTATACATAGGCAGCCTCTAGGAATCTCTTAGTGACAAAAGAAAAAAAAAAAAAGAATGTTTAATAGTAAATTCTGTGTACTTCATAAGCTGGTTTCTTATTGCCTGTGGGGTTTCTTATGAACCATTTTACATCATTGTTTTGCATTGACACTTATCAATAGTCAGATGAGCCTAACTTTTCACAAGTTGCTGTAATACCAAAAATGGTTCATAGCAGTCAGCTGGAGTTTTAGAATCCCATGTGAAGCAGACTGTCTTAAGAAACAGTCATGATCTCATCTTTATTTTAAAAATAACATTTTTTACAGCATTTTGAAGCCATTTCCTTACTTTCTTCCCTATCTTTAACACAAAATTTATTATATTTTGACTATTAAATTTTGAAGTCAAATTCTTGTCTTGCCTGAGTTTACATTTTTGTAAAGCATTGATTTTTTTATTTCTAGAGCTTACTGAAAACAATTGTAACTGCCAACATGAGATATTTTTTTTATCCTAATGGAGAGCCTTCCAAATAAATCATTAAGTGATCAGTAATTATAGTATTTTTTTGTACATTATAAGTAGTAGGGTACTTTCTTTGCCTGCGATTGTCCTCTCCAGATGTGTACTGAGAAGGGTTCCATTGCAAAGGCAATAAACAGACTCTCCCAGTTTGTTTTTCTGGCAGATATTATTCACACCTTCCCCTCCCTTCCTTGGGAGGCAATGATGCAACACTTTTTCTCCATGTATCTAACTGTGTAAATTAGAAAAATTTCAAGTCCTTAAAAGCCATTAATTTTGTTGTGTTTATTTTTCCTCATGCCAGCATATATCAATGCTGTCTGTAAGGGAAATACACTGGAAATGTGAGAACACATGTAAATAAAATTGACCAATGCAAGGCCTGTGGTGCCCTTTTGTTCTAAGTATTTGCTCTCTTATTACCATAATATATTTTCACATACATATCTTTTCTTTGCTTGCCTATTATCTCTGGGCTTTCCACTCTCTAGTAAAAAAAGTAAAAATCTATTTCCTCATGCCACTTTCTCTACAGTTTTTGTCATATTTTTATTTATACTTTCCTGCAGTCACTACATTAGTTTCCTCCTCTGCCTAGGAGACAGTTCATTTTCCAAACATATCAAAACATTGAGAGCAGACCCACTTGAGTTTATTCTTATTTACAAGTAAAGATAGGTTTTAAAAGCTGTTTTGAAAAGGCAGAAATCTAAGAAGAATGTTTTAAGTTACCTGAAATGAGAAAACTGAGCATGAATATAGAGTACTTTACTGAGCTGACATTTACCTAATCAGTGTTTATATAGCGTGTTAGAAGCTGTCAGAACACCTCCATATCTCCTGCTATTAGTATTGGGAAGCGGTTGTTTTTTCTTTTTCCCAAAAGACCCTTCATCCCACTGCCTACATTTGTTTTTCAGCTTGCTTGGGAACATGGAATACCCTTTTTGAAACCAGTGCCAAAGATAACGTGAACATCGAGGATGCGTTCTCAGTCTTGACTAAAGAAATCCTGGAAAAGGTAGGCTCCTCCTCTGCTCTGAGTAGAAACAAGATGGGAGATTCTTCTTGACAGGTTGGGTAAACAAGGTTGTAAATACCTAAGTTTAGTAACAAAGCACAGCCAGTGCTGTTCTTGAATAATGGAGTTAGTATTTATGGGGGATCCTATAGCTGTAGACATACAGAGGAGGAACATGGGAGAGAAGGATTGTGGGAGAAGAGAAGAACAGGAGAGGGGAGCAGGTAAAAATACAGTTCAGAGAGAAGATCAGGAAAACTGCATTTGTGGCTTTACTTCCCATGCTTTTCTTCAAGAGAGCTTAACAGCTCCAGAGTAGTTGCACTTCTGCGCCAGGGAGGTTCCTTCTTCTGTAGGATTCAGCAGAATATGCACCCTGTGAAGATGCTGCTTGCTGATTGAATTGAAAAGAACTTTTATGTTCAGCAATCCAGTGTTTTATCCAAAGTTCTCAGCTGTTTGTTAGGTAATTTACACTAGTGCTTTTGAAGTTACTAGGACCTAAAGATTTGAGTTAATTAGTGGTAGAATCAATATTGTAGCTGTCCAGAATCAGCATCTCTACCTACCTAGAGTGTGTTGGCTTAAAGGTCCTTACTCCTCAGGGCTGCGATACTTTTGTAAGACTGAATTATTGTTAATTAGCTCTGAAAATGTTTTGCATTGCAATTTATTTTTAGACAGTAGGATATTATTTTAGACAGTAATGGATGTTCTTCATGTAATGCATTATCATTGCCATTCATCACCAATATTAGTTATACAGAACTAGCCTTCCATTCCGAATGCTCTTGAAGTCATAATAAAGATAAATGAGCAAAATTACTGACAAAGTCACAAGTTGCAGTGTTTTGATTAAGTAGCCATAGGGGATGGTCAGAATAATAGCTCAGGGTTAGACTCCTAAATCAAGGTCCTGTTGTATAACACAATAACACAAGCTATAGTTAGTTATTTGGGGGTTGGGAGGGGGGGAGGAGGCGGGGAAATAAAAGAAAAGCTTTTGGTTCTTTTAGCATGAAAATGAAGCTCAGCAACTCAGCAGCCACCAGGATAATGGCAGGTCCATGAATAGTTGGGAAGAAGGCTCGGAATCAGATAACTCTGATTTTCTTGTAAATGAAAAAGATACTGTCTACTGCAAATAGAGAATATATTTGTTAGTATGAAGCATGAAACCTTCAAAACAAGAGCTATGATCATAACTCCTGCAGAGACAAATACGTGTGAAACGACCATTTCTGCAGAGGGTGTTTGGGTAAGATCCAAGAGAATTATCTGCAGCATTTGGGTATTTCTCACATTTAAGATTGCCTGTACTCATTTTACTTTAAATGGAGCTTCAGTATTCCTGCTCATCTTCATGAAAATCCATGGGTTTTGTCGTGTGGACATGCAAACAAATTCCGACCGTGTTGAAAGGGCTGTACTGCTGCATGGCTTTGATTGGAGCTGCTTGAGAATGCAACGGTGTGCTCTGTGTGCCAGCCTGTGTGCTGGGAAAATATGTTCATGAGAATTTGTCAAGTTCATCTGTGGTAGCATTTCACCTTACCTACCTCACCTGGAGTATTGTGTCCAGTTCTGGGCTCCCTGGTATAAAAAGGACAGGGATCTCCTGGAGAGAGTCCAGAGGAGGGCTACAAAGGTGATTAAGGGCCTGGAGCATCTCCCCTATGAGGAAAGGCTGAGAAGATTGGGACTGTTCAGCCTTGAGAAGAGAAGACTAAGGGGGGACCTAATTAATGTTTATAATTATCTTAAGCAGGGGATGCAGGGGGAATCAGCCAGCCCCTTTTCAGTGGTTTGTGGGGACAGGACAAGGGGCAATGGCTGCGAGTTGGAGCACAGGAAGTTCCGCACCAACATGCGGAAAAACTTTTTCACAGCGAGGGTGACAGAGCCCTGGGACAGGCTGCCCAGGGAGGTGGTGGAGTCTCCTTCTCTGGAGAGATTCAAGACCCATCTGGATGCCTATCTCAGTGAAATGTCCTAGGGAGCTGCTTTGGCAGGGGGTTGGACCCGATGATCTCTGGAGGTCCCTTCCAACCCCTACAATTCTGTGATTCTATGATTCTATGAAATGTGTGCAGTCCCCTGTTGGGGCATCGTGTACCATTACTTTGGTGTATAATTTGTCATTTTTAGTGAAATGCATTTGTTGATTTAAACAAGCCCTCCTTTAGCCCAATTGGTTTTACCACTGGCCTGGTAAGAAAGAGTTCAGGGTAAAAAAATAAATCTACCACATAGTTTCATCATGGTTTTCAGGTTCGACAAAATAATTTGCTTGTTCATAAAACTGTGAAATCTGAATGTAGTACTTGAATTTTAACTTCCTCTAACTGATGAAATTTTGGAGAAGGAAAAATGCAGTAGGAAGTGTGACAAGTAGCTGTGAAAAATGACATGATAGATGCCAGTCTGAGATCACTTCAGTCACACATCCATTCAGTAGCGGTAAAACCCGTACTTGCTGATGGTAAAAAAAGAGATACAGCTTTGCGCAGTGTTTTGGCCCAAGACACCTACATCTGAGGCAGCAGGATATCAGGCCTCACTGACTTCTGCAGTAGGACCACCTGTCCCAGACTGACGAGATGCTTCAGTGGAAGCATGTCATTGCTTTACCAGTCCCATCAAGGAAACTCGTTTTAAGGAACTACCTAGGAAAGTCTGTTGTGGCCAAGCTTTTGGGAAGTATGTCAAGGTCGTTCAGAAGTAAGATAGATAGGCAGAGCAGGCTGGCAGGCAGTAGACCATTTTCAGATGCATTGCAGTGGGCTGTACTGAGCTGAGGAAATCAAGGGTTTTTTTTCTGTATGCCATTGTTCACCATCTACCACAGGCATTTCTTTATTTAAAAAACTACAGAAAACACTCCTGCAGATGGGGAAGATCAATGTCCGGAGTTAAAAAGCTCACACAGAAGTAATGAGCTTCTTCATTCTCTTGAAATTTAGAAGAAGTTGTGGTTCGGTGAAGGATCAGGGGGAAAAAATAACATTAAAATGTGTCAGGCATTAAAAAAAAAAAAAAAAAAAAAGACAAGTTTGTATAATCATTATTTTACGCTGCATTTCCTGTATCTTTTTTTGTGGTTTTACTTGTAGTGGGCTTAGAGGAGGGAGAAGAATTCTGTGTGCCAGTGATTTAGACAACTAAAACGCTGCTTAACGTTTCAGATATTTATCATCTCTGCCATTCCATGCTGACTCTCATTCCTACAGCTCTAATTTATAGGGGTGGTCTCATTAAAACAATCAGATGTTGTTCGCTAAGCTAAGAAGTCATGCTGTATTTTTGAGAACTCACCATTTTGAAGCAGTCAGTTAATAATAACTGATTTGATTGTATCTGAAAGGCTGCAGTGGAAATGAATGTGAATGACACAACTTATCCCAGAAGTTTGCTTAGACATGTTGACAAATAAAACCATTGTTTTATTTATCCATAATTCTTATGAGTCTCAGATATGCCTAAACCTGTTCATTAGTGGCTGGCAGCTGGTCCTTAGCAATGCTTCTGGTTGCCAGTGAACTATGTGTACTGGTGAGTTAGTTTTCAAAAGACAACCAAAACAAAAAAAATACCACCCAAAATGCAGTTGTTGTTTGCACTTTGGTAGTGTTTTGTTTCATGGCTGACAAGCAATACTCTTCTCAACTAGCTTTAAAAAAAAAACTATGACAAGCCTTTGTGTTTCTGTCTTTGTGGGTGTGGTGGCTGGTATTTTTCTAAACTAGGAGCAGAAGGAGGGAAATTGTGTTCAACAAAAAAGAAAATAAAGCTTTTTGCCCTTTTCTGCTATAAAGCTAACAGAAATTTACATTCTGCCTACCTCCCAAGAATGACTGGCTACTAAGATTGTTTTAATATAATATTAAACAAACTTACATCTGCTGAGCAGAGAACACTCAAAATCCATGTAAGACCTTTCCCTGTGCTGTTGAGAGTAACATTTAATGTTTAACACATGGATGTCATTTGAGATGAACATTCAGAAGCAGCAAGCCTCTATTCTGTTCTTCCTTGATCTCTTTACCTTGCTTTCCTGTGGCAACAATATTTTGAGATTAGACTATGTGTCCCATTTCTCTGCTCCTAAAATACCTTTGTAACTTCCTACCTGATTTTAAACAAATTTGATAGGTCAGACTGAAAGAAAACCAAGTTTCTGAGGAGTTCCTAAAAAATATAGGGAGCTGGGTGGAGGAGAGGCAGAGTGTTCTGCAGAAGTAAAGTCTCCAGCGTTAGTTCATACAGTATTAAACAGAGATGACTACACAGAGAGACTGAAAACCGCTTCAACCAGCCACTCCAGCTGGAGCTTGCATCATGTATATCAAATTTGGTTCACTGCAAGACCCAAATCCATAGGAAATCAGATTTTGTTGTTGCCAAGGTTCATGGAATTGTTAGTTTGTCCAAAAGACTTGTGCTCCAGCAATGCTCATTCAGGGTTTCTTTGTTATCCTCAGTTGTGTATGGAGGCTTTATTTGCCCTTTATTTATCTTATAATGACCACAGAATATTAATTTCTGCATGAGGTTTTTCATAATGCTTGTAATGCTATAGTTTAGATCTGGTTTAGATTTTTATCTTCATAACCTTCTTAGTAACATCAGGTAGTATGTTCAGCATTACATGTATGGGAACCAAGGTATGGAGATTAAAGGAAAGAGGATAAATGGTGCCAACTCACTTATTCCTGCTGCAATATAGGGCATAATTTTACTGCACAATCTTCTTTAATTATTACAAAAAAAAGAAAGTCTGTTCTGGACATTGAATGTGCCAGATATTTTTCTGGAAAGAGTAGCATATAATTAGGCCATGTAAATCAAAACTTAATCATAATGTTTGAGCATAAGGGATGAGATTCATCTGAGTGTGCAGCCTTAGCTAAAATTTGCATGACTGGTCTGGTGTGGTTGTCTGGCATCATCTTTGTCCTTGTTTCAGGATAGAACTGTGTTCTGGAGGTGTCTTTTTCTCTCTGTTGATTACAGAGGACTTCATATCTCAGCCTGTATGGCATTATATGATCAGACTTAAATAAATTAAACTCCAGGAGACCAAAGGGATGTTACACATTTGGCTTACTTTGGCATTTGCTGTTTCTGGAAGATCTGGACTTTGAAGCTGGATTGCTCTTCAGAATAGGAATTTTGAGGTACAACTATATTAATCCTTACATAAATAATCTGCAGGGTTGAGGTATCTTACAGTAACAGGACAGCTATCTTCTCAGGTTTGTGAAATAACTCCTCGCAGTATAACATGCTATGTGGTATTAACAGAAGAGGGAGATAGAGACCCACACTTTGCCAGTGGGTTATATGTTTTGGACATTGTGGAATAGTAAGCTTTGGGAGCAAGGACTTCATGGCCATTTCTTGAGGAACACGCTCTGCGGCAGTTAGGTCCTTTGTGCCTGACCTCATATCCTCTCCTGGTCCTCTCCGTAGGGCCCCAGGGATCGCTTTCCCTGGTAATGCATCTCCAACTCTTTGAGACTGCTTGCCCCCTGTCCTGCCCATTCCTCTTGTGAGAGGACTGTCTTGCATTTTGAATTACAGAGTACAGGGAAAATACATGTCAAGAAAATGGCGGGACTGGTCTTGACTGAGCTCTCTCTGCTGGCAGCTCAGGCACAGGCATCCGGTGAACATGGTTGCGTGAAGTTCCATGGCATGCTTTGCCAGTCTTTGTCAACTGTCACGGTTACGATTGCAGCCATTAAGTATGATCATTCTGTTATTAGAGAGAACAAAAAACCCTGGAATTCAAGAAGTTGCAAATAATAGTAGCTACAGATGCAGTCCCTTCAGTTTGTTTCTCTAAGGCCCACAGTTCTCCTTCAGGCACTCCACGTCTGCCTTTCTTGAGGGCATTGAAATATATATGATAGAATCCTTCCAAAACCCATCATGAACCCCGCTTCCAAAATAAACCAATGTCAAAACACATTGCTTGTGGTTCCAGGGTAGGTGAATCCAACTTGGTGTATGACTGCTAATCTAAGCAGTTTTCCAGCAAGGAGCAGGCAGCTGCTCTTAACTAAGATTTATGAATGTGCTCCATTAGAAGCCATTCAAAGAGCTTCCCTTATTTTTTGATGATGAATTATCATTTTCCTTTTGTATACCAGCTTGCTTTCCGATTGAAAAAAAGCCAAAACAAAACAAAAAACCCCAGTATTTGGCAGCTCAGCCATCTCATCACAATTCCTGCCTCTCAAAGTTAGGTGATACAAACTCTGCTTAGAGCTGGGGAGGAGAGACACCTGGCTATAGAGAGCAGTTCATCCTGTCTGATTTTCTCCACTGATGAAGCAGAGAGTTTAAAGTCAGCTTAAACAGATGCCTGCCTGTTCTGTGAGACATACCATGTCTGCTGCGCTATTCAACAGGAAGAACTAGCATTTGATAGCAGGAGGTTTCAGCATCTTACTAAAATCACTGTAGAGCAGAGCTGCATCTGTCTGTGGTGATATGTTCAAAACCCCATTTTGCCTGAGATGCTGAAGTGGAAATCTGAGCTACTCACTACCATTGTGGTTCTTCTCACCATTTCACAGGTTTCTGCTGTTTGTTGGCTGGCTTGTTGGGAGTGAGTTCCAACAGGCTGAGCTGAAATGTGAGCTGGAAGCCTTAGTGTTCAGGGAGCCCTGAAGAAGGAATGTTGCCCTCCTTGTTCTCTAAAGTGGGAGAGATTTGCATACCTTCCTGCTGGAATTTCAGGAGAGGAGGGTGCCCCACCTCTTCCAAGTCTCTTCTGAAGTTGAGATCTATGTGGGATTGCTCGATTATTCCTTCAGAGTTTTAAGCAGGAGTTGTAGTATCTCTTCAGGTTACAAAGGTGCACTTTTAAAATCTGTGGATAGCACATTTGCTTAAATGAATCCCTGGCTCTTATCTGCTTGATGAAGATCCTGTATGGAACATTCTTGCCAAACTGAAGTGATTCTTAAAGTCCTCAACTTCTAAATGGTTTCTGAAACAAACTACTACCTCTTTATTTGTGGAAAGGTGGTTCTTGTCTTTCAGTCCTGGCTAATTTGTTGATGAACTATCAGATAATGATTTTGCAGATTATATGAAACATTTTATTGTCAAATATGTTTCACCATTCTTAATTGCTTATAGTACTGAGGATCCTTGTTAAGGATACAGGTACAGCTTGCTTGCCACCCAGAAGTACTATTAAGTAGTAAAGTATTTGCAGGTATGCATCTAAAGTTAAAAGAAACTTGAATTCTGACATTATTCAAACTGATTCTTCTAGAGCTTTGGCTACTTAAACTGAATATTTTTTTTGGTTCTGAAGAAAAAGTAGTGGTGAAACTAAATCTACTTAGTTTATGTCCACAATAATCAAGGCTCAGTATTATTTCTTAACTCTCAACAGAGTGATTTTAAATTTCTTTTTGTACCTTTGTCTTCCAAAGCTTTTATTTCTTCTTTTTCTTTTTCCCTCAGAATCTCATCTCTAAACCTGAGTGGTGTCTTGTTCCTTGAGATGACAAGGTTACAGTTGTGTACTTTTGATTCTGCCTTGCTTCCTTTGTTAAAAAGGTCTTCAGAATTTACTGTCTGAGCTTGAAGACTACCAAATACTGTCTCCACCTATCACAAATCATAATGGGTAATGCCTGTACTCAAGCACCTTACACGACTGTAAAAAATCAAATCAGAAGTTATGAAGCTGCATGTTGGAATTTGTGTGAAGTCTTGAGGGTAATAAAAATGGTTTGTCTGTTGGTACTTGTTGCTCCAACAAAAAACCAAGTAAAAGTGCACATGCTGTATTTCTTCATACATGACTTACGTGTGACTAATGATGAGGAATTCCTAAAATCAGTCTTACTGTGACCAGAGTCAGAACAATAGGTGTTAGTAATTTTATTTCATGGCAGCTTCAGCATCCATCCTGTGTTTTAGACACTATGGTACCTTCCCTGCCCTCTACTCCTGCCTCTATCCATGACTTCTGATCCTATCCTGCGTGTTTCATCTCCTCCGCAAGAAGCATCCATCCTGTGGAATGCCTCCCTGGGTCCCTGCAGCTGCTGTGAGGCCTGGAACTATGGCTACAGAAGGAAAACGAGACAATGTCAGGCGTCTTCTCCAGAACTGTAGATAGTGTTAAATAGATTCTCAGACAAAGAGACACAAGGCTTAGTGTAACATAGGGGAACCTTTTATCTTCCCCTCATTTTTATTCTGTTGAGTGATTTTAGGTGAACCTTTCTGGGTGTAGTCAATATTCCACCACCCTGTGACATCATACATGTACTTTCTTGATGCTGAATCATGATTATCTTTGTACTACGTGATCATAGAATCACATAATGTGTTGGGTTGGAGAGCACCTTAGAGATGACCATCTAGTTCCAACCCCCTGCCTTGGGCAGGGACACCCTCCACTAGCCCAGGTTGCCCAAAGCCCCATCCAACCTGGCCTTGAACACTGCCAGGGAGGGGGCAGCCACAGCTTCTCTGGGCAGCCTGTGCCAGGGCCTCACCATCCTCAGAGTAAAAAATCCCTGTGAAATGGTTCCTTTTTCCCCTGTATTTTGAATTTTATTAATTCCAGCTTAGATAGCTGTCTTCTCTGGAAGCTTCTCTGTATTGTGAGGAATGGTTGTTTATGGCTGTTGGGTTTGGATTGAGAGGAATGTTGTGAATCCAGTGGTTTTACTTAACTTCTCTGTGTTCCCATTTCCCATTCAGTAAACCTGTCAAGAAGCAGGCAGGAGAATGGCAATTAAAGACATTAGGACTTCTCTTTCCCCCTGCTAGGTATGTGACAATGTTCTCTGTGTCTTTGTGCCTGGGTTCAGGGCTTGGCACTCACAGTTTTAGAGTACAAGATTGCAACATGTAGTGGTATTGTATTGCTCAACTGGGTTTGACTGTTTCTCTGGACAGCACTAATTATCTAGCTGAATTTATGGCTGAAAAGGAGAGTCCTGGTTTTGCAGATTTTTTTATTTTTTTTTAAATCTGTGCCTGTGATCAGTACATAAATGTTTTACAAGGGCGGAGTGCTTTTTTGATGATAGTTTATCCCTGTAAAGACCGGGTTGTTTCCATTTGGGGGTATTTTTGGTTATTAAACAGAGATGAGAAATAAGAGAATTGTAGTGAATTTCACAAAACAAGTTGTGGTCCTTTATAACTGTGGTGGTTTAGTCCTGGCTGGAGGCCAGACACCACCGAAGTTGGTCTATCACTCCCCCTTTCAGTTGGACAGGGGAGAAAATATATATTGAGAGGCTCAGGAGTGGAGATAAGGACAGGGAGAGATCATTCTGTGATCAGTGTCATGGGCAAAACAGACTCAAAAGAGAGTTGCTTCTAGCTGCGTCTCACAGCAGCCATCTCTGCCGCCCCCCGTTCTCTACCAGCACCCAGCTACACAAAACTGTGACACTAACAATTAATAACCTGTGCCTTTTTTTAATGGGTACTAATGTTCTATATTTCCCTTTTCCTTTCAACTGGATTTTTGTACCCTGTGCTCATTGCTTCACAGATTACTGTACTCAACTGCAAATTAGTAATATTCCATGTAGTCAACAGAAGAGCCTGTACATCTAGAACAATTCGTGTGAGTAAAGATGTACTGTATCAGTTCATATGGTTTGTAGTGTGTCCTCAAAGGACACTTTCTATCATCTGTCACCTTGGGAGTTAGGAGAGATGTTTGAAGCAGCTGAAGAATGTACATACACCAAGCTGTGACTTGCATGGGCATCAGTCTCTGTCTCATTTATTAGAAAACTGCAATGTTTTAATTAAATATTCAAAGGAAAAATATAACCAGTGCCCCCCCCCAATCTTTCACACATTAAAATAGATGAAAATTCAAGATTTTCAAGTTGTTTTCTAGTTACCTTCATTAAATGTTTGCTTTTGTTTGTTTTACAGAAATCCTGTGTATTATATGACTTAGATGTTGTGGCTCTAAATGAAAGTAAGAAGAGAACCTGCTGTGCATTCTGAAATACTGTTTCTTATTCCATTTTCTCTTCAGAAAATACTAACTCTTGCAAAGGAACATGCAAGATTTTAAAAGGGAGCCTGTAATCCCAAAACACAGTATTTGGGCATCCTTTGTATTACACAGACTTGATTGTTAAATGCTTTGATATGTGTATATTATATTTTCATATTTTTAATGTGAAGTTAAAACCATTACCTAACTTTGGAAATAGTTAGATGCGTCACAGGATGACTGCATGTGCATAAAAATGTTTGCAGGGATGAAGTCTAAGTGTACTAACTTTCCTTTATTAAAAAACTGAAACAAAACAAACCAAAAATCTCACCTTGACTGCTTTTTTCTGTTTTATTTACTCCAAATTTGTAATACAATGAACACTGACATCATCACACCGGCAACTTTCCGATATACGAAATCACTTAGGCTCTATCCCCAGATAACGTGTGTCGTTGAGTAGCTGATACTTGCCTTTGATACGCCCTTGAATACCCTTGAACAAGTAGCATACTTGTGTTTTCACATGTTGCTTTGGCTGTAAATGATCATAATATTAAAAGGGTATGCAGGGCTTGTTTGATATTGGGTGATATTTGTGTTTGCTTCTTAAAGTACAATTGCATCAGGTATCTGACAGTGCTCATTTAGATCTGTTTCAAACTGATATGTAACATCTCTAATTTCAGTAAAGGATATCAGGTTTTATTTCCATGTAAATCAGGGTAGAATGAGGATGCCAGTTTCTTTTCCTTTAACCAAAAGCAAAGGGAACACAAATTGAACCTCCGGGACATGCACAAACACAAGTTGGGAAATCTGAAGCACTGTGGTGATTAGATTATAGTCTTTCTTCTCTTTCCTTCTTAATTACTTCTTTTTGCCTCGAAGATGTGGTTCTTGCTGATTATTAATTTAATTGTTTTATCACCATTTGTGAACGAATAATACTACTGTGCAGAGCTGTGTTGTGAGCTATCCTGGCACATCCAGAATAACCAACTGCACTGGCTTATTCTTCTGGAATGTCACCACCCTCCTGAAATATGCCTCCTCCTTTTTAGAGGGCTGTTTGCAGATTGTCATAATGTCAAATTATTATTAAATTTGGTATTGAGACAGTGAGCTCAACTGGAAAATGCTTTTTGAAGCACATGGGACCTAATGTGCCTGAGCATTCTGCCAGGTGACTGCACAAAGGATGGGAAGGGCTACTATTTACAGCCGCTCCTAATCATGGCCAGTGGCTTAAACGAGCATTTAGAGGAAAATCTGAAAACACGGAACAAAGGATAATCCCTGCCCTAGTTACAGCCATGGCAGTGGAACAAAATTGTGCTGGAAGGGATTTTGAGAGGCTGTCCAGGTTCTCTTCTTATCTCAGCCTCAGATCACCTGTCCCTGCTGTATTGCAGGAAGATGTTTAGAGACCTGCAGTGATGGAGATTTCAGGTCTGAGTGGTGTACAGTCCTCACTTAACTGGTTTGGCAAGCAGGAAGTTTCCTGATACCTAACCTAACTGGTACACAGGGAGAGCAGGTTCTCCCTGTCCTCTTTATGTAGGTGAACACCTCTGTCTGCCTCTCTCATCTCTTTAGTCCAGAGAACTCCAGTCCCTTCTACCTTCCCTTGTAGTTAGGGTTTTGTGAATCCTTTTCCACTTTTGTCTCTCTCCTCTCCGCTGGTTCTCAACTGGAGTTTAGACCTGAAAACTAAGCAAGCTATTCTGGTTTAAATAATAATGGCTGGATAGATTACAATTCTTTTTTTCCTTATTTATGATACTCCTACTTATGCATTCCAGCATCAGCATAATGCAAGATAGCTTAGCATTGCTCGTGATTCGTAATCTCTTTTCTGAAGAACTGCTTTTTTATCCTGATACATACTTGTGCAGCTGATTATTCCTTTGTATGTGTAGAACCTTCTGTTTCTCCTTATTCAGTGGCATTTCAGTTTCTCCAGTCTGCCAAGATCCTTCTGAATCGTAATGCTGTGCCGCGGCGTAGTTGGAGCTTCTTCCTGTAGATACAGCCTCCAAATGTAAGCATATTCTGTTCAGTCATCAGAGAGGTTCATGCAAGTACTGAATTTCAGTTCTGAATCCAAGGCAGATCTCACTGAAATCCTGTTCAATGTATCCTTTCAGCCTGGAAGTACTAAGTACTTCAAAACAATTTTGCACTCATTTTATATACTTGTCTAGACCTTTTCTTCAGTTTTTGTTATGAGCACACTCTGGGAAACCCCATGGTCCTCACTCTTTCTACTCTATCCACAAAGCCTTGTTACCATCTAATAGACGTAAACTAGATTGATCTGGTATTGTTTCTTACTGACAAACACATGCTGCTGCTTACAAATGGTTGGATTACCTATTGAAATGTGTGGGGTTTTTTTTCTTTTTTGAGTAGCAGTTCAGTGAACCAGTTTGCAGAGCTTCTTCCTCCCATCCTTAAAAGAGTTCTTTTCAAATTTTCTGGAACCTCACTCATCCTTTACTGATTTCTTGGAGATAGTAGCAGGTCTAACATTGCTTGAACCCTAAGGGAGTTTCATTATGTGCAGTCTTATAAAAAACTTTTAAGTTGTCTAAGTATTTTCCAGTCTATTCTTTCATTTTTCTAGCCTAAATTCTTAGGCTTTTGTCAGTGGGGCTAGTAGTAAAATCACATTTGCCTTTTTACATTGAAGAGTGAGGTTAAAAAAGGTATTAAGGATACTGGTGTCTCAGCATCACCAGTAGATTGGTGATGATTAAATAAATTTCCCCTTCCATGAGATAAGTCTGATTTTTTCCTTGGTTTTCTCACTGTGCATCTTTCCAACTACCTTGCTATCTTTTAAATCAAATTGTCTAACAATTGGGGACCTTTCCTGGGTTTGTCCATGTATATTCTAGAAATTTATTCATAACTTAGCAATTTGACCTACTTTCTTTCAGGTAATTGAAGATTTTATGATTCAGGCAAGTTAGTTATTTCACTTCCTCTCCTTCCTCTGCATAGATCAAATTCTGCAGTTTTTCCTGATCAGCCTTCACTGAATCAGCCTGCAGCACTGGATCGCTAATGAAGCTGCCCTAAACTCTCAGAAGTTTACCTACTAGTTCTCAAGAGTTTGTCTCCACTCTTCCTAACAATGAAAACTGATTAAAGGAGGTCAGGTTGATCCATAATTTTAATTTCTCCTCTGTGTAGCTAATCAGAATTTCAAATACAGGAGTTTCTTCTCGCGGTGCTTTCTGCTACTTGCGGCTTAGGTACGATTCAGTCACTGGCCAAACATACGGAGGTGGAAATATTTAGGTTCCCATGCAACAGCAAATGCTTGCAGGATGCCTCACCCTGCCTGCAAATTGGGTGCTTCACCTGTAACACTCCAGGTGGAATGAATGCTCTCCTCTCCGCATCTTTTGCTCTCCCGGAGCAAAGAAAATGCCTTTTTCTATGCACCTGTATTGTGGACTGGGTTCACAGAAGTGAGCCACTGGAGGAAAACCACCACTCACTAGAAAGCCCCAAAAACTTCCCACCAAACTGGAATGCTTGTGGTTTTGGTGTCATTTTCCCAACTAGAAAATAGAATGTTAGTTGAGAGCATTATCGTCATACAGTTTGTCTCCAAAGCTGGCTGGATGATAGTGCCACACAAGTTCCCACAGATGGAATTTTTACAATAAATACAGGTCAAATTAAGGGATTTAACTGGAGAAAGGAGAACGCACAGTGAAATGGAAGATGAAAGCTTGAATGTTCACGCAGGACCCTCAGATCTCTCTTTACAATACCTTGCCTGAGCAAAGATTCCTTGGATTTTGCCAGTAATACAGGAATAGTGTTTTCTTTCAAACCGTCAGCGTAACCTGTATCAGCTGCATTGCTGTCTTGTGCTGTCTTTCTCCCACACCTTGAAGAAAGGCAAGCGTTCAGGGTCTGATTCTGAAATGGTCACTGCATCTCCAGTTGTTTCCCTTTGCACTTCAATCACATGTGGGGGGTTATACTGTAATACTGACTCCGATGGCTGTGCATGAAACCTGCCGCATAGGGATCAGGGTTTTATCTGCATTCATGCCAAGATCACGTGTGTTGTGAACAGTGCCATTTCAAATGTTAGCAGAGATGGGAACTGATGATGATCTCGGAATGCTTTAAAAATCATTTTATTGGCAATGGAATAAACACACTAGAGATTTTACAGCCTGCTGCGCAAATGTGTTGTGAAATCAACATGAAAGCCAGTCAATTCAAAATGCATTTAAGAATAGTTTCAGGAATTATTCCGAGTTCCCCCCTTCCTCCTCGTCACTGCTTACGGTTTTCTGGAGACAATTTCCTGTTGATACAAGAAAGCCTGTCTCTGAAGGTCACCTGCGAGGCATGCACACAAAAAGGAGGACTACATTGAGGAAGGGAGCCCCTGCCCTGAGGTGGTCCTGCTCGAGGGGATTCCTCTCCAGGTCCCACGGCTTCCTTAGCATTTTGCACCGGAGGAGACTGGTAAGAGATCACACTAAGGGACCAAGGCATTGCTAGACATCAGAGAAATGATCCTATCTCAAGTGTTAATTATACATAAGGTGCAGTTAAAACAAGAAATCATCTGAGATTCATATGTGCTGGTGGTTTGAATACTCTGTGTGTAATATTAGAAGTTATTATAAGGCAGCTGGGCTACACTACAGCTACAACACATAACAAAATCACTCTGAGAGCTCCAGTGAGACCTTTAAATACTAATAAGCTTCATGATGCCTCCTTTCCTGGAAAAAATGACTGAAATTTAGATAGTCTCTGGAAGCTGCATTTTTAAAAAATTTGTCTTGTTCCAGTAGTAAGAGTGGGGTTGGGTTTCCACTGGTCGGGGGCAGGGAACACAAACATGGTTATATGAGGACAAACCTAAAAGCTTTAGGGCGTCTAAACCTGCCTGGAGAATGAGAAAATCTTTAAAGAGAAATTAGCATTAACTATTTCTATGTGAAAGATGCATTTCTTCCCAGACAGCAGAAGTGCATGTCTGGGAGGATACACTGTGAGACAGTATCTATCACAAAATTAATGTTAACTACAACTGTGTTGAAAAAGCAATTACCAGCAGATTAGTGCTGGTGTATCCCAGTCTGATGTGATCTGCTTTGCCTTGTACACTGCACCCGATTACCTTGTCAAACCTGAACAACTTAAAACCATGCTTAAAACCACTCTCTGTATTTCAAAAGTAATGCTCTTAGCTATTGTATTACTTTGCACTTCAGTAGCTTCATATAAGTTGTTCAAAGCATTTGGTGAACTTTGTAAAAGGAAAACTACTTTGAAAAAAAAAAATCCAGTGTCATATTTTAAAAGCTAACTATTCAGGTAGGAGGGAACCCAACAGCAGCAGCATGATCCAGTGTAGAGAATGAAGGTTTTCCGCAGCGCTGGGAAACCCCAGTGCTAGAGTGCAGCTAAAGCATGAACCCACATCAGGATGAGGTTCAAACCAACCCAGATCCATTTAAAGCAAGATAAGTGGAGTTTTCTGTAATCCTCTGTGCCAACTGGGCCTCCAGAGTCTTTGTTGCATCTTGGAGAGCATGGATAAGGTCTGGTCGCAGAGCGGAACAAGAGCGTGTCTGTGTCAGCCCTGCTCATGCTCGCGGCCGCACCAGCAGTTATGTAGGCACAGGGCAGTGGCACTCACATGAGGAAGGGCAAGCGGCAGGAGAAGCTCTTCGCTACCAGAGCAATTCCCCGAGCTCTCCCATCCTTGTCAGTCTCAAGCAGTGGGAGAAGGGGCCCGGGGGGAGATGGTAGCTGTGGATGTTTCCAGGCATTTCACAAATCACTAAAAGGCACCTTTATGTTTCTAGTCAACAGTACAGCCTTAAATGTCACCGAGTTTATGGCAGTAAAGTTAACAGTTTTGACACAAAAGTGAACAAAACAAGGTTAGGCACAGCACAGTGTGAGCGCTCAGGAGTTAGCCTTTCCGGCCCGATTTCCCAGAGCTTCTGCAGCCTCGCAATCTGGAGATAAAAGCGCCTTAAAAACGGTGACATAAAATAGCTTATGGAGATGATAGTTCATCACGTAAGCCAGTGTGAAAAGAGAACCAGCAGCTGATTCTAAACTTTGTGGTGGCCTAAAGTTCCCCCAATACCCAACATTTGGAACGAGCGCCTGTGCCGTAACAGTGATACAAAGTCAAAGGCCTTCCTTCACTCCTGTGTTCTACTCTTTGTGCTGTAAATACCCATCTGTGGTGAAACTGAAATAATGGGCTAATAAAGCCGTCACCTAATTGGATTTTTCTTAACGTAGGATGAGTTCCACAACAAAAGTTGCTATGCTAAATCACGCAGCGAGAAGCCGCAGTGCACCTCGCTTGCTCTGAATGGCTCCTCTGTAGGGGAAGCGAGACCTTTTCCCCACCAGCTGTAGATGCAGGCGCGCAGGCAGGCGGCTCTCCGTCCCCTCTCGCAGGGAAGCGGCTCACGGAAATCCATGCGCTCCAAGAGCCGTCGACCTCCCGGCCATTAAGCCCCCGCTCACCCCCACCTCACCGGCCGCGCTGACAGGCTCTCCCCGCGCCTTCCCTACCCCGGCGGTCCGCGGGGGGAAGGGTGGGCGCGCACCTGCGGGGCCGCCCGGCGGCTCCCCGCGGCGGGGCCCTGCGCGCTGGCGGCGGGCGGGCTGCACGTCGGGCGAGCGGTCGGAGGGTGGAGTGAGAGGGACAGGCTTGGCGGCGGCGCTCCCGGGCGGGCGGGCAGCCCGGCACTTTCCTTTTCGGCGCGGGGAGGAGCGGCAGCTGCGCAGGCGTTGCTCGCACCCTGTTGATTAGTCAGTGCTGGGATGGCGCTTCCTGGGCCAGGCGCGGCGGCGGGCGGCCCCAGCCGGTCCCGGGGGGCGGCGGGCAGCAGCAGCAGCAGCAGCAGCCGCCGCCACAGCAGCCGGCCGGCGGGCCTCCCCTTCTGCCTAGCCCGGCATGTCCCGCGGCGGCCGGCGCTGAGCGAGGCGGTCCTCCTCCCTCCCTCCCTCCCTCCCTCTCTCCTTCCCTCTGCTCCCCTCTCCGCTCCCCCACCCCGCCGGCTGCAGCCTCGCCGGGTGGGAGCACCCCGCCGGCGCTGCCTGTCTGGCTCCCCTCCGTTCCCTCCCCGGGCTGGGAAGATGGACCCTGGCCCGCCGCTGGGCTGCAGCCTCAAGGACGTGAAGTGGAGTGCGGTGGCCGTCCCTTTGGACCTGCTCGTCAGCACCTACCGGCTCCCCCAGATCGCCCGGCTGGACAGCGGTGCGTGGGGCGGTGGGCGGCCGGCTTTGCCCGGCGGCTGGCGGGGAGCGGGGCCGGGCTGCGGAGGCAGGCGGCGAGCGGCGGGGGCCGCTCCCGGGGCGGGCTGTCAGACAACCGGGTTCACCCCCTTTCCTCCCGCGGCTCCCCGGAGTACTTTTCGTGCCGTCCTTAACGCCGGCATCTGCGTTACCGGGTGTCGGTGCGAGGCTTCGGCTTGCATGGGAGTCCGTGAGGTGCCTTGCATCAAAATATCTCGGTAATCCCCCGCCCCCTTACCGGGTGTGTGCAGGGGAGCTCGGTGAAGCCTGCTTGCTGTCAGCTGCCTGCCCCTGAGAAAGGTCTTTGCTATCTCAAACCCAAACGTGGAAGGGCATATTCAGTGCAGGAGACCCAGTGTTGTGGTGAAGTGATGCTACACCGAGGCCGAGTAAGAAGGGACGTTAAATAGCCAAGTGGGCTAAATCTCAAAAACTAAAAAAGCCATGGACCTGTGAAAGGAGGAGTAATGTAAGACGCCTTTACAGTCTCCAGATTAACTTTTTATTGCCGTTCACTTGGGTGCTCACCTGCCGTTTCCAAGCATGCAGCTTTCTGTTTGCTCCAGGAAATAAGAAATGGGTCTGACAGAGTAGCTACGACAGCAGCGTTCTGCCTTTCCTAGATACGCGTCTTAGAAAGTAACGTGTCAGCACAGAGGCGTGTGGGGAATGGCTTATGAAGGTTCAGACACTGTGCGTGTGCATTGCGTGGTAGCTCCCTGTCCAGCTCTACCTTCTCAAAGGGTAAAAGAGAAAGAGAACTCGCAGATCAGGAAAAATGTCCAGGCTCTTTATTTAACTAGCCTATGAAGGCACCTTGTACTCCCATGATGTATGAGAACAGCTCTCTTTTACGAAGTTTTGTATTGATTTGAAAAGTTAAAAATGAGCACAGGTCTCGTCCTGTGTCGCTCCCCGGCGTTCAGGAGGTCAAGACCAGGACCGGTTTATTACTTAACTGCAGTTCCCATAATCTAGTGATGATTCAAGCTGGGGCTTTTTTGACTTTGTCCCTTAATTATGCAGTACTTTTCCTATCCCTTCTAGTCCTTCCTCAGAGTTCGTTTTTAACTGCAGCCGTCTGCTTTTCATACCGGTGAACGTGTATTGTCCTGTGAGAGCAGCAAAGCTGGTATGTTAAGGAGTTCCTCGTGGTAATACCTTCTGTTGCTAGAAACAGCTAAGATGGCCTCCAGTCACTGCACTTCAGGCTGTCAATTTATTTGAGGTTCCTGGCAGTGGTTCAGGCTTTAGCAGTGTGTGTGTATCGATGACTTAATCATTTCCCTCTCTGTGTGCTATATGTCCCAATCTCCCTGCTCCTCTTGCCTTCCATCACTGGAAGGGGCCTGAAAGAGTTTTGTGAGTAGAGAAAGCTTATGGATTTTCAAGCAAGTAATTTATTTATTTATCCTAGTCTTATGTCATGCCTTGTGATGGGAATGTCCTGTAAGTGTCAGGGAGATGATGTAGATTTTGTGCGATGGCATTTTGTCCCACACTTCAAGCATATGGACGGGCAAGTGGATGTAAACAGACCTGAGCTCTTTCTGCCTGTGCCCTGAGGTGGCCAGACATGAGGCAGCTGTTGGCGCGGCTGTCCTGTGAGTAATGGTTTAATCCTGCACGAGACCCTCCTCGGAGGCAGGCTCGGGTACAGCACCATGCTGAGGGCTTCAGGTTGGACCTGGATGAGATCTGGCCAGTTCATAGTGTGAGCAGAGGCTCTTGGGTCTGCTTTCACCTGCTCCTGTAGGCATACCTTTTAACTTCTGGGACAACAGATGGCAGGCAAATCAATATTTTATGAAGAACACAGATGCCGTGGTCTTGGTGGTGCAAAGAGAACGCTTTTCGTACTTCCAAACGAGGTTGCCTTGCAATTAGAGGAAGCAGCCATGTGTTGGCCCGTAGCCTTCTAAAGGAGAACAGCTGGGAACGTGTTAGGCTTGTGGAAACAACTGGGGCACCTGCTGTCACAGGGTGGTAGCTGTATGCCTCTGTCTTCCAAAGCTGGCAAGGATTTCTTGATGCGATACAGAAGAAAGTCACTGGAGAGCCCAATCCAAATGTGGGTCACCTAACATGCAGGAAGAAGCGTCTTGTGCCAGTTTCATCGGGATGTGGCTCTTGTCTCCGCCCCACTGCTTTGGGTACAGCCTGCAGATACTCATGGACGGGTCAGGGTTCAGGTGTGCAGAAATGGCCTCATTTCTTCTTTAGGTGCTCTGTTCCTCTCCAGATCAGTGGAAGCTGCATCGTTCTGTTGGAAATCAAACCACCTGTAGATGTCTGTCTTCAGTCACCTTTTGATATTGTGGTTTGTCTTTGACTGAGAGTTGTTTCTAGGCTGGTTGTTGCAGTCATCCTGAGGCTTTGTGAAAGCCAGAATTCATTTCTTCTGGAGAACTAGGATGTAGAACACGATTGAAAAGCTGGAGATGTATTTTCTTCAGCAGATGCCAGGCTTACTGTGCTGTTTCTACTTTTTTTTAATGACATTTAACGCTAAGTGGATGATCATCTTTGCCCACACAGGCATCTCCAGTTTTTCACTGTTGCTTCACCTTCAGGCCCTTCAGTTTGAAGGGTGAGCATGGATATGATGAATGAACGCGGCTTTATTCTTCGAGTTTGGATGTGCAGCTCCTAGAAAAATGCCCCTAAGTAGTTCAGTTTGATGTCTTGACAGGATGAAGTTATGAAATATTTATGTGGACTAAATTTGGTCCTCTGCGAAGAAGGGAGGGTTTTTTCCTTGATGGTATAGGATGAAGGAGGAATGGGAGGAAGTATTCTGCCATTACATCAAAATATAGTTGGAAGTAGTGCCAGTAGTACCTTATCAATCTAGAAATGATAAATATGTCAACCTCTCTTTTCTTCAGAAGAATTTTTAAGACTGTTTAGTTGTGTTCCAGATTATGCTTTTGGATGTTGTTAAGTCATAAGTCAAGTTCTGTTTGAATCTGTTAATGTCTTTTAATATTTTGCTAGTGAATGTTGTTATATTAATTGCACAAATAGAAAAAAATAATCTGTCACTCTTGAGAGGAAGCAAATGGGTTTTTCTTTGGGTTGTG
Source organism: Hypotaenidia okinawae (assembly GCA_027925045.1). Lineage (NCBI taxonomy): Eukaryota > Metazoa > Chordata > Aves > Gruiformes > Rallidae > Hypotaenidia > Hypotaenidia okinawae. Next base: position 117,649,381 of record BSDF01000002.1, on the reverse strand, counting down.
GGGGTTTTTTTTCCAACGTACAGAAGGGTCTAAAAATTTCTAGCAGATAACTCAAATATAAAACCACTGAAAGAGTGCTAAACACCATACCAAAGAAAACGGATGGACTTTATCTCCCACTGTGGAATTCAGTGAGTGGTATGTTTCAGATGGAAAAGAAGCAAGACTGGAAGAGCAAGTGAGGAGGGAGCTTTGTGCTGTGGGTTTTTTTCCTGACCTGTCCTCGTCCCCCCACTCTTTATCACCATCCTGCTCCGCCTCATCATGACTGAATGCCACCTGGGTGATGGGTGACACTGAGGGGCTGGCAAGTGGGTGGGTGGGTGGATGCTGTGGGGAAGAGGTTTCACTCTGGGAACCCAAAGCAGAAAGAGATTTTATCGGCGTGTGGTTGGTGCAACAGGGCAAAAGATGAGCGCTGCCAGCCTCCGAGAAAACGCGGATGCGCGTGAGGTGTGGGCTGGCTGGCTGCAGGAAAGGCAGCCATAGCAAACACAGCCATAGCTTCACTTTTTAGACTTTTCTAGGCTAAAAGCGAAGCTATGGCTGTGTCTTGTTGCTGGTGCTGAAATGCTGTTGTGTGTTATTATCTCAGGGCTTTATATTCCTGGTAATTATTTTTCTAAGGCTAATTTCTGAGGGTAAAAGAGAAATGGTATCGAGGTTAAGATCTGGAAAGTAGTGCTTTGCATAGATAGAACTGACCTTCAGGCTGAGCTTTTCTTCATAAGCTTGTGGCTCCCTTTGGGCTCTGAGAGTCTGTCATTCTTATTTGTAGTGGTCTCCCTTTCCCCCAGCTGCTCTTGCTGTGTTTCAACAAGTGAAGAGCAGCCTTGGCTAGTAGGTAGTTTTTACCCACACTTTGGGTGCGAACTGGAAGAGTTCACAGAAACTAATAGTTTAGGTACAGAGACTGAAGCTTCTGGGATTAACAGGACAAGTGAACCTCTATTTTTTAAAAAAAATATTTCTTTTCACAAGAGATAAACGTATTCATATGTACTCTTAGAAAACAAAACAAAAGATGCTTTTGGGATCAAATGTAGTGGCACTTGTCCTCAACTCATAGAGAAATGATTCCCTGCCATGTGTGGTGGGGAGACCGTGCTGAACTTTTCTGGAAGGCGACCCAGAGGCTGTGATGAGCCACTGAGACTCCAAAGGAAATTCTTCTCTACACGTTGTAAACTTGTGGTAACTGTAAGATTAAATGGTGGGATTAGTGCCTATAAGGAAACGGAAAAATCTGTGAAATAGGTAACAAATTTAAAGGGCGAACTCCTGTGAATATCAGCAGTGGGTGAATATTGAGTTCATGCCCTAGATGTTGCTCCTGGTGATGAAGAGGGTTTTTTTGCCTACTTATTTTATTTTTTGGTTTTCTTTTTTTCTCTCCCACCTCAAGACTTTCCGTGGTGACGTCAGCCTACCCCAGTCACACTCAGGGGGCTGTTGTTTCCTGCAGCATGTTAGAGCAAGGCTTGTTCTGGTTACAAATACCTGGCAACTGAGCACCCCTCACAGCTTATCAAAGAGCATCGTACTCGATAGAGCAGCGTGGCCGTGCACATAATGCAGATTTTGCATTGCGCCAGTGGGGGTTATCTGTGCAGCAGAATGATTCTTTGAAACTACAAAGAGACTCATTCTTTTAAGGTCTGAATGCTGCTATCCCTGCTTTCATTGTCTTGAACGACCTCCTTCTTTTGAGAGGCTAGTACAGGGTGTCTCAGTAGTCTGCTGTTGAATCAGTCTTTAAAAGGAGTCATGTAGGAGTAGGGCAGAGCTTCTGAGGGGGCTGAGGAGGAGGTATGAGAAGGGCTGTGGTCTGATTTCCCACTCCAGGTGTGGGTGTCCCATGCATACCTGTGGTGTTGTAGGTGACAGTTCTCATATGTTGGGCAGACAGACAAGTGTCCCTGATTCCAAGGCAAAGTTCCTGGTGAATTTGTGTGGCTTGCTTACATGCTGAGGAGCTGTAAAACTCCAACCGCTTACGCTGTGTGTTCTGCCATTTCAGTATCATCTCAGATGCATCCCCTCTTTGCTGCTTCTTCTCTCCTCCTTTACCTCGTGGTCTGCTGTTTCCATCAAGACAAATGAATGGAAAAACAACTGACAGGTTGCCACAAACCACTGCTCCTGGGTTTTCGTGTTGGTTGGTTGGTTCTTTTTTTTTCTTTTCCTGTGCTGGCAGAGATGTGTTCCAGAAGCATTTGAGTGAAAAAGCTTTTAATTCATTTAAAATCTGCAGCTACCGAATGGTGTCTGTGAAGATTATGGTGCCCTCCTGGAGATGGAGGCCAGTAACATGGCAACGCCTATTCCCAGGGCTACTACAGGCTTCCAGTGAGGCAGGTAGAGTTTGGCAGCATACCTGTTATATGCCTAAAACTTCTGGGGTTTTTTGAGCTGCTTTCATGTTTGGCAGTGATTTAATGTACATTATTGCCCTGCATGCTCCCTAATCAGTGTACCGTTTGCACCATGCTTGGTAGTGTAGTAGGGTTGCAAAGATGCAAAATAATTGCTATGTACTTAGTAACTGTTTGTATTCTTTTCTGTGGGCCAGGTTGTGAAACTTCCAGCTCTTTGTTTCAGTTTCTGAAGTTTTGACTCCGTTGGGTGAAGCCTTTTTTGTCTGTACCGGGACAAACTCTTCTGGGTAATTCTGTAGCTCAGGTATTAGAAGGTGAAACACCATTAGTCTGTCCTCAGCTCGAATTCAAGTGCTGTAAGTTTAAGTCTATGGATAAAGTCCTTGAGGAACCTTTAGTGCCCTGGCTTTTCTTTTTATCTTTTCTCCATTTAAATTGCATGTGGCTTTCAGATAAGGTGCAAGACCTACATACGATCAAAGGAATTAAGGTGTCTTGAACAATTAGTAAACCCCTTAATCTTAGAACAAATGTGATGCAATGAATCATACGCTGCTGTCACAAGATAGGGTAGTAAGGAATGGTACAAGTCTAGCATAGGAAAGAAGGGTTTTGTTGTTCTATGCTTTGTCTGTAAGTGCTGTTCTGGGACTAGGTGTTCTTGGCTTGGGTGATTACGTGAATTGGCACTCCCTGTAATAGCCCAACAAAGGCAACTCCAGGGACTATGCCAAGATGAAGTGCTGGAGGATATTGGACAGCATGGTCTGGTGCTCCAGGATTCGATGGAAGTTGTGAGAAGAGCTACAGCGTGTTCCAGTCATTCCAGCATCGGCTTGTCAGTGGCAAAGGGCATGGACATTGCTGTATTTCCCGTTGGCTTTTACGAGTAACAAGTTGGTAGAATTAGGGAAGCTTAAGTCTCTCCCCTATAGGAAAAAAATCATCATCTTAATGTGGATTGCATATGACTCAAAACCAACCTTCATAAAACCCAGTGAGCCAGTGTTTCAAGTCTGAAATCGATGGTGCTTTCCTTTGGAATGAGTTTTACGTAGCACTTGTGCTCTGCAATCTTTGTAGCATTTACAGTGTGAAAAGCTTGTGGGGCTGGCTTCCCTGCACCCTACCTGTGAGCCAGATCTGAAGGAGGCCTGAAGAAACGTAGAAGCAAGGTGTGTAAGGAGATTGAAGAGTGTGCCTTAGCTGAGGATCGGGGCCATGTCTGCTTTGCAGTCTCTGTGGCGGTGTGCACGTCAGCGTGAAACTGCCAATATCACAGCTTTGCCAGGGCACCTGCACGCTTGGCTGAGGCATTGCATCAGCAAGAATGGCTGCTCCTGTAGGGCTCCTGCATGGTGTATCACCCTGTCAGGCTTGTTGCTGTATGCTGGGAGGAGGTGGGTGTAGAAATTTCTTCCTGGGAGTGGGGAGGGTTTGCAGTCCAGCCTCCTCATCCTGTACTTTGCTTTGGCTTTCAGTTTGTGCAAAGGAGCGATGGGAAACTTGGCCTTTGGAAAGAGATTAATGGAGTGTCTGCCAGGGATGGAGGGGATGAAGAGGTACCTGCCTCTAGCTCATATGAGGCATTGACACCAACAGCTCCTGTGGCAGCTGACTTTATGTGGGAGAAACAAGCACAGAGATGTAACAGAGGTTGCAGATGGGGAGCAAAAATTGCCAAATCCTACAGGCATTTGCAGGCCAAATCTGTTGTGTGGAGAAAGATGCTCCTGAACTTATAACACACACACATTGAGCATGTGGATTGAGCCACGATGCAGACCCAAAGCAACCAGTGAGAGCTGCTGGAGCTGTGGGTTCAGTGAGCTTGGGGAGCCCCATGCCAGGGGCTGCAGCATGTGCATGCCCAGACAGGAGCTGGTGGTCCTTCAGCAGAGTGGAGGGGATGGTGATTTTACCAGGAAAAATGGCAAATCTTATGGTGGGGAATGTCACCTGGAGCTTCCTGGAGATGCAAACCTTCAGGAAATGCAAAATTGTTTGAAGAGTGCCCCCTTTTTTGTTGTTGTTGGTCTTTTCTTTTGTGGATGTCTAACTCATGCAAATTGTAATCACGGAGAACAGACTGCTGCGTGTTTCTTTGGCCTGTGAGGATGTTGCTGAGCTCTCAAAGAGAACCAAGGATAAAGATTTAAATACAATCTCAGAGGCTGGAAGATGCCTGAGAGCTCAACCTGAAGAAGTTGTTACGGGAATTGCCTCATGCCAGGGCTAAACGTGATGACTCAAATGTAAATATTACATAAACCAAAACACGCTGCAACCCTATTGGTGAGATGAGCAGGGGAAACCTTTCTGGCCAAGGGGTGGTGGTGAGGTCGGGGAGTTTCTCCTTATGGTCAGAGCTGGGGGAGTGGGAGGAAAAACTGAGTAAGGGACTAAACTACCCCCTCCCCTGCTTTTGGCAGGCCAGTGCACTGCTCTGCTTTTGCTGTCTCTGCACCTTGGTGGCAAAACGTGTACCTGGCATGGGTGATGACATAGCTCCATGGGCAGCAGGTTCCCAGGGAAAGGCTGGGGGGCTGTGGCTGCCAGCCAGGTTGCAGTACAGGTTTGCACATCCTCCAAAGGCAAGGTGCTGGACATGAGGAGGTATGGGGACAGGAGTTTGCTCTGCAGGAAAGGTATAGGCTAGCTGAAGAGAATCTAACCACCCTAAACTGCTTAGTCACCCTGTCCTGAAGGGAGAGACTGTGTGCCCAAGACTGACCCAAGGGTCCAAGGCGTCCAAAGCTCTGTTTGCTTTCTCTGAGTATGTGTCCCCTCTCGTGCTGCAGTTGAGCACTGAAGTGAGCGGGGCTGCTGGGCTGGAACAAGAGTGTGCTCGCCTTGCAGCTGGGTTTGTAAGAGTCATACAGTCTAAATACTCAGTTACTAAATTACTTCAGGCAGTTATTTCAGCATAATCCACAAATGCTCAGATACCTCTTCCCCTGTGTTACTCTGCAGCTTTTGTTGTGACTGTTGTCCCAACTGGCAATTTTACTTGCTTGCCCCACAGCCAGCAAGTACTGACTATTCTTGTTGCTTCCTGGCACCTCACTGTTTGGAGATGAGAGAGGGAAGATTGGGGAAGGAAGATGGAAGGAAGATGAAAGAAACTTTATCTAAGAGGGAGAAACCCTCCCCCACAAAAAAAACCAAAGGCACACAGGTCTTTTCCTCTTGTCCAGCTTTCCTATTGCACCTTTTAGTGAGTACCTTTGAGGCACAGCTGGATTCAAGGAACCCTTGACTGCAGCACCATTCAGTCCATCTGTCAGGCAAGCCTGCTTGTGGGCCTCCAGTAGGTGTTGGAAATTATCTGATGTAGCTTCCAAGGTCACCGTAAGGTAAAACACCAGTACTGTCTAGCAGTAGCAGAATGGAGCACTTCAAGGAGCTGCTTCTGTTTTTTTGTTATCTATTGTTGCCTTCAGATAGGACAGTCCTCCCCTTCTCCTCTCCTAATGTTACTGGCACCTTGCTGTTGTGTTTTTGTGCTGTCCTCCAGTTTCTTGCAGCTCCTATGCAAACTCTGCTTCTGTGTCCCTCAACGCCCTTCTTCTTTCCCTGATTTATTCCAGATTGAGGGTGTTTCTTGCACCAGACAGCAGCAACATGATGTTTGGCTCTGTGTGTACTGGGAGTTACAGCTGTGTACATGGTGCCAGAGGTGAGAAGGCAAGCACAGAAAGTTATTTCACAAAATCACAAAAGGTTAAGGGTTGGAAGGGACCTCTGGAGATCATCTAGCCCAAACCCCTGCTAAAGTAGGATCACTTCGAGCAGCTTGCACAGGATCATGTCCAGGGAGGGTCTTAGTATCTCCAGAGAAGGAGACTCCACAGCTTCTCTGAGTAGCCTGTCCCAGTGCTCTGTCATTTCAGATGCCTCTAAAGGCTTGAAAGTTGCTAGTCACTGAGACCAGAAGTGGGATCTGCAGCTTGTTGCTGTTGGAAGGAGACAGGTGTTTTGGGCTTTGCTGCAGAGGGGTGGTTTATATCGGTCCAGATAATGGGAGATCTCCCTCTCTGGACTCTTGTGCTTTGCTGTTGATGTGGTGTTTGGCTTTACCTCGTTATTAGGAGTTCTGCTGGCAGGACTCAAACGTGAACTGGCAGGCTTTGCATGTAATGCTTCCTTCTGTCAGCCAGCGCTGATGGCTTGCGCAGGAAGCGAGTGGAGGTGCTTTGTGAGAATAATACAAATCCTTGTCCATTTGTTACATGATGTGACTGTCCAGGTCTGTATATCCTTGTTGCAAGACTTGTTTCCTAAACACTAAATTATTCCTGCTTCTTTCTTAACAGTTTTGTTCAGGCTTCTATTTGTTAAAAGGTCAAAATGCCCCTTTCTTCTTGGAAGGGGGCTGTAACCACACACACATTGGGTAATATCTATGATCTTATCTGGGTTGTATTTATGTCATTTCACTGTGGTTAGACTTTTTTCCAATCTTAGTCTCCGAATGTGAGCTACATTATACTCTCAGCAGGAAAATGCAGAAAGCTTCAGTGCATATGTGACTCAGAGATGGTAGGGTTCCATATGAAAACACAAGATGTGAGTAGTTACACGTGCTTGTTATTGCAGTCACCAAACCCAGGATGTGGCTGTAGAGAAACAGCAGAGCTGCACTACCACCGCAGCTGAATGTAGGGCAAGCTGGAGGAAAGCATCAGTTCTGTTGCATGTTTTATGGGTTGCATTGTCAAGTATAATCTGGGTTCCTGTCAATATAAAACAAAATATCTGAAGACCAAACAGCCTGCAGGCAAGGATAAACGTGCCCTCAAGGGGAAAGTGAGGCATGATGGGCTTTTCTTCGCTGTGTTCTATATGCTGCTTGCCAAAAGTAGAAGCTTTCCTCTTCACAGAAGGGGTTTTATTTTTTCTTTTTGTGCCTTCTTAAGATGATGAAAGTATTATCTAAGAGGTGTTATTCACTTATCCCTTATGTTTTATCAAAGCCAAAGTCATTCTTTTTATACCTTGCAGTTGAAGTGTAGATTTTTCTGAAACAATGGAAATAAATTGCATTCAGGATTAGGACTGCTCTTGATCAGAAAATAATTAGGGGCAGATTTGATTGCATTCCTCTTGTTAATACTCCCATATTGCTCAGATTTTCTTACTGTACCAGGTTATAACCAAACAGGTGCCTAATTACAGTTGAATATCCAAGATGTCCAAATGCATTTGGAAAATGACACAGGTCAGCCTGTGTTTGAAGAAGCTTTACCAATAAGAATTGGTGATACTTGAATTTTTTCAGGTTGAGCAGAAGGGGTGGGATGGAGATAGCTAAAACGCAAAGGCAGCAGTGGCCCCGACAAGCGGGTGCAGTGTGAGCACAATCAATTAGTGCCTGTGCAGCCTCCAAGGGCACGGGGAGATAGGCCAGGCCTCTGGGCAAGCAGCCAGGTGGCAACCCAACTTCAGAGCAGAGCTGAACTTTTCCTCGCTTCCAGCTGGTTTGATTCCATCCTTAACCCAGACTAAAAAAAAAAAAAAGTTCCAAGACAAAGTCTAATGTAATGATGAGTTCTTTCAAAGCCAAAGAAAACTATGCTTGAGCAGCTCCTACATTTGAGCTACTTTATTTTTAATTGGGAGCTTGTCCAAGATACCCCAAGTTCAAACAGGGATCACTGCTGTGTAACACAAAGCAGTGTAGTGTCTCTTTAGGACTTGGGTTGGATGTATGATGAGAGGACTTAGCGTGTTTACTTGGATGCTATTTTAAAATACCATCTAATTATAAATAACTGTCAATGAGAGCTCCCCAGCTCTCATGCTGTGCCCAGGAAAAGTCTGAATGAACAGGCTGCTTTTCTGTCTGCCAGGCAATTGAGAATCCAATTCTAGGTCTTAAATCCATGAGGTTGGTTGGGTTAGAATTTGCTTCATCAGCATCCTGAATTTGGGAAGCTTTAGCCAGATCTCTCTGACCAGGCTCCCAAACGTTGTGTGTGTGGAGAGATGTCTTCTGCAGCATCTAAGGTGCACAGCTGCCTTCAGTTTTATCAATTAAAGCAACCACTCTGTATCTGTGCTTGGAAATAGAGGAAGGCAGTAAAAGCATGTAGTGTGGTGCCATGCAAAATGCTGACCTCACACCCCTAAGTACTAAGCCTCCCCAGCTAGGCACCGGATGCTAAACCAGCACTTGGAAGCGTATCCTTCAGTGGACCTCACAACATTTATAGAGGTATCTGAGCAGGGGCTTTTCAGCACGAGCAATCCTTGCCTCTAATGAATGAAAACCTTGGCTCCCTTAATGAAGTGCTTAAAGGCACTGATTTGGGTGGCAGCAGGCTCCTCAGAAGTCTTGTTACTGCTGTGTTTTTCTTTTGGTCAGGTAGCCCCATCATTCTCTTCATCTCTGCTGGTCAGACTGCTTATGAAAGCTCCTCTTTGCATTCCTCCTTTGCGAGCTTGGTGCCTTGACAGCAAAGGGCAAATAAATATTTTAAATTTTTTATTCCACACACCCCCTCCTGATTTTGGCCATGAGAATTCAGAGTGGAAAATAAACCAAACATGAGACCAATATAAAAATTCCTTTATCTTCCTCTCTGTTAACACTAAACTGGGCTGGAACCTCTCTTGCATGCAACGAAAAGTTACTTAGCTTTCTCCTCCTCAATATTTCTAACCCATCATTTTAAGTGTAGTTAAACTTGGAGTTCTTTGCTCTTATTCTAGTGTTTCAGATTGTGAATTTGAGTGACTTCTAGACCAGAAAACCTTCCACAAGAATCTCAGTTTTTAATTGAGTTATTCTAAGATTATTTTTTCCATTTTTTTTCCCCTTCAAATATAAGATACTGTGATAAATTGTTGGCATTATTCAACATGTTGCAAGGTATCGGTGTAGTTTAAAGAATGGCTGAGACGTTCTAGGGTGGCTTGTAAGTAACCATGGTGATTGTTCTGTTGGATTGATCATAACAGCTAAATCTGTCATGAGGATGCAGCAAATCTGCAGTTACATCTGATGACACTCAGCATTAATAAGAAGAGTAATTATGATAACAGCAGAAAGTTACTGTGTTTTGGAATGCAAATGTTAAGATGATGTTGTACTGAGTGGGTTTTTCCCCCTGTGTGGGGGTGGAGAGCAGACTGTGTTGAAAGATGTGTTTTGGCTTGTTTGACTTGAGTTCATAAAAAGTAAGGTTTCTCATTGGAGATGTTTGTTCTGCAGGCTTGAAACAAACACAAACAAAGCTCAATGAAATCTGTGTCGCTACTCTTCTTTTTCTACACACGTGCACACCCCACCCACCCCCTGTTTTCTTACAAATGCAGAGAAAGCAAGATGCCAAGGTTCAAAATGTGAGATGGCTAAAGACAGCAGAGCATTTAGTGGCGGTGGCACCAGAATCCCACTTAGTGTTTATTTAAAATATTTGTGCTCCTCTTCCCTGCAGTAGGTCGAACAGGTTTTGGGGGTGGTTTTTGAAGACTTGCTGAGATGTTGCCTCTGTGGATTTGCAGCTAGAGAAAAGCTTGTCTCAGAACAAACTGGATAGACTTTTCAGTGGATTAATCTGTCCCGTAGCCTTGTAACAAGATTACGGTTTATGCTGTTTTGTTGCAACAGTACTGGTATATCCAGTCATTCCAATAGCAAAATGCTAATCCTAAAGAAATACATCTGTCTTCTGGCTGGCATGCATAAAAAGAATGGGGGGATGGGAGTCTCTGTTCTCCTGTTAGGTATTAGTGGGCAGTAGCTTGAGTTGAGCGTCAGTTGGATTGAAGCAATTTGATTGTATCGGGCTTTTGCAGGGGGGTTGGAAGTCACAGAAGTAAAGCCTTATCTCCTCTCTCTTGATTGTGAAATACTTAATGGTCACCCAGAGCAAAGCTTGATCACAGACCTGTGAGGCTGAAGGATTACATCAGTGCACAAACTACTGCAGGTAGTGATGTTGAGTAGTCTGAGGGTGATGCCATCCTTGACCCTTCCTTGATAAGCAGGTAGTGTCAGTGAACCAAACTGGATGCCCTGTTGTTGAGGCGTGACGGAAGATTGTTGTAGCATGGCCAGCCCTAGCCAGCAACAGTTGCACTTCATCCAAGGAAAAAAGTGTACAGTGGGGAGAGGCTTAATCTTGGGCAAACTATTTCTTGACTAGCTACATCTTGCCCACCTCAGCGTGTCTCCCTCTACCATCCAAAGCTGAGAAGAGTGTAGTTGCTGGTAATGGATCTTGCTGTAGATGAGCAGTTTCAGGCAGCTGAGTGTCCCAGTCTGGGCTGGGCAGGGTTGGATGATTCTCTTGGGCATTTCCTATACAGTTTCTACAGCAAAGTACCAATGAGGCAGTCTGAAACTCTTAAAGGTAAGTTTGAGAGGCATGAATGCCTGGGCTCTCCTGTGCCTCAAATAAAATTATTTAAAAAAAAAAACCTGACCTTTTTTTTTTCCCCAAGAAAAACCTGCTTTGTAAATGTAAAAACCAACTCTGAAGGCCAGCTGGTTGAATATTACTTTGAGAGCACACCAGGTTTTCAACTAATTTTACCTCATTTTCCCTGCCTTATTAGTGGTGACTTTTTCCCTTTTCTTGATTTTTGGCAAAGGAAGGAAGAATGTAAGTCATCTTAAAATCAAGCTGAGTATGAATCCTTACACTGTGTGGAAGCCTTTCATCCACTAAAAAGACGTGGAGTCTGTGGAGTTGGTGGAAGGTCAAGTCAATATTACTTTCTATCTCTTTGAAGAGAGGGGTGTATGAGTGCCAGAAATCATGACAGAAATATTGGTTGATCCTGATAATAGGAACCAGGGCAAAGAGTATGCTATGGCAATGGTGCAAATAATCAGAAGCATGTATTTAGAACTACTCAGGAAATTGTTTGTGAAGGAAAAAGGGAAACTGAAAAGTGAGGCTGATTTTTTTTTTTTCTCAACAGTTCTAGATATAACTGTAATTATAATTCCAGTTATCTGTATTGCAGTCTCAAAAGGTTGTGTAGTTGGGGGCAGAGGCCTCTGCTTTCATCTTTTCCACTATATTCTGAGACCACTGTCAGGCTTTCAGAATGACTCTGCCCACTTGAAATTAAAAGTTTAGCATATTTTATATCCCTGAGGAGTTTAAATTTTATTGTGTGTTGGGTTTGTTTTGGGTGGGTTTGGGTTTTTTTTTTCCCATCTTGCTCCTAGAAACTACAATATTTGCTCCTAGAAACTACAATATTTGCCCTTTTAACTCACTGGCAGCCTGTGTTTAGTCCTTGCATGATACACTCCCGTGCAAGCTGTTTTGCATTTCTTTAAACAAATAAGCTCATCTGATTAGCTAGATTAAAAAAAAAATTATCAACCTTTTTTGTATGTCTGTATGGAATGACAAAGTGAGACTGGTTACATGGAAAGGGTTTCATAGCAGGTTTTTCTTCAGTAGTAGTAGTAGTGTTTTCTGCCACCACATGTTCTTCCTACTTCTCTCCCACTAGGTATTTTATGCAAGAGTAACTCTTGGAAGCATCTGTTCAGTCATATTGACAAGAAAATGCATAAAATTTTCAATCTCTGTAGACCCAGTGTTCATTAGTGTTGCTGCAGGTGGGGTTCTTCACATAACAAAATACTTCTGGGGGTTTCTTTCCTGCATTTGGTAAAGAATGTTAGAAGGATGTGATTTTTTTTTTTTTTTTTTCTGTACAAATCCTCGTTGCTACTTCAAACTGGAAAATTCAGATTTTGTTCTCCTCCTAATGAACTTTTTCCTCTGACCTACATCATAGATGAGAGCAAGTTTTATTTTTACAGAAGAAATAGCACTGGCAGACTGAACAGCTCGTTGAGATTTGACTCAGTAACCAAGTACAGTGCCAAAGCTTAAGCAAGCAAACCACCCTAACTTAATATTTATTAGTCTTTGACGTTCAAGGAGGTATGTCTCCACAGATATATACCTAACAGATACTCTGGAGTATGATACAGAAAGCAAAAGGTTAGATTTCCTCCCCTGACCTTCCTTCAGAGTTCAGATAGAAGCTATTTGTCAGGAGGCGTAAGCTGGTGAGCAGGTCGTGTGACCTGCTAAATAATAAAAAACTAAATACAATTAATTGTCCTAAAGTTAATATTCAGACTTAACAAGAACTCCGTGTTTCTTCCCTCCAAAAAACTAAATTCCAACCTCAGCATTACAAAAGAAGAAAGCTTCAAGGATTAGTGGAATGAGCTGTGGGAGAAGCACCAGCATGTTGCTGTGGTACTGTGACCGAGTGCTGGAGGTGAAGGATCATTTGTGATGGTGGGTGAGCAGCTGGATGGCACACCGTTGTAGTTTCAGTCTGCCTGAAACAGCAGAGCTGTTAGGTGACTTCAGGTGACATCCCTGCTTTGAAGGGGCTTTGCTCACTCTTTTCTTTCCTCCCCTTCGTGACAACTGTCACCAGATGGTCATGTATGACAGCGCTGTGGGTAACTGATTATCATATGGAATGTAGTGAGTTTGTCTTCTCAGTTGTCACATACTTGTTCCTTTTCTTCCTCCTCCACTGCGTGCATTAAAACCAGAGGTTACTTAGGAGTGCAGCCTTGCCCCCAAAGTGAAAGAATTCATATTGCTCTTTGAATTCAAACTCCAATAAAAATAGATCTTAAAACTTGAACATACTGGAAAATTAGCTACTTGGAGTTATCTTCCAGTAGCCTATTGCCCATGCTAATAGTTTTGAGCTTTCTTGTGCATGTTTTTCAAAGAACTTGTACTCTTACTAACATGAAAGCAGCACACTCACTGCAGCACTTCTTGAGCATTAGTGATGCTTCTGTAAGTCTCCGTGTCAAATACGACCAACTTGAAATTAACAGTGAAAAATCTTTGTGATACAGCTTGATGAACACCTTGATCTTTTTTGGCTTGTTTTGTATGAAACAAAGAGTTTCTCTGCTGTTTTTTGTAGATGGTTGTGCCTTGGGTTTTTGTTGTCTTGTATTTCAAGACATGAGAAGCCCCAGCCACTGCTGAACAAGAATCAGTGTTGGGAGCTGTTTGAAGGTTGTGTGAAGGATGAGCCCGCTAGTGAAAGGAAACAGACTCCCAGATGAGAATGGTTCTGAGTTTGTGATTTACTTCAAAATTGTTATTTTTTAAAAGACAGAAAGAAAGTGGTGTTTTAACACCCAGCAATACCACAAAGCCTGCCTTGGAAAGGCTTGCAGGTACTGTGATGCTCACAGATGCTCGCTGCCACGGGGGCTGAAGTTAGTGTGCACAGTGCTTGTGCATTACTGTTAGTAGGTGCTCGCCGTGCACAGCTGGATGTTTCAGAGGTCGTGTCCTGGTTTTCCACTGGGACAGACTTGATTTTCACAAGAAGCTGGGAGGGGACATAACCAGGATGGTTGACCCAAACTAGCCAAAGGGATATTCAGTACCGTGTGGTGTCCTGCTCAGTATGTAAGAGACAGGAAGAATTGCTGCTTGGGGACAGGCTGAGCATTGAGCTTTGTGTATCATGTGTTTTCTATATTCTTTTACTAGTACAATTTGCTGTTATTTTCCTCTCCCTTTGCTGTCCCAGTAAACTATCCTTATCCCAACCCACAAGTTTTACCTTTTTCTTCCAATTTTTCTCCCCATCCCATTGTGGGGTAGAGGGGTTAGTGAGAGTGGCTGTGTGGTGCTCAGCTGCTGGCTGGGACTGAACCATGACAGTCCTGTTTGGTGCCCAACATGGGGCTAGGAGGGTTGAGATAACAACTTATCTGACTAGAGCATGTTAAAACAAGGTTGTTATGCACATTTATTACATTAGTTAAATAGTTGCTGGTCACAATTGTGCTTTCTTTGTTCACACAGTTGTGCTATGTAAATCCTTAGCTGTGGTGTGGTGCTTATCATGTCTGGGAGAGGGGTCAGGGTTCTCATTTTGCTGTACTGTGTAATGTCGACTTACAGGATGATAACATCGCTGGTCATGAGGTTAAGCTGGTATTTGTATGTGGCATTGCTGTCATGCCCATACCTCAGATGACATCTCTTGGAATTTATTAATAATCACACCCAATCTATGGGAAGATGGGAGGGGATACTTTCTGCCAACCTTTCACCTCCCCTTTTTCCTTCAGGTGGGTTACAACAGCTTTTGGAAGTCTTGGGTATATATATGTGATGTTCAAGTCAGCATGTTTCTATAGCTAATGTCTCCTGAACGTGTTTCAGGTCTTGTTTAGGGTTACAAAAAATTGTTTTAAGGACACCACCCAGAGGTCTGCCCCAAAGCTGGATAGTCAGGGGTTGTATGGCACATAGGAGAGTATGGGCAGGTATCTAGAGACCTTCTCACCCCCAGTGGTTTGGAGCTTCACACATGTACAACTACAAGACCTTTATGAAGTGATAGAGCATTTGCAATACTGTGGCCGTGCAAAAAAGGCACAACTCACTGTGCTGGCCCCTGGCCAGCTTCTACCAAAACCTGCTCAATGGGGGAAGAGAGGGAAAGCAGACTGATGATTCTTTAGCTAATCCAGCCCTGGTGACAGGCATTGCAGCTGAACAGAAAAACAACTCAGTTGCCATCATACAGAAGAAATAATACACCAAAAAAAATCAGTTTAGTAGGGGATAACAATGAACTGGGACCATCACAAGCACAGGAGGAAGAGGCAGAAATAGAGGTAACTTCCCAATCCCTGTCTCTGAGTGATCTGCAAGATATGCAGAAGTATTTCAGCCACCATCCAGGCAAGCACGGTAATGTTACCTGGCTGCTCTGATACTGGGATAATGCGGACCGTAGTTCGGAATTAGAGGGTAGGGAAGCCAAGCAGCTGGGATCCCTGTCTAGGGAAGGGGGTATTGACAAGGCAACCGGGGAAAAAAGACACAAGCCCTCAGCCTCTGGAGGTGACTTCTGTCAGGTGTGAGGGAAAGGTGCCCATTCAGTGAGGAATCATAGTATGTGTTAGGTTGGAAAGGATCCTTAAAGGTCATCTAGTGCAACCCCCCTGCAGTAAGCAGGGGTACCTTTAACTAGATCATACTGCTAAGATGTTCTACATCAGCTAGCCAAGTGGACTGCTATGGAAAGAGACAGTTATCCAGTACCTGAGAGAATTAGCTGTGCAGGAAATGATTTATCATGATCTGGGCAACCTGCAGTTACCCACCAATCCTCATGAAGTCCAACATCCCTGACCCATATGGTGGAAGTTTGTACAGAGTTCACCATCATTGGATGCCAATTCATTGGCAGTAATGGACTGGAAAGGTGAGGAGCCCGTAGCAGTGGAGGAAGTGGGTGGCTGGCTCCAGCAGTGCAAAGACTCTCTTCCTCATCTTGGCTGTGGAGAACTGTCCCCAAAGGTCCAGCAATATGAATATGAATGTTTTTCCTGTTCCTCATCTGTACAGACCAGTATCTCAGCTATTAGGTGTAAGTGTTTCTCTGCCCAAGAGGGATGCTATACACCACGAGGCACCCTGGTTTTACCTGCGTAACCATGTGGGGAGGACATCAGGAAGTGGGATGGGAAACCTAGCTTGACCCTAGAGGCACAAGTATGTGAGCTGCAAAGAAACGATTAGAAGAGGGGATTCTTCCAGGAAAAATGCCACTCCAGTTTCCAGCAGGCAGCCCCCCAGCCCCCAAGTGGAAGGCCTGATCATACTTACGAAGCTCTTGAGGGTACTTCTAAGTCATTTTTAGAAGTGAGTAACAAGTATGATGAACAGGACTAGAGGGCCCCTGCCTCCAGCCAGGTGGAGGAGAGGGACAACCAAGTTTATTGGCCTATGTGGATCCAATGGCCTGGCACATCACACCCACAAGAGTGCAAGGCTCTGGTGGGCACTAGTGCAGTGTACTGGTGCCAACAAGCCATGAAGGGGTAGAAGCCGTCTGATTTCTGGAGTGACGGGGGGATCCCAACAGCTAACTGGATCCAAAGTAAGCCTGACTGGGAAAAGCGCTCCATTGTGACTGACTCAGAGGCTCTGTGCATCCTTGGCATAGACTACCTCAGGAGAGGGTATTTCAAGGACCCAGAAAGGTACAGGTGGGCTTTTGGCATAGCTGCCTTGGAGATGGAGAAAAACTGGACAGCTGTCTGTTTGCTTGGTCACAATCCATGAGTTTTTTGCTTTTTTTTTTCCTTCAGAAATCTGGTGGAGGAGGAGGAGTTAGAAGCTCCATGGTGCTCAGCTGCTGGCTGGGGCTAAACCATGATACCTGTGTGCAGTCCCTTCAGGTGTACCACCTTGTCAGTGCTAGGTCCTGGGTTCCCCATTTTTAGATGGGGGAGGCCTTGACTTCAGCTTTTAACTGCTGGGAGTCTTCCAGTAAGTTGAAACTGAGTTACGATGTACCTCTGTGGGAGCTATGTGACTACCAGATGTTTTCAGAAACACAAGCTGGCCTTTCCAAAAACCAGACAGCTTCTATTAGCTGACTGGTGTACAATGTTGTAGGTTCCTTCTTTTGGAGTGGAAAATTAGTGCTGGCATTTGTATTTATGCAAGCAGTATGACCTCCCTCTGACCTGAGACATCTTGTAGTACAGAGCCATGAAGTCCATCATACTGGGGTTTTTTGTTTGGGTTTTTTTTTTTGTGTATGTTGGTGCTTTTTAAAGACAGATTATAACTTGATATTGTGCTGGCTGGGACTGTGCTTTTTTTCATGATGCTGTAGGATAATGCTAAGGTATATCGTAATGCATGGCTTCCTTGGTCCTCAGCCAGGGAAAGTTTGGTGAGGCTGAATGTGTGGTGAAGTGGGTACCATGAAAGGCAGTTTTCTCAGTGTGGTCAGAGGGTCAGAGCACGATAAATAAGAATATCACATCTTTCTTTTTTTCTGGTTTCTAATAGTTCTGTTTTCTCTTAGCTTTCAGTTGTTGTAAAATAAACCTTGGTTGCTAGTCTTCCCTTGTAACACTAGCTGTGTGCTGACAGTTCTCTGTAGTATTTCACAGTGGACATACTCACCTGGCCAGACAGCTCCTCCTTTTTGCTGTTCTACAAATTAACCCTTCATTCCTAGGAACTGTTAATGTAAGCTGAAGTCATTCATTTGTGTAGTATTGTAGGTACCTGGCTGAGCACCCACTGAAATGATTTATAATGTTGCTGAGATTTTCCTATGTAATGATGTTATATGATTGTGGAATGTTAGATGGAGTAATTAAACTCACAACCTGCTTGGCTGACCAAGGCAGGCTGGGCGATGCACTTAGTTGTACAGCATCTGTTACCTGCATGTGGATTGGTGTTCAGGCTTAATGA
Source organism: Hypotaenidia okinawae (assembly GCA_027925045.1). Classification (NCBI taxonomy): domain Eukaryota; kingdom Metazoa; phylum Chordata; class Aves; order Gruiformes; family Rallidae; genus Hypotaenidia; species Hypotaenidia okinawae. The sequence continues at coordinate 117,631,734 of BSDF01000002.1, read as the reverse complement.
AAACACGGGGCCTGGAGTCTTGATGAGTTTTCCCTGGGGCTTCACAGGCATCTTCTTCACCATCTCTTTCACAAAAGCCATCTTAAGTTTCTTGTGAGCTCCAAGCTCTTTTCTGTAAGCCTTTTTGTTCCAGGAAGAGAAAGTTCTGCATGCTTGATCTGATGTGCAAGGGCCAGCGTTAAGCTCGCTTTACAGTCTTCTCTGATGAATGAGAGGAGAGGAATGTCTCCGTAACATCTTCCTGGCAGGGAGAGATGGTATCTAGTTCATCTGGTGTAAGTTGTATCTGTTACACTGCTGGAACCTTGCATGCTACTTCTCTTTCTCTGAATCGCTAGTTACCTACTATTTTAATGTCTCCAGACACAAAGCTTATGCTTTAAGGCAGCGATGTAAACTCCTTCGCCAAGATGACAAAGTGTGTGGCATTATAAAGAGTTTATATTCCTGTAGATCCCTGCTTATTTTTAGCAGTGTAGTTTCTCTGAGTGAATGAGTCATGTTGGTCTGCACATTTTGCAGTGACTTGAACGTTAGTTTCCCAATACAGGGAGAACCTTAAGTTGTTTGTTTGTTGTTTTTACTTCGTTTGTGTCATGATTTTTCTTTAGTGGTTGGTGTTGAAAAGTCATTGCTGTCCTTGGCAATCCAGAATATGTGGAACCTGTGTGAGTTTTCTTTTATGGACTGGTATGGGCCAGGCTTTAATTTTTGAGCCAGATGGAAGCGAAGAGGAGGTGGAGTGCTCAGGCCCTTCAAAACTGGAGTGATCCTCAGTTCTGCTCCTGAGACTTTACCGTAGGCATTTGGAAGCTGTGAAATGCTAAGCTAAATGAAAGTCTGTGTCTTTAGAAAGCGAGTCTTGGCAACAACTTGCAGGGAGGTCAGTGCTTGCCACAAGATAAATGAGCTTCCTTCTCTGCAGTAGCGCTGCCATATATACACTCAGATCCTGCTTTCTCACCTGGTTCTTAAAATCTGCCAGTGAAGGCAGAAATTCATCTCCCAACTTGTAGATCAAGGTATCTCACTCTCGGCCTTGCTACAGTTAACTGTTAATTTGAGATTGGAGTGTTTGCAGTGACAGAGCCAAGACTTTGCTAAATGTGGATGATCCAGTTTTGGAACTGGAAAGAATTATTAAAGAAGTATTGGCATTTAATGTAGGTGGTGTTTAATAAGCATGGGAGTCTTAAGCAATTACTTTTTTTTTTTTAACTGTATCAACATGTGAACAACTTTCCTTTTGTGGCCAGTGTGCCCTCTGCAATTGCCCTTCAACAGCGATGGACTTTGCAGTTGTTTGTAGGCTTTAGGGATTGTATGGAAATGGGTAGTAGACTAGAACATACTGAGTTGGAAGGCACCCATAAGGATCATCCAGTCCAACTCCCATCTCATTTGCAATGCACACATGAAGAGGTGTTGCAGTGCTGTTTGGCAATGCATGGTGAAGCAGCCCAAATACTGGTCTTGGTCAGAGTGCTTATAGGAGGACCACTTGTGTAGGAACATACCGGCTAACTCTTTAGTTCAGAGGTGTGAGGCTTTTATTGTTGGGCAAGGAGGGGTGTTGACGGTTTATTCAGGGTTTGGGTGCTGTTGACAAATCGTGGGTTTCTTAGTCTCGGGCATTGTTATGCATAAACTTGACTCATATTTTGGAAAGAGGTAGGCAGCTTGGGGAAGGGTGGGGAATTGCATGTGATAGTTCTTTGCTTCTCTGGCTTCTGTTTGAGGGGGAAAACTGCACAAGTATTTGCTTGTAGATTCTTTGTAGTGGTTTAATTTATATTGCAGGCATGTGGGGCGGGGAGGAGAGGGCGAGAAGATAGAGCTAATCCATATTTGATCATAAGAGACAAAACTGTTACTAAAGATGCGTGGCCTGTGTGCTCTGTTTTCTCATGGCATCTGATTTTGTGTAAGCAGCAGTGTAGGAGTATGCTGAATAGGTGACAACAAGGTTGCACGGTTGGTGGATATGAAGGCTGCCGAGTTCTCTCCCACATAGTTAAAACATGATTAATGTAAGGCTTGCATAACTTGTCTTACTGAGGCAGGGGGAAAAATTGGACTGGGTACGTGTGGCTGTTTTGTAAGGTCCAGTTGGCTGAGAAGAGTGTTAAGGGCTAAGTCTGGGCTGTGCTTGGGCTGAGAGCTGAGTCACATAACAAGGGTCAGAGGTGTATCCTGCATGAAAAGTCCTCCTCTCCAGGAGGAAACCACTTTAAAGGCAGCAAGCAAGTCTTATGGGGGAGACGGACAAGAAAGTATATATCCCCATGTTCTGTTGTTCTCAGTCACATTTGCCTCTTCCTCCATAGCATGAAGGCCGTCATTAGCCCGGTGTTTTTGTGAGTCCATTAATCCCTTTGGTGACAATGAACCTCTTCCTGTAAAGCAATGCCAGGAATCCGTCTAGCCCATGGTTAGGAAAGATCAGGGCTTGGTTAGGACAGACCTGCCTGTTGTGAGGGAGCTGGGAGGACTGTGAAGTCCCCACTGCATCTGCTCTGCCTTCTGTGCTCAGTTTCCTGTGTCAAAACATGAAATTCGTTTCCGATGTAATCGGTTGGAGCAAATAATTGGGTTAACAAGAATTGTGGTTTCCAAGGTCCTGTTTAGAAAAGTACAGCTACTTCCAGCTGCAGACGTAATTACTATGTAGTCACTCTTAGGCCTTACTAATCTCTTTTTACACTCACCTGTCCCACCCAGTTTTTGTGCAGTAACCACCTAAACAGATCGTGGCATGTGAGCCATGACTGGAAGCACCTTTTCATAATGGGTGTCTCTATTTTCCTGAGAATTTCTTTCTCAGACTCTTCAAGGGTGACCCATACTGTAATTATTTCCCTGTAATTGTGGATGTACAATCCAGCCTTCCTTTGGGTAAAGTTCTGAATTGATACCTATGGGTTGTAAGGCAGGAGAAATGCATACCAGAGATGCCTTCTATCGCCTTTGAAATTTGTTTACTGCTGTCAGTGAAACTAGAAAATACTAGTTCTTCCCTTAGGTGTCATTGGTTTTATTTTCTTGTAGGATGGAGTAATTACTTGTTGCTGTGAATTATAGGAAACATTATTTTAACTCTCTGAACTGAAACATGAGTTTCAAATAACTCATTCAGATTCAAACAAATTATTATTGTTATTGTTGTTATTATTTCCCCAGAATTTGTAAATGTCTGTTGCAGCAAGCTGAAGAGAATTTTTATACCTATTAGGAGCTGCCCTGTGAGCAGAAACCAGAAGATTCTCAAGGTCAAATGATTTGGTAAAATTTAGCATGTGTGTGACTCCTAGCAAATATACCTGAACTTCCTTCAAGATATGGATGGGACCAAAGGCTTCTCTGGTGCTGCATGTCAGTTTTCCCACTCTTCTGTAGGCTTTCTGAGGCCCCTGCTCCCAGCACACTTGTGGGTAGAGGGGTGCTGATTACTAGGAGCAGGAACTGGCATTCTGCAGCCTGGCTGCCTGCCTGGACTGCCAAACAAGACGGTCCAAGGAGCACTTGGAAACCAGTTCTTGAAACGTCCTGCTTACCTGGAAGCTACTTTTTTGTGCTGTGAAAAAGGAGGAGATCTGGAAATGGTACCTTCATAGGAGCAAGAATAACTGGTACTAAGGAGCAATGTATCTTTCTTTCCCACCCCACTCTCCCCATATCCCCATAATAACAGTTTATCCACAGCTTTAAGTTGAAGGTCCAAATATGCAAAACATCCACTATTTTTGAGGTTTAATTGGACAGCAGACCCAGGGAAGTCCACCTCTTGGTCTCTGCAGTTTGGGAGGGGGTCTCACCCTTGTTCAGCCAAATCTAGGTTTCTGGAGGCAACAAGCAGAATCCTGTGGCCAGAGAGAGTGTTGGAGCAGATGTTTGTAATGGTCTCTTCTGACCTAAAAATCTACCAGTTCTCCCACACACCAGTTGCTGTATTTTGAATCATGTAGGAGGGTGCTTTCTGATAGAATGGGAGCATGAAATCGGGCAGGAATGGGGTGTGTAGTAGCTGTTGCCTATGGTGAAAAGATTGCCTGGCCGGGGGGAGGGGGCATGGGGAAGCTCAAATGGGAAGGATCTCTCCTCTTCAGAGGCTGAACAGGGGAAATGTCTGCTGTCCCAGGCTGAGGGAAGTCTCGTTCTTCCACTGACTTTTAAGAGTATCAGAGGACAGTGAAGAGAAAGTGCAGTTTGTAGTAGCTGAAGGGGATGGGTTTTGTCCAAACTTGATTCCAGGGCTAAACTGCTTGCTTTATTTTTGGCTGTAACTGCAAGAGGACTGGTGGGAGAGAATGAAATTTAAAGATTCATTATTTGTGGCCCATGCTTAGTATCTACTGACTGTTCCTGAAAGTTCCCGTGGCTGCTTTAAAAACACCTTGAGAAAGGCTGTTCTCTGTGTGTTTAATCCGGAGGTGTACTGAGCAGGACTGCGGGGATATGAGAGCAGCCTGCCGTGATACGCCCTGCTCTATGACATTTTGCTCATGTATCATGCTTGAGACTTACAACCAGCACTTGGAGGAGTCTCCCTAATGTGGTTCTTGCAATTGCTGCCCTGCCGCTGGCGGAAGAGGGGAGAGTACTGGTGTGAAGTGCGGGGGATTTGGTAGGGACAGGGGAAGAAAGGAGAGCTGGATCTCTGGCTGTGTTTGGGATGGATGTTACACACAGTACAGAACGAGAGAAGACATCACAAAGATGAGCTGGATACTTTGTGAAGGGCTTCTAATTGAGTTTATGTCTGTGAGAGGACTTTGCGTGTTAACAGTTTTCTTTTATATCTATATACACATTTTTTTCTCACCTTAAGTGACAGGATTAAGTTTACAGACGTAGGAATGGCTAACTAAGCAGTGACTTGCAAAGAGGCAGAATGACAAAGCTGAAATCTCCATCTGCAGTGTGATACCCAATTACTTCATAGTGATGAACAAGGTTGGCTTCAAGTGGCTATAGTAGTTGTGATAGTAACCTTTCAACACAGGAAAATTTACTTTTTTTCCTTTATTTAAAAATTAAGACCTGTCAGGTATTTGTTCTAAGTGAGATAGGCAGCCATAAATAGAGAGGTGAAAACTGTGTTTATGAAGAAAGCTGAAAAAGGAGCCCCAAAGCCACTGCTGTGTAATCTGTATTATGTCTCTGTGGTATTGTGTTCTTGTGCTGAGTTCTTTTGCTTCATGTTTGTAAGGTAAAGTGCTTACACTGCAAAAATGAATGCTGCATAGAATTGAAATTTAGTTTGTTTTTTAGACATCAAAATGTCTGGAAAATAAAAACCAGTAAGAATGAAATATTTGTTGTGAAGTGCTTCTGATTATTCATGCAATAAGTGTGATTTTTTTTTTTTTTTAATTTTTTAATTTTTTTTTTTAAAAAAACCCACATCTGTTTTGCAGGAGAAACTGTAGAAGGCCTTCGAGAGAGTGATTATCTTCTGATTCATTCGTGTCGGCAGTGGACAACCATTACAGCTCACAGTCTGGAGGAGGGTCACTACGTCATAGGGCCAAAGATAGAAATCCCTGTACATTATGCAGGTAAAGCTATTGTTGACCTGAAATACAAATTCAAAGAGAATTAATTGCTTACCGCTTACACTGCTCACTTCATTTGACAGGGTGAAGCTATGCCTCTGATGTCAGTGTCTGTGACTTTGTAATAATATTACAGAGTGCAAGAGATCCTGCTTTATCCCCAGAGCTGCTAAATAGGTGTATTTCATTGGGCAGCACATTGACAGAACACGTAGCTACATAGAAAAATTGGTTTCAATTTGAGTGTAACGAATTGCCAGCGCTTCTCACCAGTGAATGGGGTGACAGAAATGTGAAAGTTTGAAAATGCCTTGAAATAGTCAGTCAGAGATGGAATGGGTTTTACACTTCAGTGCATACTCATGCTGGAGGGGATATTTTAATATTTCTATGAAAAAAGCCAGGGACACTTCACAGTAATACCGTGGTTTTATACTAATGCTCTGCAGTAGTGCTTTGTCATAGCCTGCCTTTTTGGATAGTGTAGTAATACTGTTGTTCCAAGAAGATATGATGCAACTAATCACTTTTATTTTACGATTTCAAATTATTTGTACTTTCCTAGGAAATTATTTTTAATGCTGTTTCCTGCTGCTTTAATATCCTTAATCACAACCGGAAGAGAACAATGTGAGTGGGAAAGTGCTTATCTTAACTGCAGTAGGTACAAAAAAATTTAAAGCCTGGGAAGTGTGAACTGACAGAGCCATGGCTACAAAGCAAAGACACGGGCTTAGTGTTTTGCTTGATCTTCTGTCTTACCAGTTGTCAACTGAGTAACCTACACAGCTCTCATGTGGTGGTCCTTGAAATGTTGGTGCAGTGAGGGTATGCTGAGGTGTGTGAGAGCTGAATGAAATGTTTTATTTCAATCACACCAGTCCTGCAACTGATGTCCCCTGTTTCAGTGGTGAAACTTATACTGGGTGCCTGCTAAATACTGTTTCTCCTTGGAGTTCACTTTTCAAAGGTTAATTTTTTTAAATTGTGCTTAAAAGCTATGATTTAATGCCATTCAATGTCATAATATGCATGGTTTTAAAACTCTCTGAATTTAACTTTTCTAGTATAAACAGTTTCTAGTGCTTGTGCTTAGTAACATCCTCTTTTTTTTTTTCTTTTTTCTTTTAACACCTCTTGGCCACATAATTTTCAGGGCTCTGGCCAGGCAAACACTTCACTTCCTTCTAATTGAATGCTGCATTTTAAAATCCTCACTGTGATTCCTGGAAAAAGGAGAACAGCAAATAAAATGGTTATTGGCATGAAAGAAAATAAGATCCCTTAAGATCTTTAGTAAAGTTTGGTTCTTAATTTTTAAAGAAATTAACAAAGATCTGCCAAGCAAGGTTTCCTGACTTTTCATACTTCCATTCATTCATAGTTTAAACTTACACAGATACCAGCAAAATTAAAATTTGTCCCTTAAGGTACTGCAAAAGTATCAATTTGCACATCTTCCTGGCTTGTGTTAATGCAGGAAAAGCATGTGCTTAGTTGACAGAATAAGCTTTGCTATCAAACAATCTTCAGAAAGTTCTGTGCCATAAACCCCTAAATAATGAGATGAAAATACACAGAAGTTCAGAGACTGCCCCGTAGTGAGGGCACTTACTGAATGTGAGATGGGCTCTGATGCTGCCAAAGTAGCTTCAGGGAAGTGGTCAGCACTAACTTGCAGTACCAGAGCACATCTCATGGGCCTGCCTACAGGAAAGGAGACATGAGTCTGAGTGTGTGAGGGTTCATTTAGCAAAGCGTGGCAGTCTGGTGATTGGGTGCTAACATCTACATGCATTCAGAGGTGTCTAATTGACTTGTCCTGCTGTGGCCTACTGTAAAAACATCTATAAGCTGTTGTGGAGGGTGCTTCCAGTGCTGCATTGTGCAGCACCTCACACTTACTCCTTTTGGGACCCAGAACCCTACGCTGAAGAGGTAAAGTTTAACAAAGCAGCCTAAGAAGGCTTGCTGGGCTTGGGCACTGACCTGGCACAGTTCTGCTGCTAGCTCTGGAGCTAGCTGGGGTGTCTGCTCTGCAGTCAGCTCTGGGAAGGCTGGGAGGTGGGAGCACTTCAGTCATTACCTTTCTGGGGAGCTACGTGGTCCTACCAAAAGGTAGTTATTGCTGCGTGAGCTGGCTGGCACAGCCCTCTGTTTGCATGTGGGAGGTTTCCATTTTTTTCAGAAAACACAACTAAAATGGTTGGCAGAATGTTTATGTGGGGTTCAGCCATTTGGTTTTGATTTTATAGGGGGAATTTTATGTCCTCATAGGCAAATGTTTGTACACTGCATTGCTGTATAAATTTTGGAGGTGCATGCTTTAACTTTACACTTGTGTCAAGTAAGATTTACTGCTTACCAGAATGACCCTTAGAGATGAAATGTAAGAGTTAAATAAAATTACTTTCTAGGTTTGTTTTGGCTTTAATGGGATAGTTATGATTTTTTAACCCCTAGCAGAATTTTAATATAGCAAATTGCATGATGGTTTTGAATGCAGTAGTTGAGCAGGAAGGAAAGTTGACACTGATGTTATTCTCCTGAGATGATGGGTTTAAGTACCACAAAGTCATCACTCATATATATATATATATATATATATATATATATATATATATATATAAACATGGGTATAAAGTAAATCTTATTTTGTTACTTGCTGAAATGGGTTTTGATACACTTATTAAACCTAAATACAATAAAGCCTTATAAAGAAGGAAAATGCTGTGTTTTATATTTAAGTGAAGTTTCATTAGCAGAACCTGAGTTCTGAAGTCCTGCTGATGGATTGATTTCCCTTCCCCACTGGGAAATTGCTACCCTGGTTGTTTCTGTTGGGGATGGTTGACACGGTCAATTTTTGCTGTTGCTGTTAAAGAACAGTCATATATGGCAGCTGTTAGTCCAACCATTCCCTCTTGAATACACTTTCCAGCCTGCTTCTCTTTAGAGTAAAAGTTAAAGTTAATGTAGCATTGAGTTCCATTTTCATGTAATTAAAGCCAAACGGCTCACGTGTTTCCGGCTCCTAAAACAAAAGAGGCCTTCACATGCACGTAGCATGGAGAGCAGATCAGAACTGCTGTCCTGGTGGTGCCCTGCCTTGGTTTGAGAGAGTGGCCTGCACCAGAGTCCAAGACAAACTGTCACAACAGATGGGAATTGCTTTGATGTCCTTTGCTTTCCTCAGGTACAGGTACAATTCACACTTGATACTTAGAGGAAGCTCTTACCAGCTCTCTGTCTGAACCAGTTTTATATTGTTCCTGATGCTATATCTTTAATACTAAATTGCTACTGTAGAAGCCACTGTGTATCACCCATAGCCTCCAGACGATGTCAAATGTTACTGCTAGTTTTGGCTTAGACAGCACTGTAATCTTTATCTTGATAAATGTCTCCCCTAGTAGCCTCTGGAAAATACTGGTTTATGGTCTGAATTTGGAAGATACAGGGCTCGTTGAAGGATTAGGCTTCACTGTGCTGCTGCTTGGCAAGAGGAATGCTTCTCTCCCCTCTGCGGGGAAGGTGTGTCCTGGGGTGGTGATGACCACATCTCAAACAGTTTCTGTGATAACTGAAAGGCACTGAAGGCATTGTCTGGGGATTGGAACACTGTGGCCCTTGGGTGTTGTCTGACTCTAGCCCTGGAAGGTAATCATAAGCATCTAGCTCAAAACTATCAACTGCACTTTTGAAGATTCATCAGATCAATCTGCAAAGGTCTTCTGCTCCTACCTTTAAATGGCCCAGGTTCTGTCTGCTGTAAATCTCTCTGCTACGTGGCCACAATGCCTTATGTGTGCAGATTACTGATTTGAAAGTTGATGGAGTTGGATGGGGCTGCTTAAAACTTGCTGTACAGAAGTGGCATAGGGGCCTGTGCTGTGATGCCCACGTGTGTGCGCACCTACACAGCATAGCTTTTTCTTTCAAAGGCTCTGCCAGGATTGGTGAGTGTATGCAGTGAAAGAAAAAAGTACTGTTGGATGGGCTGGCAGCATCAAGGCTGTTTTGTCCCAAACACTCACTCCTTTTCATGTTCAATCAAATCATAACAGAACCTTTACTGTTGATTTTAGGGCCTTATCTCTGTTGTTGCAACTGATGGTTCATTTGCTGTCCTGTCCTTTAGAGGGTATTTTCCATTCTGAGAGCAAAGTTATTCCTTTGAGATGATGTGTTTTAAAAAATTAAGAATCTAAACCCCTACCCTTTCTTTAAACTTCTACTCAGCTTTGAGCAGGGTTTGGAGGCAATTTGTCTTGTGTCACTGCTGCTGTCTATGTGCTCTAGGAGGCACTAATAAAGAAAATAGTTTTATGAATACATTAAAGGAACACCCTATTCCAGGGTGTGTCACAGTGTAACACATCCGGGGTGTTGGAGATGCTGTTCCTGTGAACTCACACATCCCCACCACATAGTCAAGGTGTGCAATTGCTCACACAGATTAAACGCTGGTGCCCTGTCTGGTTTGCTGACCTAAGTGTGCTGATAGCTTTCTTAATGTCTTTTAAATGAGGAAATACAAACCCTTGCCTTGTGAACCTTCCCCAGGTGGGGTGCTGGGTGGGAATGAGTCAGAAGTCCCTTCTGTGGTATTAGAGCGAGTGCACAACCAACGTTCTACTGAAACCTGTTTCTACTAGTTTGATTTGTTAATTGTGGAGCAGTGCCTGATGGGCCTGTTCCTCATTGCTTCCTGCTAACATGGAGGAAGACTCTCTCTGCAGGTCTTCTCAAGAGTGAACTTGCCTTTGCAGTGGTGGAGCAAGGAGAGCTCCTTGAGATTTTGCAACATGCAGCTGCAGTAGTTCCTCTCTCATGTCCAAAGACACACTTGCCTCTAAGACACAGTTTTGCAGTCCCAACAGACCTGCTGCTTCCTGCTCTGGGCTAGTCAGACCTTGGACACTGAGGGAGGAGAACCCAGAAGTATGGTGTTAGGCATCTCCTACTTGTTTTGAGGTGGTGACAGCAGCTGCTCTAGCTCAGTGCCTACCCTGAACCTGATGCATCCAAGATCTGGAAGAGCTTAGATTTTTACTTTGGCGGTACTGAGATGTTTGGTGAAACTCTTAGATGTTTATAGTATGTAAGGTTTTCTGTAAATATGCTGTATAGCTCTCCTTGTAGCCCTGGAGAAAAGAGTAAACATTAGACTGGCAAACATCCTTTGCTTGATGGCTTTAGGGTATCTGCTGCCAATTTCTGCTACTTTGGGGACAGAGGGGGTGCTGCTTTGTTTTACATTCAATTCAGACTCCTCACTCAAGTGCAATTTAATGCAGTCTGCTGGTCAAGGAAGGTGGTGTTGGACAAAGAGCCCTTTGTTCAGGGCTTTGCTTCCCTGGGAACAGCGGGTGGTGTCAGGGAGAGCTATGCCTCTTCTTCCATGTGAGTGGAGCAGTACAGCCCTGATGGGGTAATTTTTAAGTTCAAAGATGTAGGTGAGTTCTAAGACAGGGAGGGACGCTGCTCTGGAGAAGGGAACTTACTTAGGTGAGTCCTTTCCAGCCAACAGGTACACCACTCCCTGATACGAAATGCATTTTGCATTTTAATTTGTGTTTTGCTTTGAACTTAACCTGGCACCCGACTATCACATAGTTCTCCTGGGGCTTTTGTGCTGTACAACTGAAAATAACTTCTAGAGAACAGGACCAGAATGCAGTGCTTCTGAGAGGCAGTCTGCCATGTATCTATGGGCTGGTAAACAATTAATGAATGTATGTACTCAGAGGAGAAGAAAAAAAAAGCCAACCCACACATTTAACCCCCTGGTATCCAAGTTTTATTTGGCTGGGGTTTTTTTTTTGCTTGAAAAAGGCTGTATGATCTGAAAAGCAGTTGGTGGTTTGAAAGGTTTTCTTCATAGATACTACTGATAAATGCCTTGCCACCAGCATATAATCTTCATGCTTTTAAAAGGTAAATATGACTTCTGTAACTCTGAATACTTGACTGTGTGAAGTTGCCTGAAAAGTGCAGCCCTTTTTCTACAGGGAAGTCTATTAGGTATTAATGTATAAGTCTGATTGTAGGGTAGTGCCTGGGTATTGGAGAGAGAGAGAGGGCCCTCATTTTTGTGGGTAGTGCCTACCTCCTCAGCTGTCACTCTGAGATCAATTAATATCTGAAACACCTTTAATTGTCCATGTAGTGTCATTCATACAATTGTATAGGTTGGAAAAGACCATTAAGATCATGAAGTCCAGCCATTAACCTAGCACTGCCAAGTCTAAACACTAAACTATGTCCATAATCACCACATCTGCACGTGGTTTAAATACCTCTAGGGATGGTGACTCAACCACTTCCCTGGACAGACTGTTCCAGGGCTTGATAACCTTTGCGGTGAACAATTTTTTCCTAATACTTGATCTAAACCTCTCTTGCACAACTTGAGACCATTTCCTCTTGTCCTGTTGCTTGTTACTTGGGAGAAGAGACCAATACCCACCTGGCTACAACCTCCTTTCAGGTAGTTTTAGAGAGTGATAAGGTCTCCCCTCAGCCTCTTCTTCTTGAGGCTAAAGCACCTTAGTTCCCTTAGTAGCTCTTCATAAGACTTGTGCTCCAGGCCCTTCACCACCTTTGTTGCTTTTCTTTAGATGTACTCCTGCACCTCAATGTCTGTCTTGTGGTGAGGGGCCCAAAACTGAACAGAGTACTTGAGGTGTGGCCTCACCAGGGCTGAGTCCAAGAGAACTATCCCTTCCCTAGTCCTGCTGGCCACGCTATTTCTGATACAAGCCAGGATGCTGTCGGCTGCCTTGGCCTCCTGGGCACACTGCTGGCTCATGTTCAGACAGCTGTTGACCAATACCTGCAGGTCTCTTTCCACTGGGCAGCTTTCCAGCCTCTCTTCCCCAGGACTGTAGCACTGCTTGGTCCTCTTGTGACCAAAGTGTAGGACCTGGCATTTGGCCTTGTTGAACCTTATACTGTCGGCCTCAGCCCATCAATCCAGTCTGTCCAGATCCCTCTGTAGAGCCTTCCTATCCTCAAGCAGATCAACAATCTTGCCCCACTTGCAGTCATCTGTAGACTTACTGAGAGAGCACTCAATTCCCTCATCCAGACCATTAATATTAAAGAGAACTGGCCCCAGCATGTAGTACTGACCCCTGGGGAACACCACTTGTGACTGGACACTACCAGGGTTTAATCGACTCCATTCACCACAACTCTTTGGACCCAGACAGCTAGGTTTTTTACCCAGCAAAGCATACACCCATCCAAGCCATGAGCAGCCAGTTTCTCTAGGAGAATGCTGTGGGAAATGGTGTCAAAAGTTTTACTAAAGACCAGGTAGCCAACATGCACAGCCTGTCCCTCATCCAATAAGCAGGTTGCCTTGTCATAGAAGGAGATCAGGTTGGTCAAGCAGGACCTACCTACCTTTCATAAACCCATGCTGACTGGGCCTGATCACCTGGCTGTCCTGTACATGCCATGTGATGTCACTCAGGATGATGTGCTCCATGACCTTTCCTGGCACCAAGGTCAGACTGACAGGGCTATAGTATCCCAGATCCTTCCAGCTCTTGTTGTAGATGGACATAACAGTCTATGCTTTTCTGTCAGCAAAATGATTATGCCTTAAAAGATACTGGTCTACTTGTTCTTAGTTTAATTGCTACTTCATTTTTCAACACCAAGGACTGAACTTTTCTATTCTAGGCAATCATGGCTTTGTAATCTGGGAACTGTCTTGATATTCCCAGATTTTTCAAACCTGTCATCTGGAAATAATGGAGAAACTGTTCTATACATGAGCAAATATCTATGTCCTTTATTTCTTTTTTTCCTCCCCAAAACTTACCTTCAACAAGCTTAGTTGCTGTCAACTTCCCTATGATTCCATCTGTTTGTTATTCCACTATTGTCTACCTATTTATATTTTGGCAAATGCCTCTCCATTGATCTACAGGGCAACATCAGATCACAGGATCAAAATGGAGGCACTGAAGTTACTGACAAAATGCTGCTGGTTTCTTTTGCAGCTGTGCCTGCACACGTTCTTCCTGCGCCTTCATCACCCCCCACTTGCCAGTCTGGGGAAGCAGCAGCTTTTTACCTATGTGCAATTATATTCTTCCCCTGTGGTGTGACAAGTGATTCTCTCTATTGGAGAATCTCTTCTACTTCTCATTTTGGTTTGTAACTATTAAGGAATGTGTGTGTATGTCTTCCCAATTACTTCTTCCCAATTACTTTTTGTTTCCTTGCTTGTTTGCTTGAGTTTTCATTGAGCAGCTAGTCCTGAGCCCAAGCAGTTTGAGTGTACACGGTACTTGTGTGCCAGCAGTTTCCCAGAAATCAAGCTATGGATCAGAAATACCGTTTCAGTGGGGGGAGATGGTTCAAATTTAGCTTCTAGTGAAACAGTGATGTGCAGTTCTTCATCGGGTTGCACTGCTAAGAATCTTTCACTCTCAACTTCATCTCTCTCGAGTCAGCCAGACTGTTTTGCAGTGTCTGGTTTCCTTAAAGTTATCATCCTCATAAATTCAAATCAGCAAACTGTGAGACTGCTGCTCACTTTGTGTATATGCAACCTTAGGTCTGTGAGAGATTTTGGGAGTGACCTAGCTGGACATTCAGTTTGGTCGCTGGATATATCAAAGCTTGTATTCAGCCTTCTGGTGAAAACCCATTCAACTCTCTCGCTGTCCCCATCCACCTTCCAGTTTTGCTGCCTGGCCCATCTGAAGTGTCTGGAAGTGCTGCAGAGTCTGCATCTCTCAAAGGCTTCTCACAGGAATGGTAGGGTTAGTTCACAGGATACCTTTATTCCAACTAATAGATAAAGTGTCTGATTATGTCCCAGAACTTCATGGAAAAAAAAACCCTGCATTTTCTCTCTTGCTTTCCAGCCTAAAATAAAAGGGTTTGGTTTGTAGGTGCCAGTTTGTACTATAAAATTTGTTTGGCTTCATGGGAGTTGCTTGGTGGGGGGAAAAGCTTGTGATTATGGTGATTTTTGTCAATACTATCTCAGCAAGACATTAGGTGGAAAGACACATACGCTTTTAGATACTGCTGTCTTGCTCTCCTTTACTTTTACTTAAGCATGAGTGTCATCTTACACTCATTAAAAAAGCTCAAGAGTTGCATCAGCGTTGTACTTTCTGTGTTTTATTTGCAAGAAGGGAGAGTAGGAGGAGAGAGGGAAAACTCACAGCTTTTACAACTGATGATTCAAAATATCACGTGTTCCCCTCAGACTTGCACAGTTCTTAGCCCTTTACTCTAAGTCTGCAAGCTTCTGACTCGTTGAAGTTCAGCTGCAGCCTCATAAGCACTCACCGTAAGGTGGGTTTTGTTGTTTGCCTGCTTGTTTCAGATCTCTGTGGGCAGCAAAGCAGCTGATCGGAGTTGAATCAATTAGGAAAGAGCTCCAGAGGCTTGTGCAAAAGAAATTAACTGGGTACTTTTTGAAAGAGTGCAGTTGAGGGAAGGGTAGAATAGCAGCCAGGAAACTGGTTCCCAGAAGAATGGGAGATGGGCTAAATCACACAGGATTTGCTTGGCATTGCTTGAATTGCTTTGCCTTAGCTCTTGGCTAGTACAGTGGAGTGCTGGGCTCATTTACATGATGCTAGAAAGACTTAAGTGCTTGGGAGAAGGGTCTTAAAAGCTGCCTAACTTAACCACTAGGAAGCTGAGAGGAAAAGGCTGATCCCCACCGGGAGTTTGAGGAGAATTTAGGGCTGCACTCGAGATGCTGGTCTGATCCCCTATTTCCGACCACTTGAAGCTGCCTTAAAGTGCTAGCTATAAAGAAATTGGGAATGTGGCGCCCCAGATCCCAGGAGGAAGCTGTTCTCTTTCATGAGGTATAACTTAAGGATTTAAAAGGGAGGAGATGCATGAACACTACAGCCTCACCAGTTGGTAAGGTCCTGCCAGGGAGGTTGGGGCAGTGGTGGGCTGGCTGTTTCTAGGCGCTGAACAAGGTACGAATTGTGAAACTGCTTCACCCTTTCCTACCCTGAAGTAGGTGTTTAACCATAGGGATAAAAAGCTCAACTGGAGTTAGAAGCTCAACTGGAGTCTGTTATCTTGTACTCCGTAATTGCAAATTGGAGCTTCACACCTGTTTTCTTTCCTAAAATAGGAATTTTACATATCTAATGCCATCCATCTGTCCTCAAAGTGTGACCCTTGATGGGAGAAGGTGATGGAGAGAAGGCCATAGTCACTGTTCAAACTGTAAAACAATATATGCTTTCCCTTCTGTGCAGATCTTGAGGAATAATTTTTATAAATTCTGTCTGAACTGAGAAGTGGTATGTTTTGAGTTCACAGTTCATGTGGATAACGGTGCCTTGTGTTAATCTCTTGCTTAACTCTGGTGCGTGAACTTGGGGTTTGTGTTTTCAGATGAACAGTGCAGAAGGAAGCAAGTACATGCCACTGCTGTGAAATACAAAGAATGATACAGTCACCAATACAACTATCCCATGACTCTTGTTCTTACCTGGATTGCAGTGCATGCTATTACCAGCTAGACACTTGTATGGAGGAGTACAGCCCTTAATGTGTAGGGGATTTGGGTACAGTTTGCAGTATATTTATTTAACTTTGGCTGTCTTTTCTGCCCTTGGTTTCACTTTGTCTCAAGTTTATACCCTCTTTTTCCTTTGCTGATATTCTGACCTGTTACATGGTCTAAATCTGCATGGGAATTCAGGAGGGTAGAAATTGCCATGAGCTTCCAATGATTAATCAAAGAAATCCCTTCTAGACTGACTGTCCCCTCTGCTTCTTGGGGTTGGAGTGGAGGGGGAACTGTTACAACTGAGCTAACATGGCAAACAACCAAGGCAAAAATTATTAATGCCTTTCCCTTCTGTAAATACAGAGCCCAGCTGGCAGGAATTTAGAGCAGGCTTTTTGATAGGTTGTGTGTGTTTGGGGGGAGAGCTGCAGAGAGCTCTGTCGCACAAGATGACATCATCTTGTGAATTTTTGGATGCCCAAACAGATTTTTTTTTTTTTTTTGTAATTCCCCCTGGAGTCAGTGTTTGCTGCTCAAAACAAGGGATAGGAAGTGCAGTAGGAATTCTTCAATCAGCACCCTCCCCATGGAAACCAGCACGCTTCACGTCTGGGAACGAGGGCCAGTCACGTCATTGCTGCCTATTAAAGCAACTGACATCATGGATGTCTTAAGCTTTGACTGAACTACTGTACCAATTGGTGCCAATAGGAAAATAAAACCATGCTATTTAAGCCATGTATAACTCTGTTTATATGGAGTATGTAATTTGTGTGTTTAATTTAGCCTGTGATCCAAGACAGTAATTCTGCTGTGTCAAGGAACGGCACTTCTGTGAGCTTTGAAACTTGGAGGAGTGGAAAAACTGGCTTTTTTTCTGTTGTGAGCTGTTGTGCAGAGATTTTCTGTTCTCAGTTGGCAGAGATTAACTTGTTTCAGTGTGTGGGGAAGCTATTAACACTAATGGCAAAGGTGACCATTATTAACTGGATAGGAGAAACATGGGTATTTAACTTCTCGTTTGAAGGACCTAAGCATTAGAGCGAAATGGAAGCCTGTACTTGTTTCCCTTGCAGCTTTATGTACAGGCATGAGGCTCCATTTCTGCTGCTTGTTCCCTTTGCTGCAGGTGAGACTCAACTCTTCTTTTGAACTGAAGTGGCCAGTTTGATCCCAAAGGTGGGCAGGGGTAAGGAAGTAAATGCAGTGTACATGTATATACTATATGGGGAGCTTTCAAACTAAGAACGCCTGACTGATGAGCGACCTGTCATAAATCTACAACACTGACAGATGCTACTGTCATCTTGGATGGTTGATAGCCTATGTAGAATAAGAAATTTTAAATCTAAATGCTAAGAAGGTTATGTATTGGGGAGAGAGTCACCTTCACAGCATGTTCTTTAAATATTTGTCACCGGTTTAACCTTTTCCGGTTCATCTCACATGAATTCTGTATTGCAGTATACTGGGAATAGCCAGCCAAGGCTGGCTGGCTGCATTTGGATGGCTGAAATAATTCAAGCCAGTTGTGTCTGTTCTGCATTGCTATGTTTCATGGTGCTCACCTGATCCCTCTTTCAGTGTGTGTGTACCAGCTCATCGTGTGCAAGGTTCCATTTTTCTCACGATGGCTGCACACGTGCATGGTGAAGGGTGATATATGATTAGGATGCACAATCACACCTCAAGGTTTTTGAAGGTCTTCATCAAAATCATGGGAAGTGTGTTTGTTATCTTCTGGGGTTTTTTTGTTTGGTTTTTTTTTCCACCTTTAATAACCTTTTTAACATAGGCAAGTGTGAGATGTGCATCTCTGGAGAAAGAGTGTTCAGCAAGGAGGACTGACAGGGGAAAGCTGGCTCTTGCACAATACTGCATGGGTCTCTGTGTTTCCAGACTCAAAAATAATAGAAAAAAGGGGCTGTGAAGGCCAAGTGGGGCTCATGTGAAGCTTGACAGGAAAAGTGAAACCGTAGATGGATGGATGGATGGGGGGGCTTATGTAATCCAGTTCTTTAGCTACTGTGTGCCTGCTAGTTGATAACTAGGGTTCAAAGTGTGTGGGGCAGAATAAAGACATTTGTTACTCAAAGGACATTGTCAAAAGAAAGAAAAAAACCAAAGTAGTGCTCTGTTTAAGATTCATGTGTCTGAGTTGAGAGGTTCTTACGTGTGTGACTTAGACATCCAGAACCAGCTGCTGGGTAGGATGCATCCCTCAGAGTTGCTATAGTGGAAGGGCTACAGCATGTCCTGGGGTGTGAGATTAGAAATACTCTGAGTTGGAATGAGAGTTGCAGTGTGATAGTAAATCAACTTTAGCCTTCTCTAGACATTGTTGGGAAGTTGGATGAGGGAAATGGTCATTACTTGTAAATGTTCATGCTATCAGGTTTTTCCTGTGAAGGGCTTTTTGGATCCTCCAGGAGGACAGTTTCTATAGAAACACAACATGGGGATTTGGACAAACTTTCTAACTAATGGAGAACCTGTGCTTGGCTTCAGATTGGTAGTGTCTTAAAATGGTATGTAAATGGGAGAGACTGACATTTATAAGATCTAGCTGCATATGTTCCTATCTGAAGAACTGCTTTATCTGATTCTAAAAAAGAGGCTGAGATACACACTTCAAATCCTTAGGGGTTGGTGTTTTTTGGTTGTTTGTTTTCAGTTTTGTAAATTTGATTCCTGCTGACTGGCCACTACCCCCTTGCAAGAAGCCTGTGGATGTGTGGGTTACCTGTGTTTGTCCACTGGTGTGGTTGTCCTCATGTGGCTAGAAATAAGGAGCATGGGCCCAGAGGTCTGCAGGAGCTGTGCTTGTGCTGCCTTCTCAAGCTGGGAAGCACAGCACACAGACTTCACAATGGCAGACCAGATCGGCTCATCTTGTCATCTTACACTCCTGTAGTCATCCTGCTGGGTGTGGGAATGAGCTGGGGGAAATATTACATCTGTAGTAGGGAGGAAGAGGAATGAGGGGGAAGGCAGTGGTGGAGGGAGGAAGCAGGAGACAATAGCATCAGCAGCTTGGGTGGCAGTGGAGGGCAGGAGCGGAAAGAGTTGGTGGGACTGGGGCTCTGCTTTTGGAGGCTGGGAAATGCCAGGCCTTGCGAGGATGGCCTGCTGATCCCGCTTTGGGGTCAGGACTCTTGCTTCTAACTAGTAACTCACTCTGAGCACTGAGTGGTTCTCAATGCTCTGATACTTAGGAAAATTTCTGGTACCATTTTAACAAAAATTTGCTTTGCTAATCTGCATTTCTGGTTGGAACTCTTAATGACTAGAATTAGTCTGTCTAGAAGAAAGAGACATATGGCAAGCAAATGGCCCTTTTTAATGAGCCTCCCACTCAGCAGTTGGCTGCTCATCCAGTTTGTGTGTGGCAGAGTCTTAGAGCAGCATCTTATTGCCAGGAAATAAAAAAAAAAAATAAATTCTGTAACCTTTTGGTGGGTTTTCTTTCAGGGAGAGGGGGAACAAATCATAATGTAAGCATTAGAGAAAGCCTCGTGTTATCTTCCTCAACAATTTGTTACCAAAACTATAAGAAAATATTTCAGAATCTCATTTAGAAGGCTGGAAAGTACCCAGTTCTTTACCTCTCAATGGTGGTTGGATCCCATGTGTACCTTTTTACAGCATGTGGGGTTTTCTAATGATAAGTAAAATAAGTAACATAATGCCTGACTTCTGAAAGCCACAGTAGTCTAAAAGGCTGCAGTAAGTGATTGCAGCTGGTCTCTAAAATTCTATTAAAATTCATTTCATTAAATATTTGATGGAAAACACTGTATTTCATAGCCAATAGTGGGTCTGGAGGATTGATGAAACCATTGTTCCTAAACTGTAGGTGCCACCAGCATGGGGGCATAAAATTTATGGTGACCAATCTCTGCTGTTAGTAACAGCTGCATGACTGATCTAAGAGAAATCCATTGCCAAGGTGTAGCTGTGGAAGGAGTCATGCAAGTAAAAACACATTTATTTATGCCCAGCTTCCTTATTCAACCTTATGACTTCAGATGAACTTGTAGTGAAGTCAGGCTGTCCTTAAACACCTAACCTTGCCTGCTGAAGAGCATTCTGTGCTATGGTGGTGTAGTTCTATATGGCTGGGTTTGGGGGGTGGGGAGGAAGGGGGCTGCAGGGGTGGCTTCTGCAAGAAGCAGCCAGAAGCTCTCTGCAGGCCCAACAGAGCAAACACCAGCTGACTCAAGGCCAGAGTTGTCCTTGGCCAATGCTCACCGAGCCCATCAGTGACGGTCACAGCGCCTCTGGGAATCACATTTAAGAAGAAAAAATACTTGCAAGCAACTGCTTTTTGCCACCAGAGAAGGGAGTGAGAAGGTGTAAGGAACTGTGCAGGCACTGAGGCCAGTAAAGAAAGCGGGGTGGGGGGCAGGGTGTGAGGCGCTCTAGGTGCCAGAGAGGAAGGTTCCCCTGCAGCCCATGGATGATGATGGGGAGCAGAGGTCCCATCTACAGCCCATGGAGGACCCCACACTGGAGCAGGAGGAGTCACCCGAAGGATGCTGTGACACCATGGGAAGCCTGCATTGGAGCAAGCTCCTGGCAGCGAAACCTACAGCCTGTGGAAAGACTGACTCATGCCAGAGCAGGTTTGCTGGGGGACTTGTGACTCTGGGGGAGACCAGGCTGGAGCAGTCTGGGCCTGAAGATCAGCACCCCATGGAAAGAATCCACTCTGGGGCAGTTGGTGAGGAGCTGAAGCCCCAACAGAAAGGACTCACATTGGAGAAGTTCTTGAAGGGCTGTTTCCCATGGGTGAGACCCCATGCTGGAGCAGGGGAAGGGTGTGAGGAATGCCCCCCTGGCCAAGAAGGAAAACAATTTGTGAGGAACTGACCAAAACCCCCATTCCCCCATTCCCTGCCCCTCCCCGTGCCACAATGTGGGGGAAGAAGGGAGTGAAATCATGACTAAAGTGAAGTCTTCTAAGAAGGGAGGAGTGGAGGGAGATGCTTTAAGATCTGGTCACACTTCTCATTATCTGACTGGTTTCACTGTGTGTGCAGTGTAGTATAATAAATTAGAGAGTTTTCTTTCCATTATTCTGTGTTGAGTCTGTTTTGCCCATGATGCTAATTGCAGAATTATCTCTCCCTGTCCTTATCTCAACTCCTAAGCCTCTCAATATTTATTTTCTCCCCTGTCCAGCTGAAAAGGGGAGTGATAGAGCAACTTTGGTGGGCGTCTGGCCTCCACATATTGCAGTGACTTTTTAATATTGGATCTGACATTGATGTTTGTTCTCATATTGAAGTTAGTTTCTGTGTGGCAAATGGAAAATACCTTGCTCTCCTTCATCTTGCTACTGGCTCCCTCTGAAGCCCTGCCTCATCTGATGTGTGGTACTGCCACTTTTCCTTCTCACTGTAATTTCTCACGTTTCTTCCGGCTGCTCAGCTATTGCTTGGAAAGTGCAAAGTACTTTGCCACCCTCTGCGTGCCATTGGGACTACCCAGCCCTCAGCTAAAGAGGGGACTGCTTGTGCAGGCTTCAGCGTTGAGCACTGCCACCGCAGGGTGGTTTAGTTGTGTGCTCTGTCGCTGTAAGAAAGAGGCTGGTTAAGTATCTTAACAAAAAAAAAAAAAGAGGTGCAGTTCAAACCTGTTTCAGCAGAAAGGAGAGTGGGAGGTACTGGGGTTCACTGGGGTAGTTGTAGCAGCAAAGTGCACCTAACCCTTCACCTGGTA
This sequence comes from Hypotaenidia okinawae, assembly GCA_027925045.1. NCBI lineage: Eukaryota > Metazoa > Chordata > Aves > Gruiformes > Rallidae > Hypotaenidia > Hypotaenidia okinawae. The sequence goes on along the minus strand of BSDF01000002.1, from coordinate 117,609,936 downwards.
CTATTTGCTCTAGCTTTAGTTGCCATGAGTAAAATTCTTGTTGCCCTTTCAGAAGAGGAAGGGAAGCTATTAGCAGCAGTGATTGTGCTCATCCAGCTCTTTTGATAAGATATGAACTAGTAATTGCAACTTAAAATAACTTCTCCCAGTCCATCCTATTAGCCATGCAGTTGTTATCTAAGCAGCCTGGAAACACAGACGTGCTGCCGGTCTGGGAACTAACAGGTCTAGTGTCTGACAAACTGCTTCGAAATCTGGGGATGAGCTTTTCAGCTGGCCAATACAGTCTGGGTGGTGGTTTTGTAGGCTGTTAATCTGCAGTCTTGCAGGCTTTCTTCCAAGTGTGTGTGTGTCTAGCAGCGACTCTTGTGAAGTTCTCCCTCCCCAGACCTTGTCTGGACACATGCCAGCTTGAGCACATATGTACAAACCCTTCCTGTGTCGAATTGCTGGCGACCAATTATAGCAGTACAATGTAGAAGGGAGGAGAGGCAAGGCATTTGACTTTCTATTTGCCAAGTAATATTATCATAGCAAGGTGTGAGTAATAGCAACTATATATATATTTTTATGTATATATGCACACACACAAATGCCAGATCTCACTTTGATTTGATTTCCAAGGTATCTGTGCCAGTAAGCAGACTACTTCCAGATACCTTTTCTCTGTGTGCGAGCAGTAAAAGTCATTTGGTGTGAGTGGGTTGAACTTTATTGGGGGAAAATGTAAATATATTTTAAGGAATCCATCTTTTTGATGGACCAAAAACCCTAAAAAAGTAGTGCTGCAAAATTGTCTACTTAATTCTACCAATGTGGCTGAGCTAAACTGTGTTCTTTGCTGTTGGGATGTATGTAGGGGGATGTGTTTATTATATTTTTTAATTATATTTTTTAAAATCTAGGTTTTTTTGTTGTAAAGCATAAAGGCAGCTTGCATTGATTCACCATAGCATGGTGAATTAAACAGGATAAATCAGAATTGGTAGGTGCAGAAGGAGGAACTTTTTCACTGTGAGGATGATGGAGCACTGGAACAGGCTGCCCAAGGGGGTTGTGGAGTCTCCTTCTCTGGAGATATTCAAGACCTGTCTGGACACCTACCTGTGCGACCTGCCCTAGGGAACCTGCTTTGGCAGGGGGTTGGACCTGATGACCTCTGGAGGTCCCTTCCAACCCCATAGATTCTGTGATTCTGTCTTGTGAGCTTTAGTGTAATTGGTAAAAAGTTTTCACAGTGACTCGTCCTAGAGTATACTCTACACCTACAATAAACTAGTAAGATCTCTGGTTTATTCCACCTATTTAAATTCACCTGAACAAGGGTATGGTAAACTTAATGCAACCCGATAGCAGGCTTTTGAATTTTCCATATGTCTGGTTACCCAAAAAAATGGCCAAAAGAATTCTCTTTCATATGCTGTTCTCCACAAAACTGTGGTGCTTCAGACATTGGGGTGAAATGAAATACCTAAATACATTAATGGTACAGGTATTAAGAACCTAGAATAAAGTTAACCTAGTGTACTTGTGGGAGATGGGGGGAGAGGGGGAAAGTCTGGGATGATGTGAAATTCCTGTACGACAAATTGCTACAGCTCGTATACATCTGAGTGGGTGTGCAGGGAAGTTGGTGTTTCCATTGCAAAGTTTCTGCAAAAGAAGGTTGCAGCCAATCCTTTCCATTTTACAAAAGCTTTAAAGGGAGTGAGGAAAGGGATTGAGTCCTAGAATTGGAAACCTGGGAAGTGTTTAAGGCCTACGAAAATCAAATTTCTCTTCTTCGTGTTTTGAAAACAGAGAGGGTATATGGATGCTTCTGAGAGGATTGCTCTGCCCAAGTCAGTAGCACAAAGTATCTGCTGCCTTGTTAAGTACAAGGATTCTTCTTCAGGGTGAGAATGTTTCCCACTTTAAATGCCTGTTGTGCTCATAAGCTGCTGTGACGGGTAGGAGCTATACTGCCTTTAAACAGGCACTTTGCAGGGCCTCCATCATAGGAACCATATGTGTGCTTTACGTGCATATTTCCAGTGTTTTCTGCTGTGTGTGGTGGTGGCAGGTATTGTTTGTTTTCCATAGTTCAACTTACTGGTCCAGTCACTGGGATCTTTACATGCATTTGTAAAGTAAAGTGGAGGAGATAATAAGCATTGCTGCCTGGGGCCTCACCTTGAGTAACACTAAGTCTGGCTCTTCCAATCTGAACCAAAAGTTTCAACTGTTGCCTTTTGAGAGGCAGCACTTGAATAATACTTGATGATGTTCATAGTTCAGTTGGATCAGTTTAAAACAAACTCTCTTTTTAAAGGCTGATTTAGTTGTTTGGAAAGTTCAAAACTGTGTGGATAGCTGTTTGGAAAGCTAAAACCGTGATTGGTTAGTGCTTGCCCTAGGCTTCAGTATCATTGACTTCAAACGAAATCAACAATAGGAACGACTTTGGCTGGTTTTGGCAGATGAGGTTTTTTGTGTCTTGCTTTTCCTTAGTTGGAAGGATGATGTTGGGAAGGAGACAGACTACTTTGACTAGCATTGCTATAAATGTTAGTCTCCCCTCCAGGAATTCGCTGTACTAAACAAGTAAACAAACTTAAAAAACTGTTTAAAAAATGTGTCCTTTTATGTGAGGAACTATTAAAACAAATACAAACATGCCTTCTTACCTATGTCCTCCATCAGTTTCTCTCAAATGCATTTAAAAATAACATGTGTGTTGATTTCTAAGCGTTGTGGTATGCAGCAACTCAATATTGTTGCATTCTAGAGCACAGCACATCATGGCTTTTTCAGCCTAATAAGTTTTACAATTCAGTTATGCTTAAAATTAAGAAGTTCTGTAACTCAGAAATTTGTCTTGGATGATCAATTGGTTTTGTAGATTTGGGGCTTAGTAGCCTTAATCAGGTATTTCTTCTTAAGTATAGTCTTAGTTTGAAGAGCTCATCAGTCTTTCATATTGGTAATTTCTCACTGGAGGAGAAAATTTTTCTTTTCTGCTGTAGGAGGGGAGAGTGTTTATGGCACATGGGTGATGTCAGAACCTTTGGGTAACATTTGGAGTAAATGAAAGCATAAACGATGTCAGGGAGGGATTAGATGAAGCTCTTCTTAACTGGCCTCTCAGGTCAGAGGAGAACTCTATACTCTGTGTTAGCAGTGATTTTTGTAGAAGTATGTAACATTTCCTGAATTGAGCCATGCCTTTTTTTTGTTTGTTTGTTTGTTTTCCAGAGAGTAATGAAAGCCCCAGTAATTTCAATGGGAGCAGAGTTAGATTACTGATACGGGCTCTTGAGACAAGTTGACTTCCGAGTACTTGAAAATACTTGTATTCTACTGATACTACCATGGTTCAAAAAAGTAAAAACTGTAAGGAAGCAGTGCAGGTGACTTCTAGCTACTTGAAGGCAATGCCCTGAATATAGGGGCTGACCTCCATGAGATGGGGTGTAGGCTACAAATGGCAAGGTTTTCAAATCTTACTTAGAAACAACTGAGATTCAAAAGCACGTTGCCTTAAGCTTTGAAGCTTAATCTAGTGGCTATAAAAGAATGTCCATCTATGTCCATAAAGAAATACATGACAGCAAAATCAGTATAATACCCAAGGGTGGATGAAGCTAATACAGATATGCTGAAGCTTATGTTTGTTTATCTGATTCCTTATTAAATGTAGTTCATTTAATGGCAGCAACAACAACAAAAATGGATACCTGTGGTCTTAGAACATATAAGTACAATTATTTATTTAAAATGCAGTAAATTAGTCAGTTTGAACCACCTGCAGTAGTGGATTTATGGGTGCTGCCTTTTGGAGCACCAAATCCAGGTTCTTAGTTGCCATGGCTCAGAAACATCGTAGGAGTGAAGAACAGTATAAATGTGTTTTCCACTGAAAAGAGCAGGTGCAAGAGCATATGCAAAGGACTTGTATTATTTAATAAGAGCACCTCTTATAAGAGTTGGGCTGCAGATTGTTTGAACCATATCCAATCAAATATTTGGAAACAGATGCACTTGACTGTTGTTTCTCCTCTCTTCCCGTGGATACAAAAGCACATGTTAAAACTAGCAGATAAAGATAAATTCTGCATGATAACTTTTAGTAAAAATCAAAACAAACCCTAACCAAACTAAAAGAAACCACACCCAAACGGTTGCTTTCCTGAGCAGTCAAATCCACTTGTTTTAATGGCCATGTAAATCTATAGAATTTTTCATTGTGAATGGAGCATATATGATCATAGAATCATAGAATCGTAGGGGTTGGAAGGGACCTCGAGAGATCATCGGGTCCAACCCCCATGCCAAAGCAGCTCCCTAGGACATTTCACTGAGATAGGCATCCAGATGGGTCTTGAATATCTCCAGAGAAGGAGACTCCACCACCTCCCTGGGCAGCCTGTCCCAGGGCTCTGTCACCCTCACTGGGAAAAAGTTCTTCCGCATGTTGGTGCGGAACTTCCTGTGCTCCAACTTGCAGCCATTGCCCCTTGTCCTGTCCCCACAGACCACTGAAAAGGGGCTGGCTGATTCCCCCTGCATCCCCTGCTTAAGATAATTATAAACATTAATTAGGTCCCCCCTTAGTCTTCTCTTCTCAAGGCTGAACAGTCCCAATTTTCTCAGCCTTTCCTCATAGGGGAGATGCTCCAGGCCCTTAATCATCTTCGTAGCCCTCCTCTGGACTCTCTCCAGGAGATTCCTGTCCTTTCTATACCAGGGAGCCCAGAACTGGACACAATACTCCAGGTGTGGCCTGACCAGGGCAGAGTAGAGGGGAAGGATCACCTCCTTTGACCTGCTGGCCACACTCCTCCGGATGCACCCCAGGATCCCATTGGCTCTCTTAGCCACCAGGGCACACTGCTGGCTCATGATGCAGAAGTCAGTGACACAGTAAATGTAAAATCCCACAGTACTGTTTCCATGGGTGTCTTTCAGTCCAGTGGTACGTGTTTTGATGGAGTTTTTGGGTTTATCTTTTCAATTTCTCTTACAGACTCCTCTACGTGGGAGTTACCGTGTGTGATTTGTGGAGACCGAATAACTACATTGTTGGACTATTCTAGAGTGTCCAACTAACAGAGACGACAAAATTCTGGCTGCAGTTACAGATGCAAGAGTTCAGACCAACATGAAAATCGAACTTTGGGTGTTGACACCGCTATTCTTTGAACAGTGTAAACAACCAGACAGATTATTCTTAGCAATGATTTACGAACCCACCGCAGATTTGATTGCATCCAGATTGTAATACAACGTTTCCCTCTGAGTTGCAAAGCCAGATTTACTTTGTCAGTTGAGGTTGTTAGAATGCCACTGGGTTTTTTCCTGCCATTTTGAGCCTCTGTGTGGTGTCACCCTAATGTTTTTGACTGCTCAACAACTTCATGTTAACTAACACAAAGTTAAAGCGAACACACGAAGAACAGCTAAGAGATTGCTAGACTTGTGCAGAGGTCTGGTAAACTGTCCTGCAAGCAAGCATTTCTTACGTGCTCGGCAAATCCAACAAAATCCTTTTGTTGGATTTTTTTCTTCCCCCTTATGCTATCTGAGTTATCTATTTATTTATTTGCTCCTTTTTTCCTTGCAGATGTATTGGCTTCAGGCACTGGCGACTGACCCGAGTTATATTTGTGGAGTTGATGTCTGTATTGTATTGATTGTGCTATTCCTAAATATAGCAAAGTCACTTTTGGACTGCTCTCTCACTCTTGTTTTGCAGTAGCTCAGAGATGTGTGTTCTTCTGTGAGCTATTAAGCACTGCTACCCTGCAAGTTCAATAGGTTTTGAGTAAAAGCTTTCTGATCTTGAGAACTGTGAAAAGAAACAATTTTAAAAACACCTTTATGCTGTAATTTAATAGCAGGATTTCTTAATGATCTTTATGAGTAGCTATTAACTGTGATTTTAAAACAAAACCAAACAATTACACACGTCCCTCTTTCATTTTTCAATTAGCAAGACCTATTTGTTATTTGGCAAAAGTCATTACTTTTCTAAAAAGTTGCTGGTGTATGTTCTTAAAGGCTGCTTTGTGTTAGAATAAATCTTGCTCAGGTCCAACATGTTGTCAGTAGGTTCTCTGTGGTTTGTTCAGTTCTGTAAAGCTTTCCAGTAAGAGACCCCTTGTTGTAGTATTGCAGGATAAGACAGTGGGACCATCCTGGTTGTTCTTTGTAGGATGAATTGCTTTCCTGACTGCGTACATGCTGTTGGAGGGTTTGTTCTGGATGTGTCCCAGACATTAGATCCTGTCAGGAGAAAAAGGAGAACTTCCCAGGTGAAGCAGGAAAGTGGATGAGACTGAAGTTCTCCAGGCTGGGCACATAGCAAGAGAGAGTCATAACCTACGTCTAGATAAGCTGCTCCTCTAAGATGAGAGAAGAATTCCTGACTCTGAGATGAAGTATTCACATGGGCTCGTGCTAGGGGGACCCTCACTTAAGGATAGTAACTAAACTAGCCTCATCCTGAACAGAGACGAGCTTTAAAAGTACTGGGTATCTGACTAGAGAGGAGTATTTGTGAGAACAGTTGGAATTTGGCACCGAGTTGCAGTGTATTCATGGACACAGATGCAAAACTAAAAGAGCATCATGTAGTTGCAATGGAAAATGTTTGTCCAACCACTAACATCTCAAAAGTAGCAGCAGCAGCTTTTGGTTACATACCACTGAGCTCTGTTCCTGTGCCCCAGCTGTGCCTCAACTCCGTAACGGTACTGTGGGCTGGAGCATCATCTCCATGGAGGTGCCCCACCTCTGGCACGTGGCCGACAGTGGCCAAGTAGGACACTGCTGCCTCTGAGCAAAGTGGGACACCTGTTACAAACTCTGCTGTGCTATTTCTGTTTGGTAAACAAAATGTAAAGCACTAGAGGAAGTAGTAAAGACAATAATTTATAATCTTAAATTTGTGATGTAATCGGGACGCTTACAAGAGGGGATTTTGTAACCGTCTTTCCTGTTTTATTAGTATTATCTTGTATTGCAAAACTCTTCCTATTACCGGATCTGTTTGTAGGTGTGTTTACTCTTAGGGGTTGGGACTTTTCTTTCATCCACAAATTGCACTGTTAATGTCTGGTGTATTTATGTTACACCCATTTTGCCATTTTTTGAGTTCTCGAAACATTCCAGTCTCCAGTTTAACACTCGCCACTGATCCTGTAGTATTAGAACTCATTTAAGTCTGATTTACGTGACCTTCTTTCAAAAGAACAACCAACCTGGACAGTCCATTTCCTCTAAAAATGCTTAATTCCATATCCTTTTCCAGTCCTTTCTTCATCTTGCCAAACCTAACTGGTAAAAATTTTTTCATTTGGCCTCTATGTTGACTGCTTGCACATGAGTGTGGATTTGATGAAACACTTAGTTGCAGCCTGCTTTGTGTCTACCATATTGACAAAGGTTTTAAGCAGGTCTGGAATCTAACCTACAAGGGCTTAAATCGTACACCTAAAGGATATGTATGCAAATTTGTCAAGTGATACAGCCATAATTTCTAAATGGTCCTTTAAAAAAAAAATAAATCAGTTTCTGATTTGTTTCCAAGATTTTCTCAGGGAGCTTTTTTTGTTTCTGCTGCTTTAACAGAGGTGGGAAAGGTGCTTGGAATGTTTGGGGGTTTTTTTCCCCACCCCCTTCATCTTGGAGCCTAATACACCCAGAAGTACGCAAGGGTAATTCCAGCACCTTGTCTTCAAGAATGTAGCATTTAGCAAAATGCTAACCTTGTGCTGTAGAACATTGTAGACACCCAGAAAAAATGGTTACGTAAGGTCAGAAACCTCTGACTTGAATTAAACTGCAACTGGTCTTCAGCCGTGTTTAGTGGCTGCTTCCAAATTACAGTCATACTTGCACAAGCCGGGCAGAACATGGAGCTATGAGACCATTTCTTACTCCGTGCCTGGCTTATGCGTGGCTGACACGGGTGCAAGAGACGTGGTTCCGCGTGTTTGTACGTGTGTATACGCACACGGTGGTAGCTGCAGTCAGTCAGCAGGCCACAGCTCCTTTTCTTACGTCTAATGGGTTGGGGTTTTTTTAGAGAAGATCGAGCATCTGTATGGCACGTTTCATTTCACACTTGGTTTAACTAGTTAGAGAGCCTGACAATCCTGCATTATTTGTGTTTGTAGAGCAGCTATAGTACCTCTAAACTCCAGATATGTCAGCAAATAGTCCCTGTGGCGGGAAACTTTCATCCTACTAAAGGCAAGCAACAGAGGAGCAGGAAAGGGGAGATGGCAGCACACTGTATACATTCAGGCCTCTCTTTAGAGCGGCACCGATCTATTTGAATGGCTGTATGATTTTATTTTTTTACTATTATTTATTTTTTCTTTGAGCTGGCAACCTTTTCCACCAGTGAGTGATGCTTCCTGCCTCCCTTTCTTGGTAGGGAGCCTGCGTGTTCTGCCAGAAAGCAGCTGTCACTTGACACAATCTGTTCTGTGCTCCAGCGTAGGCTGGCTGCTCAAAGGGGAGCTCTGTTGATTCTTACACATTAGGAGATTAGAGAGTGACTTCAACCTCCCTCGGTTATTAGGGCTTAAAGACCAGCTGCAGAGTGAAATACTTGGAGCCTGTTTCACCAGCTTTCCACAGCGAAGTGGGTCAGGGTTATGTGTTGAAGGAGGGAGCGCGCACATCTACAAGGGGTGGGCCATTCCAACATCTACACATGTTTTAAGTGTATCGTGGTAGATGTGGAGAGGGGGAATTGGGGAAAATTATTTTTAAGAGCTTGTGAAGTGTGATTATTGGTTTTGTTTCTTTGCGGGGGTTGAAAAGAAAGGTCTGTGTTTTAAAAATTGATATGTGTACATATATTATGTGTATATCCATGTGCATATAAAAAAGTACATGCACAGATATATACACACACCCCTATATATATGAAACTACTATAACTAACTACTACCACCTCTTAATGACTATGAGCAATTCCGAGTTGGATGAGGATGATGAAGGCCAATTTCTTGTTACCGAGAACAGAAAGATAACAAGGTAGCAATACCAATTTTCTTTAACAGTAACAAGTGAAAGGAAAAATGTTTCTACAGAACAGTTAAGCCTGTTGGGAAGTTTGGGAAGGTAATGAACACCAGCATCACATGCCAAGGTCTAGTTGCAAGCACTTTCCGAGTTACAAGTGACATTTGTGTGTAAGCCTAATTCTCTAAAATAAGCCTTAATTAATAAATGGCAGTGCAGTGAATTTAGCCATTGACTAAGTCACCTGAGAGTACTGTCTGAAATGTTTCCTCAGGACAACCTTGAGAGAGCCAGTAGTCTGTACCATATTGTGTATAATTACTTCATACTCTGATTCAGTGATTATTGGACAGACAGTCTGAAACGAAAGCAACACCTTTTGGGGTATATTAATTAAATTTAACTGAAAGGCAGCATAGCTGAAGGATATAAGAACAACTGGTTACCCTTTGGCATTTTTTCTGTTCCTGAAGCTGAATAAAGAAAGATTATTTCTGAGCAATTTAAAGGTATCCTTAAATTTGCGGTGTATATAGTCTTAAATTCAGGACAAACTGTGGTGAAGGCCTCTTTTTATTGTTTGTTTCCATGCAAAGAGCAAAATTTATGCCTACTAGTTAAACTAGAGTGGAGAAGGTAGTGTGAAAAATCCAACTTCATTGTCTCTTTAGGCTCTCCAGTGATCTTAGAGGAAAGGTGATTGTACCAAATTTGATCCATTTATGCTATTAGGCTATTCTAGACAATGTGGGAATGACTCTTATCTTGGAAAAGGATGGAGAATTTATCAAAGAATGCAAATGCCAAGTCACCTGTTTATTACCAGCCTTATGTCTAAACAACAAATTGTGGCACTTTCTTTGTTTCTTAAAGAACTAGTCCTCATCTCCTCCAAGTTGTGAAATTGAAGTTTGTCACAATGATTGAGAAAATTAATGGATTCCACAGACATTGTCCTTGAACGTTTCAGCTGTTCAACTTTGTTAGAGATCATGAGATCAAATCCTGCTTGCTTCTCTCCCACCCCCTTTCCTCTTCTGTCTGTAAAGACTGTTTTGTTTGTATAGTTTCTTGGAACAAAATCCACTGACAGCAGCCTGTGCAGTAGATTTATTAATCAAATACAGTAGCTCCTTCTGTAGCTTCCTTTCCTGTATCATGCCTGTGACCCTTGGAGTTTTTCCAAGATAATGTCAGTCTTACACATGATAGTTGGATACATTAATTATGCTTATGTGGAACAGAGTGTCTTAGGCTTCATTCATTCATTGCTACTCTTCACAAATCTTGCCGAGTAAACAAGTTCCTAGAGGCGTTTGCTTCCAAAGCAGAAGGTTTTCAAGTTACAGCCTGTAACCTGCTAGTTGGTCTTTGGAGAACTAGCAGGATGGTGACACTGCGTGGCTCCTTGTTTACAACTTTCACCTGACAGCTGAAAGATAAAAATCAGGACTACTCTGGAGGCTGTCTCAGTACAGCAAACTCCTTCTGTTGGTGGAAAGACTTGTGCGGTGTGATACAGTCATTGTGACTCCACTGGGGGTTGGATGACTTACCTGCTGTTGAAGTTGTACAGGGTTCTCCTTTGAGCATTATGGTTTTAACCCATCTGAATTATTATTTTTTTCAATAAAGATCCTGATACTTCTGTGGCCAGTGTAAACCTCTTAACAGTTGCATTAAATGTAGTTGTTGGACCATAAAAAGGCGTTTCTGCAGTGGGAAAAATCTTGGAAATATTCCTTTTCCCCTAAAAGATCTGTTGTGTACCAAACTGTGTGTACTCCAAATACATCTTCTCTAAACCCCTGCAGGAAAATATAAGGCACTTGGTAGAAAACAAAATGCAAAGCAAAAATTAAGGATCACGCCTCACTGGTTAAAGAAACTTGAAACAAGGACTTTCTCCTTAAGTAATATGATGATCATCAGTCTGTCCTCAAGCCAATTAACATTTGACATAGGTGTGGTACTTCTCAGCCTGTTTTGCTGTTGTAGGTGTGACTTGCATGGTGCTAGGTAGTCCTGAAAATCTTCTCCAAAGGTGTCCATTGGGTACAAGTACCCAGTTTAAGTGCTGTACCAAAGTAAGAACTTAAATGAAAACTGAGTGGAAACAGTGACAGAGATGGAACAAACCTAGCAATACTAAATGTTGGCACCTTTCATGTGATGGTGAGAACAGGAAACATGGCAGAGTAGGAGGACAGAACCAGATTTCAGTTGCTAAATATGTTGATTGCTGTCAGTTCTCTGCTAGCCTGTTTTCTCCCTAGTGGGTGAGTAGGACATAAAGGCTTTGCTGTTCTTTAGGTTATTTTATACACAAAAACTGTGGCTGCTGTGCCGGCTGAAGTGTGTTTACATCACACAATGGACTACATTGATTATCACTCAGGTGATGAAACTTCTGTTTATGAGGATTCTTGATTGGCTAGTGACTCAGTTATACTTATCTGGTTGAGATGGCACTGTACTGAATTACAGTGCACTCATTTGCATATTGCTTCCAGACTAATCAAGAATAGCTATAACTACCAAGTGCTTGATTTTTGTCATGTCATTACTCTGAAGCATAAACTTTTTGTCTGTTACCTTCTACTTAGCAAGAATGGCGAAGGGTGCATACCTCTCCTAGGTCAGTTTTCCAGGAACTTGATTTGAATGGGGTTTTTGCTTAAGGTGGTATTTGGGGCTGACAGACTGGCCTTGGCATTTTAAAAGTAGTAGATGACAAATCAGAGTCTGTGGTGGGTGATGATTGCTACCAGTAAAAGGAATTGTTGGGGGCCTGCCAAGACATTGTTATCTATATTTTTTTTCAGGTGTGTTTTTGTTTATGAATTCTCTCACTTTACTAAATGTTTCCTAAGGGCTTTCTTGGGCATTTAGAAGCTGTCTGTAATCATATAAATCAGTTTATAAATGCATTTAATTAAAATCTTTATAAGAACCTAAGGTTTATAGATAATTATGACTGTCCTGCAGTGAATAAGAAAGATGCCTGACAATATCACATAGGTGGATAAACATAAGTAGACTTGTTAAAGCATCAAAGGAAGCTTAAACTCACTGCCTGTCCTCTGTCTGAATTGAACCTAGAAGCTTATGGCTCACATATGTTGCATCAGTTCATGTTCTGAGGCTGGAAATCCTGCACAGATCAGCCAAACAGAGGAATGCTTCCCATAGTGTGTATTAACAGGAAAGCTAGCTTTTAGTGGGTGACCACTACCTCCTTGAAGGAGGGGAGGCTTTTTGACCTTTTGTGATCACAGCAAAAACTTAGATACAGGGGTGAGACTTTCAGATTAAATCTGAGGAGAGAGTTCAGGATGAAAATCATATTGGGGGGTTGGACCCGATGAGGGGGTTGGACCCGATGATCTCTTAAGGTCCCTTCCAACCCCTACAATTCTGTGATTCCTACAGTTCTGTGATTCTTGCCTGGTAACTGTGGTAGAGACCCTACTCAGAGCTCCAACTGTCTAACTGTCCCTTCTGAAGGGTGGTAGAAGGCCTGTGTGGCCAGGGCCAGGTATGAAGGCAACCTTGATCTGCAGGAAGGGTGGTCTCCTCTCTGGCAAGGGAAAGGATGGCTTGGGAGGAGAGGAGGAGGAGGGTCTCTGCTTTTAAAATCTGGGTGCATAAACCTGAGCTACTTTCCTGCTGAGACTGCTGGAGAGCTCCATCCTCCGGTTTTATCTATATAAATTAAAGATTGGCAATGCTTTCCAGTTAAATGAACCCTTTTGTAGAAGAATCACTTTGATCTTTCTATAAACTATAGGGTAGTCCTGCTTTGCTGGTCACAGAGAGGCCAGTGCAAAATCTTGTGGTGCCTGTGTCCAGAACGGGATGACAAGTAGGGGTTTGGTATCTTGGAAGTCTTGGTGGACTACAGAGCTGTTACTGTGGTGGTCTGTGGTTGATCAAAAACATGAATTTCACTGCCTAGGTGACTCTTTCCAGTCCCATGTTTCTGCAGATGCTACATCCAGCAGGTGCCAAAAGCAAGTTTGAAGTAGTGGGAGGGCAGAAGGTCTTCGGCTAGTGCTCTGAGAAGTTTCAGTCCTTTCTCTGTAAAACAAATAAATGACAGCTTTTTTTGTAGTAGCCTGAGCCCTGACTTTAAAACTTAGTTAAAGATTTAAAAGCTGGACACCCTGGAATCACTTACTGCTTCTTTCTCTGTGGAAAAAGTGAGAAAGAAGGAAAAATGCAGGCAGAGAGGGATGGTAGCTTTCTCTGTGACAGCAAGTTATAGAGAGACATAATATTTTTTGTAGACCAGCTGGAATTTCCTAAGAAAGAGTTGGTAAAGGCAGGCAGACTTTTGGGCACATGGTCCTTGGGGAAGAAACAGCTATTTTCGCACTGCACAGCAGGGATAAGACACATGGAGTCCTTGGTGGGAGGGAAAATAGAGGACATGTAGAAACAGGAGAGCAAAACACAGATTGATGTACAGCAGAAAACTGTCTCAGCCTTACAGGGTGAGACTTTACATTTTCTTTTCTTTGTAACTGGGCATTGTTGTTACTTGGTCTTGGAGGGGTGCATTCAGCTAAGGTCTCTTCTGAGGAAAGATGCCTTCCATGGGAAGGAGCAAGTGAGGAGAGGAGGCTTTCTTATAAAGCCATATTAGAGACATACGGAGTCGCCAGCAGTGCTCACTTGAACACAAGTCATCTCCAGTCAGTTGAAGTCCAGAGTCTCCATTGGTATAGCAAACTGGAAAGCTGGACCTCTTATGGTGCAGATGAGCTTGCTGACTGCCTGGTTTTTGAAGCATAGGAGAGATGCTGCCTGTAGATGCAAATCTTAAGTGAACTATGAAGAATGTTGTAGGATCTGAAATTCAGTGGTAGCAGTGGAAAAATCCAGTGATGATTTCTTAGAAATAACTGTTAGTTTTTTGGCTTATACAGTTAAAATAGAGATTAGCTTCTAATGGATTCTAATAGTTGGTGTGTATTTTTTTTTTTTAAATCAACACACAAAACCACTAATGTATTTCTGTGCTGTAATGTGTCACGGTCTAACTCCATGTGCCTTTCTAAACTCTAATCTCAACCAGTTCTCCTTTAGGAAATTGAAGATGGTTGTTTACTATGTAATGTTACACTAAGCTGCTTGACAGTGGGTTAAAGGGGACTGTTGTTCTGCAAGTCCTTCTCAAAAGTATTCATTTACTAGCTTCCAATAGAAGGGTCCAGAGAGTGAGCTAGGCACATGATTTTATACTGCATGCATTCACCATCTGTGATTAATCTGAATTAGAGGTGTGCAAGAATTTAATTTAGGCCCTTTAACCATGTGATAACCCTACTTGTGTTCACTAATAAAACCTGAAGTCAAACCTACTGTAACAAAATGTTGATTCTATGAATAACATCCTAGGAGTGTTTTACTTCTGCTGCATTTCGGATCCTAAGCATGATAATTTCTGTAAGCATCAAGTGGGTGGCAACAAAGGCAGATATGATACAGAATCATAGAATGGTTTGGGTTGGAAGGGACTTCAAAGACCATCCAGTTCCAACCCCCTGCCATGGGCAGGGACACTCTCCACTAGACCAGGTTGCCCAAAACCTCATCCAGCCTGGCCTTGAACACTGCCAGGGAGGGGGCAGCCACAGCTTCTCTGGGCAACCTCACCAGTGCCTTACCCTCACACAGAAGAAAATTTTCCTGATGTCTAATCTAAATCTAACCTACTTCATCTTAAGGCTATTACCTCTCATCCTATCACTGCATGCCCTACTGGAGAGTCCCTCTTTAGCCCCCTTTAGGTACTGGAAGGCTGCGATAAGGTCTCCCCAGAGCCTTCTCTTCTCAAGGCTGAACAACCCCAACTCTCTCAGCCTGTCTTCGCAGGAGAGGGCCTCCAGCCCTTGGATCATCTTTGAGGCCTCCTCTGGACTCATTCCAAAAGCTCCATGCCTTTCTTGTACTGGGGACCCCAGAGCTGGATGCAGCACTCCAGGTGGGGTCTCATGAGAGCAGAGTAGAGGAGCAGAATCACCTCCCTCGACCTGCTGGTCACGCTGGTTTTGATGCAGCCCAGGATACAGTTGGCTTTCTGGGCTGTAGGGGGACACATTGCTGGCTCATGCTGAGCTTTACATCAACACCCCCAAGTCCTTCTCCTCATGGCTGCTCTCAATCCATTCTCTGCCCAGCCTGTAGTTGTGCTGGGGATTGCCCCGACCCATGTGCCGGACCTTGCCCTGAGCCTTGCTGAAATTCATGAAAGGCCCACCTCTGAAGCCTGTCAAGGTCCCTCTGGATGGCATCCCTTCCCTCCAGTGTGTCAACTGTACCACAGCTTGATGTCATTGGCAAACTTGCTGAGGGTGCACTGAATGTCAGATGTCCATGTCACAGACAAGGATGTTAAACAGTGCTGGTCCCATTACCAACCCCTGAATAATGCATCTTGTCACTGGTCTTCATTTGGGTATTGAGCTGTTGACCACAATTCTTTACGTGCAACCATCCAGTTAATTCCTTATCCACACAGTGGTCCATCCATCAAATCCATGTCTCTCCAGCTTAGTGACAAGGATGTTGTGTGGCACAGTGTCCAGTGCTTTGCAGAAGTCTGGGTAGAGGACATCTGTCACTCCAATCCTATAACCCCATCATAGAATACCACCAAATTTGTCAGGCACAATTTGCCTTTATAAAAATCCATGTTAGCTGTCACCAATCACCTCCTTATTTTCCATGTGCCTGAGCATAGTTTCCAGGAGGATCTTCTCCATGATCTTGCCAGGCACAGAGGTGAGATTGGCCAGCCTGTAGTTACCCAGGTCTTTTTTCCCCTTTTTAAAAATGGGGTTATATTTGCTCCTTTCTAGTCAGGGGGAACTTCACCAGATTGCCATGATTTCTGAAATATGATTGTGAGTGGCTTTGCAGCCTCAATCACCAGTTCCTTCAGGACCCATGAGTGCATCTTATCAGTCCCCATGGACTTGTGCACCTTCAGGTTCCTTCAATATTCTTGAACCTGATCTTCTCCTACAGTGGGTGGTTCTTCGTTCTCCCAGTCCCTGCCTTTTCCCTCTGTATCCTGGGCACCGTGACTAGAGCCCTTGCTGGTGAAGACTGAGGCAAAAAACCTGATTACCTCAGCCTTCTCCATATCCTGGATAGCCAGGTCTCCCATTTCATTCTGCAGAGGGTCCACATTTTCCCTAGTTTTCCTTTTATCACTGGCATACCTGTAGAAGCTAATCTTGTCCTTGATGTCCCTGGCCAGACTTAATTCTATCAGGGCTTTAGCTTTCCTAACCTGATCCCTGGTAGTTTCTCTGTAATACTATCCATGTGGTAAGTAGCTCAGTGTGTAAAGATGCCTCTTGCTTGTAGAGAGTTGCTTAATAGGTCTATGCAGTGAGAAGTACACCAGTGTATCTATGTAAGAAAGCAAGTGACTGACCTTTCTAGGTTTCTTTCATTAGTTATTGCTGGAAGTAGTAGGTTTAGCGGTATTTAAGCTTAGGTAGCATCCCGAAAATTAGGTGATCCAGGAGGCTCTTAAGGATGCCTGTTGTTCTTGATGGTTATGGGATGGAGGGGGCTAATCACTTGATTTAAAAGAGTACAGCCTGGTCACCTAGAACTATTTCTGTAACTCAGAGTACACGCATATGTTGCTACAAGATACGACTTTTAAAATTTTTATAGTATTTATTTTTATATACTTCGTAAAATAACATCACTTCCAGAAATGACTTTGAAATCTTGGCTAAAGCTGGGTCACTTTTATCCTACAGCTGAGAATGGGAGCACACCAGACAAACTGGAAAAACTATGTTTGTAGTTTAGAAAAAAACTGTTTAGAAAAAATTTAGTTGGAGCAGAGGCTAAAATATGTTCATTGACAGAAAATGCAACTCCTGTCTGTTGGTCTCATGTAAGACAGTAGCATCTTTCATTATGAATGAGGATGGTTTTAATGGTATTTACTATAATTTAAAAGTGCTTCCCTTCCCTATCAGATCTGAATGTTATAAAATGCTGCTTTTGGAGATATTCAATAAAATCTGCTTTAATTAGTGATTCAGAAATTAGCCAGGCAGAACTGTTTCTAAAATGATGTCCCTTTCCAGAACCCAGAGGACTAGCACTATATAGCTGCTAATACTTGAAAGCAGCTTTCAGGATTCAGACTGGTTTAAGGATGGTCTCTGCACTCAATGTACAGGACCTGGCTCCCTTAAACCCCTTCTTGCTCCTCTGCTTTTACAGCAGAGAAATCCAGGGTTGGTTTGGGTTTTTTTTTTATTTTTTGTTTTTTCTTTTCAGAAAGAAAGCTCTAGCCTGGCATATACCAGCTTCCAGAACTTGTACAGATATATGAGGCAAGGAAAATATCAATCATTACTTGGGAGGCATCATCAAGATGTCACATTCTGTAGTTCTTAATTTTATGGCTCGTTTCTGCCTTTTATGGTATTGCTTCACTGTTTATTTCTATAAACCCTCACATATTCTTAATGCTTCTTCTGACTTCTTTCCTTATGAGGGGAAAAATACGTTTGCCTGACACCTTTCAGAAGGATGATATTCAACAGAAGCTTCTTTGTTTTCTTGGTTTCTTGGACCAATTTTCTTTGAGGAATTCAAAGCCCATGTCAGAACTTTTAAGCATATAAGTGACAAGTAAAGACATAAATTTAATTGCTTCAAGCAATGGATTGTTTCATTTACTACCAGTCCGTGCATCCAATAGCATTAAGAAAAAACAGTAATTTTTTAAAATTAAAAAATAAGACTTCTACTGTTGTTTCATAGTGTTTCATTAGGAACTATTGGGACTTAACACTCACACTTATGTATGCATAATACCACTGGGCTGTGTCTACCACTTTGCTGTGCTTTTATTTGTATATCTAGAAAGTGGCCCTCTGACATGTCTAAAAATCCACCCATCCAAGGGACTGATGGTTGCAGTTTGAAAATGGTTGACAGCTGAAAGGGAGTCTGCTTCAGAATGAGAGCATGAAGAAAAAGGTTAAAAGGCAGGCGTCAAGCACGTTGCTGCCAGCAGACATCAAAGGCCGTTTCAGCTGGATATTCAGATACAGAAAACAAATTTAGTAATAGTTTACTTCTGTTTATAAAGCTGAACATGAGTCAACAGTGTCATGATGTTGCCTCAAGGAAAGGGGATGGGTGAAGCATCTGGGATGAAACTTCTGGTTTGTAGGATGATTACGATTTTGATCTCTTGGGTGTTGCTAAGGCATCGGTCAAGCAGCATGTTCGATGCTGAACTTCTAGCAAAGGCAAACAACTGAAAATCTAGATTACCACAGCAATAACAACCAAGATCTAAAAAACATAGCCTCTGAAGGAAACAGTTCTAGCAAACGAGATTTAAATGAGTTATTCCAAGTATTCCAAAAACCTTTTCCAAGTGTGAAGTTGCTATATATTGGCATGGATTGCCTAGACAGTTTGAGAAATCTCTTGTGTGGGAAGTTATTTGTCAGATTATTTGCCAGAATTGGTTTAGAGACAAGAAATTCTGAACTGGAAGTGAGAGAACTGAGGGAAGAGGGAACCTTTGGATGTTTGCTTTTATTTTCTGTGAATTAAGAACTGAGATGGTATAAAGCTGTGTTCATATCCATTCTTTCTTATTTGTGTGTTTTTTAGTGGTTTTATTAGTGAATTAAAAGGCTGGGAGACAGAAGGTCAGACATAGGTAGTAAATGAAACGAGTTTACATACTGATTTGTGCAAATCCAGTATTTATTTCAGTATAGGCAGATATAAACATTATATGTGTAGGAGCAAAGAATATAAATTACATGTACAGGATAGTGGAGTGCTATTTTAAGAAGGACCATTTCTGAAAAGGACTTGGTTATTCCATTAGATTTTTGTCTGATCACTGTGTTAAATGGGCCTAATGTAATCCATGGGTATATAAAACAAAGGCGTATATAAATCTCCTTCTCTCTTTGGGACTGATACTGACTACAGCTTATGGTGGGTTTCCACAGTGTATGGGATACTGAGAGAAAAGCAGAGTTCCTATAAGAGGCATAAACAAGGTAGGAAAATAATATTGCTTGCAAACACTTGGGGTTTGGAAGGGAAGTTAGGTTTACTTAGCTGTAGTCTCCAAGAGTTTTCCCGTACCAAAGTGGTGAAATTAAGCTATGTAATGTTACATCTGAAAGACCCAGGCAGGCCAAGTCACAGCAGAACTGGAATTGAAAGTAAACAAAATGTTAGCAGTGAGCATGAGGAAAAATAGGAATTTGAGGGTAGAATTTCCGTTCCTGGAAATATTTCAATCAAGATTGACAGAGGAATTTTTTTTTCCCCCTTTGGGAAAAAGCAAAAACCCATAAGCCTTAACCCAAAAGAAATAATTCATTGCAATCCTCTGGCCTGTGCTATCAAAGAGATAAGATTTGGATGATTACATTGGCTCCTTCTGGCTTCATAATTTATTTTGCCAAGTGATGGGAGGGTTAAATGAGAGATTAGCAGCCCTCCTGGGAATGGAAGGAGGGTTTTCCCATGACTGGCATTTTGTAATCTTTCTCTCAAAGTGTCTTTTTCTGTCTCTGTGCCTGTTCTTTTTAGGTCATTAATATTTCTATTGATTTCAGTGTCAAAGGAGCATCTTTTAGCTGCTTTTTTTTTTCCTTCTCATAGCAGGGAGGGGTCTGCTCAGTTACCATCAAGGGAGTTCCTCACAACTCTCTATTTTTTACTTCACTAATTGTTTCATTTGTTACTTTGTCTAACACTGCAGTTTCTGGAGTCATGTAACTACTGACACAAGTTTATTTTATTCTTTTTTTTAAAAAAAAAAAAAAAAAAAGCTATAAAATAGTACATAAATGTATCCTGAAAGCTGTGAAATCTGATGAAAAAGTGAAACCAACCAGTTGGTGGTGTGGATATTTTTCATGTTAAATATATCGCAAATTTATTTTGGGGTAGAGGAAGCTTGCCTTACATTTCCAGTATTTATTAACCCTTTATAGACAGAACTACTAAACTCTACATACTTCGTGTTGAGGGAAACAGCAGCAACATGCTATGTAAAAAGAAGTAGGTGATGTCAAAGAAGGAAGATTGCTGACTTCAAAATGATCGTGTTAGCAAACTTTCTTTGCCATGAAGAGCTCTCCACGAATCTTAGTGTGTCTAGAATTAGTAACCAACAGCAGAAAATTCACTGGAATAGTTGAGGGCTGTAGCACATGGGATATGAGGAAAACTGAAAGCAGTTAGGCTTGTTGGAGAAGAGAAATTGGCGGGAGGGGCAGTCTGTCACCAGCTGGAGGGAAGCTTGTAGAGAAGACAAGTCAGACTCTTGTCAAAGATGCACAGTGAAAGGGCAGTGTACACAATGTCCAATGGGGAGAATTTCTCTTGGAGTTAAGGAAAATATTTGGCACCACAGTTGTAATTAAAGCCCAGAAGGGATTGCCTAGAGGTGCTGTGGAGTCTCCATCCTTGGACACCTTCAATCTAGGTGGAATGTAATGCTGGGATCCACCTTTCATGTTAGTGTAGCTTTGAGTGGGAGATTAAACTTAACAACCTCCAAAGGCCCATTCCAAATTTAATTGTATGATTAGTAAGGACATTACAGCTTTGTCCTGTAAGGATACAAATCCCTTCCCTTTATTTCCTGATATAAGCTGAACCTGTAGTACTGAAACCTTAGCTTAAAAGGGACAATTTTATTCTGACAGTTATGTCATTTTCTGGACGCTGTTAAAGAGTTGGGCAGCAAGATGAGGAAAGGAATGAGCGGTACACTGCTGCAATTGATTTTCCTTTCCTTGGAAAGGAAGCTCTATGGGGCACTACAAGGTGTAGTGGCAAGGGTTATAGCCATCTGGTTTCTCATGTTTCTCTGGTTCCCTACCTGCTGAATTACAGAATGAAATTTGGAGCTGGTGTTCAGATTCACTTTTTTCTCTCTTTCTGCTAGGAGTTGTGGATGTGTGTGGGAGTTTGGAGGTTTTTTGGGTTTGGTGTCCCCCCCTTTTCTTCCTTGTACTCCTCCCAAATAGTTCTTTCTAAACTTTACAGATACTGCCAGGAGAAAATTTGGCTTATGCATGTAATTTAACTGTTCATTTATTCCTAATGCCTTCAAAAATACTAAGAATATTCTCATTTTGCAGTTTGTTGTCAGGTTTATTTGTATCTCATTTGTGACTAATTTGCTGTAGCATATGGTAACACTATTTTGAAACAAAATGTCTGGTTTTTTCTTTTTTTATTTAAAGGAATTTTTCCTCTTAGCTGTTTTTGTTTTCTGAATATTTCTATTAATGCTTGAGCCTAGTAAAGGCGGGTCTTAAGTTCATAGCTGAGGTTCACTTAACAGATGGCCTTCCTTGGCTAACTTGCTGGTTCTCCTCCCCCTCTCTTCCCTTCTCTTGAGAGAGAAGGTCTCAGTGCTCATGGATGTTAACTTGTGAAAACTGGATCCTACTGGTTTAAGTCCTTGTGCATCCAAGTTGTGAATACTCAGGCTCATCTGAGCACTTGTCCTGATGCAGACGGTTTTCTTCCTTCTTTGTCCTCCTTGTTCTCTTCCTTCCAGGAGATTTTCCCCAGCTCTCCAGGTTGCCTCTTAGGTTAGGCAAGCATCCACATATTTTTTCAGGAGGTGACCGGGTAGGAGCAGAAACCAAGTTCTTCATTTTAGGGTTTGTTTCTTTTGGGAGGGGTTGTGTGTGTTTGCTTTTAAAGAGTAAACAGCCTTTTGCCTGTTTTTCATACCATTTCTGCAGAATGATCTGTCTGCTCAAACATACCTGCCCTCAGATGTTATGACCCTCGTATACTTGAGCCCTGCAGTTTCCTTTTCCCCATATGCAGTTCCAGATTTCACTTAAACCAGGGCATGAGCCAGTTCTTTGGAAGCTCTTCTTTGTGTTGTGGTGGATTGAGGCAGGGATGGAAGGAGAGGGCTCAGTGGCTGTCTGGGACAGATGCCAAATAGCTTACTCTGAATCCTCGCCTCTCTTTCTCCCATTCCTTGGTGTACAATAGATACACTGCTACTGTGCTAACTAGGGTAGAGTTTCCTTTTTGTAGCTAAAGTACCATGATTCCTTATCTTCATAATTTTATAAATTCATGTGAATTTAGTTCCTTGCCAGACACAGACATAACAATTAATATCACCAGGCTTTTTTTTTTTTAGTTTCTATTTTCAGGCTTCCACAATTTCTTTGTTGCAAAGACACTTGCCAAAAATTGCTTCTAAAAGATAAAATAAAATTCCCCTCTTGGTGCAGAATTTCCTACAGGAATGAATCCTGAAGTCTTGACCCGTGCCTCAAAGCTCAGCACAGGTATCCTTAAAAGGCAGATTAGTCATACCACCTTCTCCCGGGCAAGTGTGTGAAGTGCTGGTACTGCGCTCGGGCACACTCGGGTTCAGAAACCTAAAGCTGACAAGTACCACTTCAAGATGACAGACTTCTTAAGTGAAACCTTAGCATTCTGGAGGAGTTTGCAGGACGTGCTTGCTTTGACATGCTTGAGCAACACTTCGCTGTGTCACACCTGCTTCTCACACCAGCATCCAGCTTTGCAGCAAATGGCAAAAGCCTGGCATCCTGAACTTGCTTATTGAGCAATAAATTCCGTCCTGTTTAATGAAGTGTGAACAGAGGTCTTCTGCTTATTATGGCTTTCTTTGCTTGAAAATTAAGATGTTTTGCTGTTTACTGTACAGTACTTGAAAGCAGCATTATTTTAGTGAGCCCACAGTCTAGCTACTTTATCCCTTACCAGCCTGAAGAGTTCTGAACTATATAATATTAACGGGACCGTTTTACAAAAAGTGCTATCTCAAAACAAACTCAAATACAGCTTAACCCAGGAAAGCCATGGAAACCCATTTATTTATTCTGTTCTTCAGCTGGAAACAAATGTTCTGTTCTCATACCATGTGAAACTGGAATAGATTCAGGTCAGGCAATGCATATTCATTCCTTGAGACTCCTTGACAGTTTTAACTACAGTCACTTCCCTCTCCAGCCCACTCCTTTCACTTCTAGCTATGAGAATGGGAATTCCTTTGTCTCTTGGGAATTGTGCTTGCTTTTCTCTGAGCCTTGATGGATAAAAATCTGTTGAAACTCTAAGAGGAACACATCTTGTATGTGAATTGTATTCTTGGGTGTTGCAATATAAAAAAATACCAGTGTTCATCAAAAATGGCTTTCAGTGGGAATTTTTTCTTCCCCTGGGTTATTGTGGACACTTCTATACTTCTTCCTGTAGTACTAAATTTCTTATGGGAAATATTAATCCTGGTGAGTCATGGTATATCAACAAGCCTTCCTTGGCTGTGATCTAAAATGTCACTGATAAAGCCTGAAACCTTTTCCTTAGACAAGTGCAGCTATCCACTAGTCTGCACTGGATGATAATAACCCATGTGCAAGCAGACACTTTATGCCTTCCTTTCCAACCTTCACTAAACTGGAAATCTGTTCAGTGTGTTAGCAGTGTCTTCCTGGAAAGCCAAGCAATACCCATAGGCTGTGTTTGTATAAGCTACCAGGCATGGAAAATACTACGTAAAAGTTTTTACCAGCCCTTAGTTGGGATGTGGCATTACACCCAAAGGAGATGAAAATCAATTATTCATGTCAAAATTGTCCTTCTCTCGACTGTGTACGATTTGAGGGTTCAAGTGGCAGTGTAAGAGTTGAGAAGGCTGTATTGTGCTGAACAAAATGAGGGCTGTTCTCTAAAACCCTGCTCCCTGCTACACAGGGTCCATCTATACTGAAGGAAAAAAGAATAAGTAACAACAGAGTAGTTGTGCAGGGAACCACAAAACACATTGCCTATATGGAAGATTTAGGCTTCTTCTCAACATTGAATTCATCTGCTGATGAAAAGGTCTCCCTTCCCCCCAAGTACTGTGTGAACCAACACCTTATTTTCTTTTTTCCCTTTATTATGTCTGTTGCAGAGGTTTAACGTGTTGGAGGTGGCTGGATATTTTTCTCATTAAAATTTATGTTTTGAATAGTTACCAGGTCTAAATAAAAGGAGGAAGAATTAGCAGAGTCTGAGCCAACCATTTACAAATAAATCTCTTGGGGTCTCTAACCACTAGCAAATCTACCCATCGCTTTGGTTTGAAAGGAGAGGAAGGATTACAGATATTTTACAACTATATTTAAGTTCAGTGCTGTTATACAAAAGCAAAGGATTCAATGCTATTTTTTTCACCCTTTCTTACCTCCTGCTGCAATCTGGAATGATTTAGTTCAACACACTGAAAAACTTGAAGTGTTTCTACTCTGTCCATGCCCAGTGCATGAAAAAGCTGTCAGTGGTTTGGCCCACGAGGTGGTGGTACAGAAGTACAGAGATGTTAGTAGGACAAAACGGGGCTGCAGAAAGGGTTAGCCTGGTAAATTTTAATTCATACAAATCAGGGGTGGATATTTTCAACTTTTGTGGCTTTTTCTCTTAAAACTTGTGCCCTGATTCCCACTGAGGAGAAGGTGACCTCAAGGGAATACTCCAAGTCCTTGACACATTGTTCCTGGCTTGCTCTCGTATCTGGTAGGAAAACATCCCTTGCTGTGGTCTGCCATCATCCTCCTACACACAGGGCTTTCAAATAACAACAGAAGTTGCCTTAAAGAGTAAGTCTGTAGGAAGAAAGTGTTTGGATACAAGGTGATAGACCTGCCTTCTCGTCCTGTATGTGTGTTTTGCCTTTTCCAATATTCTGGGTAGCCTGTTCCTGGCAGTGAGTAACTTGGCAAGAACTCTGTGAAACTCTGTCACAGACAAGCCCTGTGGGAGCGCAAGCAGCATCCTTTAATTCCCCAGTGCATTAAACCATTCCCTTCATTCCCCTCTGCATCATCTATACCAGTTGCTCAAACTGTTTTGCTCCAACAGTTAAATTGAATTCAGTCACAAAGCAAAGTTGGGGAGGAGGAAGGATGGCTCCCATTTCTCTGAAGTTGTCATAATTTGGTGCAATGTAATACTAGAAATAAAATCCTGAAATGATATGTAAATGTTAATGAAGCTTGCTGGGCTAAAGGTGCTGCGGTTTGCCTGCAAATGCCATCTGGATATCTGTCAGCACAGTGTTTGTTCTTTGTATTATTCTTTCAACCTGCTGTAAACAGTTTCAGTGGTTCTGGATTTCCCCTTGATATACAAATAAATGTGCAGGGCTTTAGTTCTCCGTATCAGTTCTGATGCCAAACCAAAACAAAACTCCCTTCTGTGTAATAGCTTAACCGCATCTCTGCTCCTGTGGGACTAGTCCTGACAGGGAAGGAAGCCTGAACCCTCCCTCTGCCACCAGCCTTCGGGAGAGTTTGTTGTCACGTTGTTGTCATAAGAGTGCAGAACGTCAAGGCAGAGACCCGATCCTTGAAGCATGTCTCCAGTGCATCAGCTCTGGCACCCCCGGCAAGGAGAAAAAGCAGGGCAGGGGGATGAATTGCAGCCTGCCCCTTCCACTGCTTTGTAGAAAGCCTTTGAACCCTTGCCCTCAGGGGAGTCGGGGTGCCCCTGCGTGGCAGGGGGCTTCTAACAATGCACCCCTTGTGCTGGCTGGCTTCTCCGAACACTGCAGCATCGAGGATTATCCTGTAAATTGCCTGGTGGGAAGGAACGCCCTTCTGGTGTAAGAATGATTTCCTACTCTTGGTGATGGATGAAGCTTAAATAAAGCAGTTTAATTTTTAGAAAACCGCCGACCCTGAAAGGATTGAGCTATTATTTTAATTACCGTAATGAGCAAACACTACTTGGAAATCATTGAAAGAACATATACCCAGCTCCAGATCTTGCTGTCTGACATGTATTGATGAAACTTTTCTGGAACCAGAGGGATGCAGGTTAATTTTTTCCTGCTAAATTGACGGCAGCGTGGGCAAGGCATTTTGCTGTTGCTTCGTATTGCATTTCCGTCACCAGGAAATTTGTAGTCAAATACTGGCTATTAGTATGAGTGTGGGTGAATGCTGTGAGCGAACGTTCATAATGATCTCTTCTAGAGCAGTTTAAAATTAGCGTTGGCAGAAGTGATTTTCAGCTCTACACTTTTCCTTGGGAACGTCCACCTGTTGAAACTCTTGCAGGACCATGTTGAGTTCAGTCTGAAGGGGATGTTTTTAATTACTGAAAGGCTTCTCAGATCCACAGTGGAAATTGAGAATGAAATTGTACCTTACAATAACTGGTGATTTAAATCTTCAGGGTATAACATAGAGGATGCACGTGCTCGTACGTTTTCTAACCTGGATTTGAAGCAGTGGCTTGAAATTTGCTTCCCACATTGACAGTTCCCTTACCATCAAGGGTATTATAGTCAGTTGCTCCATCCAAGGATTATTTGGAGCAGGGCACTTTTTTTAACGTATATACGGTTCTGACTGTGGCAGCAAGATTGATTCCAAAGCTGTGGCGTTTGGAAACTGGATTCAAATCACTAGCTGAAATGGAAGAGGGGTAGCATGAACCCAGGTTGCTCACCAAGACGTAGGGCTGCCCAACACTAGTTGGTGGCACTGAGTGAGCACGCACAAGGGCATCCCTTCTGCAGGCATCAAAGGGCTGGGAACCTAATGGGATAGTTCTGCTACAGAAAGGAAAGAAAGAACCTCAGAACTCAAATCTGTACAAGGGGCAGAAAAGTTTAACCAAGTTGCTGAATACAGGAGTACTCTGTATGCTAAGTGAAATAAAGCGTCCATAGAAAGTTTAAGATCCTTTCCTTTGTTAAGAGACTGCTGAAAAAATGAGTAAGCAAGTTGCTAGCATAAAGTAAAACACAAATGGGATAAGCAGGCTTGCATTCTTTTTTTCAGAAGAGCAATTTTTGTTGGTTTAGCAACTTCATAAAGTAACACTTAGAGCAAGCCTTTTTTGGGTTCAATCCCTACTCATCGGGTTCTCCTCAGTATAGATGTTGCTCACCTGATAGGAGCTGGAGCACTTTGTGTTGCCCGGATCCTGATGGGCAGGCTTCTAAAGCTCACTGTGCTTCCCATTGTTCAGTGACAGCAGGTGACGAAGATGGCAGATGCACTGGTCCAGCAGAAGCATCATGTTGTTTCTTTGTCTTTGCATTGCACATGTGCAGTCCTGCTACATGGTTTTCTCAAGGAGGCAGTCACAAGTAGGGAGATAGCACTAGTGTTGGAGGAAGGGATTAATGTGGAATGAGACCCTAATTAATTGTGGAACTGAAGGAAGAAAATTAAGGATGCATTTTTTTGGAAAATAAATTCTGATTTTTCTTGTGTTGCCCTATTGCCTTCACCTGTAAACAAAGAGTTAGTTGTCAAATTTTAACATTTTTGCTATTTAGAGGCTGAACTCCTCTATAAGGCTCGGTGAGATGACCCAATCCTTGATTATTTTTTTCCCCACACTTCTTTCCATGCTGTTTGAGTTCGGCCATGGAGGTGGAATCAGATTTCATAAGGGAAACAGAATTTTCAAACAGATGCTGCATATCAAAAGCAGAAACTTGTTAGAAAGCTTGCTCTGTGAGCTATACATATGGTTTAATTTTTCAGTAGAAAGTTAATTAAATTGTCTGGCGTTCCTGGGTTAGCTCATAGTGCTTCGTGCTATAATCTTGCACTAAGATCTGAAGTGTGTGGTTTTGGTGTTTCTGGTATATGTAAGCTGCTAATATTGGAGCTTTTCTGTTATGAAGGATTTGTATCTGGCTCAATTTATTTACTAATTAATCTTCCTTTTCTCATTGATCTTTAGAGTGGTGTGCTGTATGGTTATAGATAAGCCCACTTGCTATTATTGTTCTGGGGAGTATGCTTTTTAACTTTCATTTCTTAACACTAATGCTTTTTTAACGGCAGAAGAAAAAAAAACTCTTTTGAGTCGCATAGATTTCTTTACTGTACTTTTCATACCTTTACTATGAAATCAGGGTCATACTGGTTCATGGCTGTGCTACGTTCTAGAGGAGGATCACAGGAGATATTTTTAACTTACTTGTTTTCTCACTTTTCCTTTCCTTCAGAGGGAGAAGGGTAGCAGGGAAGAATTGGTGTATGTGATGTTTTCCACGCAAGAAGCGAGTAGGTAAAATATGAAGGCTCATGCTAAGCCTTCAGCTCTGGGCGAAGACGAGGGCAGGCTTCAGAGATGGGCTGTCTGCCGCGGCCTTAGACTTTCCCTTAGAAACCCTGGTAGTGAGGCATGTGGTGTCTGCCCGCACCGCACAAGGGATGCGTAAGGTCACCGCATGTCCTGGCTTGCCTGCTTAACAGTAGTGGGAAAGCCACAGCAGCCCAGCATGTGATAGCAACCAAGGTCTGTGTGCTGGGAGGAAGACGCCCTGCGCTGCCGTATCTGCCTTGCTGCCATCAGGTATGCTGGTTCAGGGAGGCAGATGTGTGCGATAGCGTTCCGTGATGGAGGCTGTGTGCCTTCATTCCGCTTAGGGACGCCACTCTTTTCCTCTACTGTGGAAAATGAAAAATTGCTGCCTTTTTATCATATCACAGGCATTTGTCGCTTCGTGGTGTTTGCCTATCCTAAGGCTCGTTTAATGTGAATCAGATGGAAAGGGCACAGTGTTTTTCTGACTCCTGTCCAAGATAAATCTTGGGTCAGCTGGCATACAGCTTTCTGAGGGTTAGCTCAGATGAGTCTCTTCCTAGAGCTGGCAGCTGAGCTGCCTGGTCAGCCATGAGAAGCCTGTAGCAGGCAGGAGCACGATGAGATGTCACGATGAATGCTTGGCTGCCACAAGCCAGTTATCCCTGTGGTAACTTTTCTGACACCTCCTGCTTAAAACTCAAAAAGCCAGAAGGATCATGAGGCTCCACTTTCATTTTCTGTATTTGTACTGAAAATCAGGATCAAGCAGGCTTTTACCCAGGTACTCCATGGGAGGTGATGAGTATGGTGAAGAGTAACCTGTAAGTAAAATATTAAGTAGTTTTTATAGGTATTTATGCTCCCAGCCACTTAGGTGATTCCAACTGAAGAGTGGCTGGGGAAGTCTTCATGTTGTGCTCAAAGAAAGCAGAGTAATTGCAGGAAGAAAGGTGAGGACCCTAGAAATGCCCACTTGGACATCCCTCTGTCAGAGTGCTCACACCAGATAAAATTACACAGATTGTAAACCAGATTGTATCTGGCTTGGCCAGATACAAAGGCCGGTCACAGTCTTTCCAAGGACTCAATTAACTCTGTTCTGTACTAATTTAGTTAAGCAGGCAATGGAACTGTGTGTAGAAAAGCCTGTTAGCTGTGGTGCTCTGTGTCCACCTGTAGCATGCTACACCTGTGGCTACTTTCTGTGAGCCTAGGACGTGCTGTTGGCCAAGTCTACTGGTGGTAAAAACCATCACTTTCAGTGGCAGAGCATTGGAGGGATGAACGCTCAGTGCCCCCAAGGCAACTCAGAGTGGTAGAAGGAGGAGGCAGACTGAAGGGGTGAGAGAACTTTTGGGGTGCTTCCTTGGAGTGAGTGACCCTTCTCCAGATCATCTTCTGCAGCATAGTAATGACTGTACCTCTGTATGTCCTGGAGGCTTGGTGTGTGATGTCAGTTTTTTGCTCTTCCTGGGTGCGCAGCAGTGCAGTTGAAAATGGAAGGAAAGGACTTTTTAGAAAATTACTGCTTCAAGGGGTGCAACTCATGTCATTTCAAAGGTAGGGTTTCTTAAATGTGTCTTTGCTTCTCTGCTTCCTATGTTCAGAAATCACAACAGAAATAGTTAACTTTCTGAAAGAAACATTAAGCTATTGGGAAAATTTTTCCAATACTTTGTGATAACTCTAGCAAATACTTATTTTTTGATGGGGTTTGGGTTTTAGTTGCTTTTACCTTGGGATATGTCTGTTTTTCTGGTCTCTAAGCATGATCTGTCTCGCTAGATATTTACAGTAACCAGTTCTAAGTGTCTGAAACCCTTATGTCCTTTTTTTCTGTCCATGGCATCTTCACAACCTTAAATCTGTGTGCTAATACAAACTGCCCAGTGTTGATCTAGTTTCATTATTCAAGGAGTAACTTTTTTTTTAACCCAAAAATATTCATTCCTCCGAATCCCAGAGGTAGATTTAAGATCACCTTGGTTGAAAAAGCAAAGTTCAAAAAGCAAAATTTCTCTGGATCATTTGCAGCTGCTAATGTTAGCTTGTCTACTTAGATAGAAATCAGTGTGTAATAATATATCTCATGACAATCTAGCAGCTGGGGAAGTCCACGTGCATTCAAAGACAAATAGGCGGCCAGCCACTCTGGTAATTAGCACTTCACAACCCTTTCTGTGAAAGGCTGCAAAATGGAATTGGTGCAAAAATGGCTTTCAACCGGAGATGCTCCAAGCCAATATTAGTGAGAAGGTTTCACTAGAGAGACATACAAGTTAAAATATTCAATAGCATTTCAGAAAGCATTGGTGAGGTATAGTAAAAATCTTTAAAGCATGACTTATCATTTCCACACAGAAAACAAAATACCCCAAATCTAAAAGCACTTCTGAAACTAAACCACCCCATGTGTTATAGTCTGTAGGATTTCTTTTCTGTCAAGCTGTTTCAAGGCCAGGCTGCCCCCACTAGCTGGTTTTCTTTGGCTCTGAACAAGCTGGCAGACATCTTACAAGAGGGAAAAATTGGCTGGGCATTCTGCTTTTTTTTCTTTTAGGTTTAGCTATGATCATTTGAACTGCCAGAGGGGTGTTTCGATGGTACCCACCTTATTTAACAGAATGAAACAAAATGCGTGTGCTGAAATGCATTCAGGAGCACTGAGGCAGATGCGTGTCTTGCTTAGATCTGAATTTTAGATTTATCATCTTTGTAGCCTTTTAGAGTAGCAGTGCAAATTAAATGAAGTGGCAGTGCTGAAGCAGTGTGCTCTCACCCACCATCTTTATTCACCAACGTTTTCAGCTCATCTCTTTTTTTTTTTTTCCCACTTCATGGTTTTTTGGTGACACTTTAGCACATGCTGTGAACATATGCCAAAATTCTCATTCTTAAAAGCTGCCTTCATTCATCTCGAGCTGTTATCAAGAGCTTTGTCTGCTTCATAGAGAAATTGCACAATGCTGAATCAATGTCCTCTCTTGCTGGAAGCCAGACAAACAATTCTGACAAACTCTCTTGCAGTCCTGCAGAGTGAGTGAAGAGATGGCTCACCTCGTGCAGAATACTCCTAGCAAAACACCTTCTGCTTCTTAACTTTTATTTTATAAACCTGCGTGCTGATACTAGCAAAAAAAAAATCAGTAAGGTTTGCTTGCACTAAGTTACTTTGTATGCTTGATAGATATTCCAATCCTCTGTATGACAATGTTTGGAGCATTAAGCTACTACATGTATTTCATTAAGGTGATTTTCAGATCGTGTTTTATTCTGGCACTACGCCTGATTTAAATTATCTTTAATATAGTTTTATCTGTAGCATAAAAGTACTTAACACCGAATACTCTCCTTGACAGGAGACTTTAGCTGAATAAAATACATCTATTTTGTAATTAAAGAGTTTATTTGGAAATTGGCTTCATTTCAGTTTAAAATATGTTGTCCAGTTTGTTCCAGAAGTAAAGTGACCTTGTTTTTCCAAAACTTCCTCATGATTGCTGGTGGTCAGAGCTATAAAACACTGATTTCCTTCCTAATTTAAACACTTAGTAAATATATAAGCTAAACTATAGTCTGCGCTGGTCATTGATGATACACAGTGATAGCACCTTTCCTAAGAAAATTGTCTTTTAAGCACAGGAGAACAACTGCCCCTCCTTTCCATTGCTAGTACCCAAATGTTGGGAATGACTTGACCAACAGGCTCTCCAGTAATTTGAGTGCAGTACTTTAGTAGATTTAAGTTGAGAGAGAGAGGAGGAGGCAAAAGGTACAGAGACTCTGCTAGTGATTGTAAACCATATGTATATTCAGCAAGTAAATGAGATAGGAGCTTTGAAACAATAAGCTGCTCTATAATGCACAGACAGTCTTTCAGGCTACCAAGCCCAGGCTCTGAAGCCTCTCTACACATTGATAAAAATGTCTAACTCTGAATGAACTACGTTTATTCTGTCTCGTGTAAAAGCCCTGTTAGCTACCAAGAACTGCCTGGGCTGCTGACTCAGTCATTGTTCCTGGTTTTTTACAACTCCTCCCATTCAGTTAATTAAAAAACCTGTTCCTGAGCAGGAAACAAAAGCACTTTTTATGCTGAATTGATCTATGTACATTTTCAGGATTTCTGCTCCCTGAATGCACTTTTTCTTTAGCTTTGTTTCTGGCGGCGCAAGTGCCTGCCAGAGGCGGTACTGCCGACGTGACTGTCCTCCTCGGGTGGAATATTTCACTACACACCGTCCTACACTTGTGCTGGGGCCCACTGAGCACGGGACAGGGGGCCAGAACCTGAAAGGCACAAAAAGCCGCTCAGCGAGCAAGAAAGCCATGAATGACGCTAAAGTCAGGCGGGGGGAATGGGGCTCCTCACGTGGGAGTAGCGAGAGGAAAAAGATCTGTCAGCGAAAGGGCGGAAAGAATAAAGGGCGGTGGGTCTGCAATGAAGAAAGTGCCTTTGCACTGTGGCAGAAACACTAAGAGCTTGAGTTTTGGTGAGTATTGACTTGGAAGCTTGTGCTAAATAAATAAATAAAAGCTGTTACTCAGTAAGGCCGAGTTAACGATTAAGCTCAGCAGTTGTCGCTGTTATTTTAGCAAAAGTTGCAACCTGCCAAGAAATAGAAGAATGTTGTATAAAGCTGTTTGGAAAAGCCACTTTCATTCTGTCAAGTTCATTTTTTTGAGCTGGCTACCAAATCCCAAAAGTCGTGTCTGGTGTAAATCCACAGGTCACTCATGATTAGAATCTTTGCAGTCCCTGTTGCAACCAAAAATACACTCTGGACATCTTAACTTCCTCCCCATAATTGCAACTCTCTCCAGTGTTTTAACCAACAAAGTGAATCACAGAATTGTAGGGGTTGGAAAGAACCTCAAGAGATCATTGAGTCCAACCCCCAAGTGAAGTAATACAGTTCAGAGTTGGCCTGACACAGATGTCAGGACCTGGTAGTTTCTAAATTGCAAAAGTTTGCTTTCCTCACTGCAATAAAATTTTTGTCCCTGTAAAGTGATAAATACTCTTTCCAAACTTTGATTTTGGAATGCTGTCCGGTCTTTATTTTAACTTCAACTAAATATCATCATTCACTTGCATCCTCTGGTAATGAGGAAGTAAATTAAGCTGCCCCCTGTAAGTACTGTCTGTGTTTGAAATACTTTAACTTTCCGTCAGTGCCAAATTCCTCCTTACCTTTTTGAACCAATTTAGACACTGAAAGTAGAAGAATCCCATTCAACTGCACTGATCTCAGGTCCTGATATACTGCTGCCCTTAGAAAATACTTCAGTTTCTTTCACTGAAGCTTCAGTTGCACAAGAAACTGCTGGACTGGGGAGAGTGAAAGGGGAGAAAGGTTTCTTTTCATGTGGCTTTCCCACTAGGAGGCATCCTCTGAAGCAGGGGAAGGATGGAATTGGGTTTCTGTACTGCTCTGGCACCTGGACACATGCAGATGATGAACTACAACTGCACCAGGGCATTGGCACAAACAGAACAGATGAGCGTTACTGTGTTTTCCTCACAGTAATGGTCACAACTTTTGTTGTAATAAGAGCTGTGATTTTTCTGCTCCTGTGTTAAAGACAAAATGTGATGTTCTCACACATTTATAATTTCTACTGAAATCATTGTTAATGAGTTGGGGGAATCTGTGGTGTAAAAGCAGATATAAGATCCCAGCATGCTTGGCTAACCTTTAACAGATCTAGTCTAACATGGCTTGTTTGAACCTGCTTGAAGCTACTAATATTCATTTCAAATGTTAACTAGGAGTTTGTTCTGTAATTCTCATCTTAACTTTCTTCTGTGCTTTAATTAAATGTTGTCTGTTGTAGACACCCCTGTTCTTTTGATAAATGTCTTGGGACAAATGTATACTGATGGCTTGGGAGGAGACCACCTAGTTAAGAACAGGTTCAAAGGCAGAATAAGCCTGAGCTGCCTCTTAATTTTAAATGTAGGTAATCTGTTTCTCTAAAATGGGAAATCTACTTAGGCAGAAACATGTAAGATGCTGTTATGGCAGTTTTTTGCTATCCAGTGCAAGGTTTTTGACCTTCAAGTTGCACTGGCATATCTAAACTGTGTCTCCTTAGGACAGATATTTAGCCCTGAATCAGTGTTAACAGATAAATGAAAGCAAAATATTTGCTTTGTGAGGCAAGTGATTCCAAGTGCAGTAAAAGCTGCAATCAGTGTACATTTTCACCTTTGGTTCTATGTCATTTTCATTTCCAGCTGTTCATATAGAAGACAGCAGGTTTTGGTAGAGGTTTATGTTAGGTGAGGGGTAAAGTGGCTTTATCTTCTTATACAGCGTTCCTCTCTGGTGACAGCCAGTTGCAGCAGGCGTTCTCCTAAGGATCCTTGCTGCTGCTATAGTAGACCTGCGCCCTAAGCTTTTAGTGACTCTTCCTATTTTCATAACTGAGGTCTAAGTGGGCTTCCACGCTGGGACTAAGGGAACAGTGCTAGTAGTCACATAAGAAGAGCTTACGTCATTGGGTAACTGCTGTTAAGCATAGTCATAGTTGTCTCAACACTGTTTCACACAAGCTCTGGGTTGGTTTAGTTGGGCTTTCTGTAACTTTTCTTTCTCTTGATACCTTTTTGTGCTGCCATCTGCATAAGCTCTGTTATTCACCAGGAGGGCATGCCATCATCATGTGTGTGTCTTTACACTCTTACTGTTCAACAGGAAACTTAACAACAGCTTTTTGTAATAGTAATTAGGAAAGTCAGACAGCGCGGTAGTCATCAGGCTCCTCTGGTCACTTGAGCGTGTGAACTAACACGCTGCCTATGGAATATTCTTGGTGTCTGCAGTGCATGGGAAAGGAATAAAAGATGTTAATTACAAGTTAGATTGATGATAACCCAGTGAGTAAGCTAAATCTAGTTAACTTAAAGTCCAGACACTCAAACATGTGACCCTGTAAAATGGAACATTTCATTGTGGTAATCTTGTATTTGTGATGATAATAACTTATGAAACAAAGGTTAGAGGTTAGGCTTGTTTTCCCTGTCTGTCTTTGTACATCATCTACAACCTAAAATTCTCTCTCATGCAATATCTGTG
The DNA here is from genome assembly GCA_027925045.1 of Hypotaenidia okinawae. Classification (NCBI taxonomy): domain Eukaryota; kingdom Metazoa; phylum Chordata; class Aves; order Gruiformes; family Rallidae; genus Hypotaenidia; species Hypotaenidia okinawae. Next base: position 117,574,696 of record BSDF01000002.1, on the reverse strand, counting down.
TGTTAAATCTGCTTTAAGCTATCATCAGTCACCATTTGAACTTATTTTTCTTTGTTATGCTGCCAAAAGAATCAATTTCTCTTTTTTGTTATGCTACTTAAAAGTCATAAAACTAAGATAAGAGAAAAGAGTACACTAGGCTGTACCATCCCCTTCGCTTTGCCAGCATAGGATTAGAGGTTTTGATTAGCAAGCATTGCATTGCTGTGTGGGAAGCGTGGTTGCATTCCCTCCCTTGATCTCTCGAGGGGTGTCTGTGCAGACGCACAGGTGATGTGTCAGCGTGCTGATGCTGTGCTTCGACGTGTCTCGCCAGGTTGGGGTGCCTGACTCATTCTTTCTTGGTTGAATGGATATCTGTACCACAGACGTAACACAGAGAGGAATAAAGGCGATTAGGGCTTCAAATTCTTCATCATACTTCCAAGAAGTAAAACTATTCATTCTGAACGGCTCCTTCCCCATGAAATGTTGCACAATCTCTACTGACTGAATGTGCCTTTGTGCCTTGCCCTCTGCTTTGCAGTGCCATAAGTTTAGCTCCAGTACACTTGATTAATGTGATAATTGTATTATGTTTACTTAGATTTGTCTCTAGTTCGTGTTTCATCTGGGGTTTTTTTAATACATTCCCAAAATTTCCAGAAGATTGGGTACAGATGGGGACACAGGAGGTCCTCTTCTTCACCTCTCTCTCTCCCCTCAAGAAAAAGTACTGACAGACAGCTCTTAAAAAACAAAGGCAGTATTTCAAAGTCTGTTTAATAGCTATTGCATGGTGATTGTAAGAATCAATTGTCTTTTTTCTAGCTTGTGGCCCAGCCATTATCCTTTGGAAGTTGTGTCCCTAAGACTCTTGTTTTGTATTTTCCTGCTGTATTCACCTCCCTTTCGTAGTCTCCTGTATGCTTTCAGCAGGATACTCAGTAAAAATTTCTTCTTCTCTGCCCTCCCAAACCTTTTTTTTTTTTTGGTAGCTCACAGAAGACAGCAGTATGGCAACTAAGGATGAACCCAAACCAATGTGTTGTCTTACTGTCTTTGACTGAGGGGAAGAACTCGCTGTAGCCTTACATCCAGGTTAGCTTGCTGTCAGGTCTCAACCTGAGGTGGAGTCAGTAGCTCCTTTGACAAGCAACCCTGAGATGATAGAGCAGATGATTAGTTTTCCTGTCCTCTCCATGAACAGTAAGACTGTGAGCCTGTCTGCACTAGTTCATTTGTGGACTTCCTGCTCCTGCTAACAAAAAGAGTCTTCTGTAACTCCATAGTTTCTCTCTGCAATGCATCTTCCTCCCTGCACTGCCCCCTCTGCAGCAGGGACCCAGGAGCTCTGGTGCTTCAAAGGACCTGAGTACACAGACACTCTTCTTCCCCTGGAGAGATGTGAACAAGTGCTAGGTGTCAAGCAGCTGGAAGGTGACAAAAGTGAAGCAAGGCATTAATTTCCCACTCATTCTTACAACTACATGTCTGCCAAACCTTTTCTCATTTACATGGTGATAGGTCCCTGAAAGATCTGCAATATGAACTTTACACCTTGATTCCAGTTAGACATATCAAACAGTATCAAAGATTGTGATGGATTCTTTTTTTGTTCTCCCTTTTTTCAGGTCTAGACACCTACGGCCAGTGCCGTGGCAACACTTCTTCCAACAACAAAATGCCATGTGTACGTTCTATTCAGAGGCATTTTGCAAATGTCAATTTAAATAAAATATATATTTTTTTTAAATTACATGTAGGCTGAATTGTTATGTTTATGTCTTAATCTATTATTTTAGATTCTTTGGGTTGCCATGCTTGCTCTTGGCTGGATGCCTTTCCTAAAGATTGGCAGGGGTGATACAGGTCTACCTTGATCTAGTTGATTGGGTAACAAGTAAGGATGTAAACTGAGATTTTCTTCCATCGTTCCTCACTGAAACAAATGTAATTCAGCAGCAGACATTGAGGGCAGTTGTGTACCCTGAAGGATATATGGGTCCATCTGAGAACCAGGCATGCCAAGGTGAACTTTTTGATTTGTGCAACTGCATTGTCCCTGACACATCTATCAAGCCACCTCCCTCTGCCCTTCGCTACTAGGTCTTATTTATGCTTTAGGCTTATGCTCTTCAATTCTGCCTGGTTACCTCAAGGATTATCTTTCTGGGGAGGAAAACAAAGGTACTTCCCATCACCTCGATGCACAAGAATGCTGAAGAGAAAAAAAAAGCTAGACAAACCCCATAATTTTCCAATATGGTGGTATCCATATTGGATAGAGGTAGAGACCCTTTTGGAGTCAGCTCTGCTCTTTGAAATGCAGTTAACAGTCAACAAATAATATGAAACATAAACCTCCGCAGTACTTCTGCTACCCTGCTGTGCAGCCTGCTCATCCTTGAGGAGCGCTGGGCTTTGCATACAGTCTCACATGGAGAGATGTGAAACTTATTAAATAATCAAAGCTGCTGAAAGACAATACCACTCCTGCCTCCTTGGAGAAACATTTAACAGCTAACGCAATTGAGCAGATGTTTTGGTGACCTCCATGTTTCCTGCTGATGACACACAGCTACATTTTTTTTTTTAAACAGTGTTTCTTTTTTCTGGTTTTCTTTTTTGCATCTGAGCATATCTGTGCTGTCATCCTTTCATATCCATGAAAACTCAACTGTTTGTTCAGTCTGTGAACCCTTGCCATAGATAAGGACTCCCTTGGTCTAGGTCCAGTACAGACACAGTACAAAATGAATGTTTCTGTCTTGGAAACATTCCGGAATCTTGGAAACAACAGTACTATTTGGAGGTGAGGGGTAAATCGCTGCAAAAAAACAGAGGATCTTATATTGCAGAAATAACCTTTATGAGGTGGGATGAAGCTGCAAGTGCGTGTAGGAACCGAAGTTCCTGCAGGAAACAAAGCAGTGGGAGCAGCAGAAGCAGCCTGAAGGCTGGGACAGAAAGGGCTGGCTAATGCCCCTGACTGCAGATTTCAGGGCCAGTTTCTAGCAAGAAGGAAAATGGACTGAACTTTCCTGCTCATGTGGGGTTTTAATAAATGCCTGCATGAACTGAGGATGAGCCCTGTTTTAGGTCTTCCCAGACTAATTTCTATCTATCTAGTGGATTTACTGTCTTTGCTATAAGTACCTTCACAGGGAAATAAGAATTCATAATCTGCAGAGATAATATGTACCAGAATGAAACTGTTCCAGTACTGTGCCTGACAGAGGCCAGACTGAAAGATAAAGAGATAATAAAGCTTGCAGTAGCCGTTCATTACTCCCTTGCGTTTGGCTGCAAAGGAGTAACCACACCTGCTCGGTGGACCGTGTAGGTATTACAAATCTTTGATCCTTCTGAACCTGCACTGATTTACTAGAGAAACATCTCATTATTCTTTTTGTGCTGGTGGAAGAGGGATGGGGGTACTTCTATGGAAGTAGAGTTTTAGCTCTAGATTTCCTTACCTTCTTTTTTTGTTGTTGTTGTTAAATTCCTCATTGACAGACAGTAAAATCTCCCTGTGAGTTATTGAAGCTTGCTGTCAGTTTTGTGAAGTACCCCGATGAAATCCTGCCTCTTGCAAAGTGCAATAAAATTCCACTTTTAACTTGCAGCAAAGCCAAACTTATGTCCACTTAACTTGTATTTCAGCCATGCTGTCTTTTTTATGGCAGCTTGAGTAGAGACTGGGGAGAAACATAATAAGAAATTGTCTGCTTCCTCCCCGTTAGTTAGTTACTTGACATTTGGCTCAAATGTGTATTACAGGCCCCTCTTCAGCCCTTCTTTCTCTCCCTCCAATAAAAAAAAATAAAAATCTGCCTTTTTCAATGAGGAAATAAATTTCAAAAAACTGTCTATAGAAAATCCTGACTTATAAACCATCTTTTCCAAAGAAGAGGCATTTTAACGTCCAGCCCTGACAGCTTCCATACACAGCATACTTCTTGATTTCGTAACAGGGGGAGATTAATGCTGCCCTTCTATTATATGCTTTGGGATCTGTGTGTACTCCTCTGTAGTCAACCTCCTCGTGAACTGCTGCTTATTAGCAGGGAAGGCACAGACGGCTTTGTGTTCGCGCAGCTCAGCTGAAGGAAGGGGAAGATGGCACAGATAGCGACATAGACGGTTCTGAGCATCTCTTTGTACCAAAGCAAAGCTCCAGCTGATTTTTATTCCTCTTTCCAGAAACATGTGTAAAGCTACAATAGATAGCAAACCCTGCTCCCAGTTGTTCCCACCCGAAAGCATTTGTTCTGTGCTGAGGAATTCGGGACTTTTTTGTGGAAGTTTGGATTGTAATGGATAAGTGGCCTTTTCTTGCCACCAGACTATCTGTTGTTAAATACATAACAGGCATAGTAAAATAATGTTATTATGCTTCCAAACAGTGTAACTAGAGAACCTAGAATTATAAAGACCGCTGTCTCTGAAAGTGCTGGATGAGGATTCTTCATATAATGTGTTGTTATTCAGTATGTTGTTTTCCTTCCTTACTCATGTGAATTCATGCTTTGTTACTGTGCCCAACTCAGTTCCTGCTCTCAAGTAAGAGTTCTCGATTCCTTTCTGAACTAACAAAATTTTGCCACTGCAAAATCTCTCTGTTTCAAAATATCTAAACAGCTTCCACATAGTGTCATATCCAGCTCCGTTCTGTATGTAAGCAGGGAGTGTTAAATCAGAAGTAGCCCCACTGGATTTACATCTGTCTGAGGTGACTCAAACTTGCTGTGGTTTTGGGTTTTGTTTTTCTTCAGGGGAATGTGAAGTATGAAATGCTGTTATAACTTGTAATCCCAGCTTGCCTCAAGTAGCAACCACAGCTGGGAATCCTGCAAATCAGTGCCCTGGATCCCAAATTGAGTAATCAATTAGCACTGCAGCCCAGTGGCTGCGTCAGTAATCGAAGAGGATGGCAGTGTTCCCTGAGGAGCAGCTCAGAAGTAAGCAGAGAGCAACAGTCTCGGGTCAGCCCATGGAGAACAAACACTGTGTGACGACTTCTGCAAAATTTAAGAACATCTCCCCCTTAGTAGCTATCTGTGAAATAACAGTCATTGGCTCTGTGCTCTAGAGTATCAGTTTTTCTGTGTTACCAGGTGCTCCATGGTACAACTCGCAGTCCTTGCTGCTGCATGATGTCCTGGCATGTGGTGACTCTGCGTAGGAGGAGGTTTGACTTCACCCCACTCCCACTCCTGAATTTCCTTGTCCTGAATTTCCTTTGCAGGAAAACAGGGTGTCTGCAGGGTGAAGGGCCTGCAGACCTGAGGAACGCATCTTCCTCTTGGGCTGAGGCTGACAGGGGAATCCCAAAACCAGAATTTACATGGTCTGTGTGGTGGGCTGGGGATTAAAAAGCGTAGCTCTCCTCTCTGCACCTCTCCCCATCTGCACCTTGGCATCAGTCACAACAGGTTTTCCAGCATCAATGAACTGAGTGTCTCCCTTCTTATTGTCCAGATTCCCTAAGCCCAGAGGTCCTGGCTGCCTGGACTCTCTGTTGCTTTGCACTGAAAGGGGCTTAGAGTGAACAACCTGAGGAATTCAGGTTTAGGATTGCTAGCGTGTTTCCATTGAATATGGGACGTGTTCTTCCAGATGCTTGTCTACTGTCAGGTTTAATGTTGCTACCCATAATGTCTGCCAGGCGTAGCTTTGTCACTCCTAAAATTTCTGCTCTTAATCCTAGAGGTACTGTAAAGTCTGTGGAAGAAGGGATTGACAGACTTTTTCAAGATAGAGGGTATGTCTACAATGTAAGTTTTAGATGCCTTCTGTAAGCAGTTAAGCAAAGGTACAGGAAAGAAAACATCTGGACCTACTAAACACAGATACCTCTTCCCTACTCTGAACATCTTTGAGCCATGAGTTCCTCCTTGAGGTGTGGAAAAGACTCTGGGTGTTATTGTTAATGGTGCTTAAAGTCCTCCTTATATGGCTTTTGTTTACTCCTAAGGCATGAGGAAGACCTTTGGTCTGACCTGGTCAAGCCAGGTAGTCAACTACATTGCTATAAATGTACAACAGGAATGGTTTCACCAGGTCAGACCAAAGGTCCTACTGCTTCTACCCCAGTGTTGGTCTTTGAAGTACATGAATTGTCTTGGCTGAGCTTCAATGGTGTGTCCTGAAGCAGGTGCCAAGTTAGGAAAACTCCAAGGCAGCTGATTTCTGAGGTGTGGTGAAGGTTATTAAACAGTTGCCCTATGCGGTCTTGTGGTAGGAAGTACCAGTGTCTTTAGTTACCCTACTGATAATACTCCAGAGTCTCTGTGGTCACGTTAGAAAGACAAAACCTATAGTAGCAAATAAAAAGAAGTCTTCTGTTTTGTAAGATGATATTTAGGCTTACAACCATGGTACACAAGCATACTGATGAAGAGTGTGTCTCTAGGGTGCCCGGGTTTGGTGGAGGAGCTGAGGTTCTTGGTCTTGAACCTCTCTTGGTGCACACATGTGTGTGTGTGTGCCCAGACCTGGCAGGGTGGTGGGACAGGTCTTTGTCATGGGTGCCAAGGCTTGCCAAGCTTGCAGTTGTTTCCTCCTCTGCTGCTAGGTGGCCTGAAATAGTTTAGTGTGGGTGAATTCTCTGAATGGGTCACAGAAGTCTCAAGTCAAATGGGGTGTATAGGGGCAGCAGGGTGTTGTGCACAAAAATGCTGAAGGAGTGAGAAAATATTTCTGTAGGTGGCTGACATCCTGATGTATTGGATGGACTGTAATGAAGTTGAGCAATCTTTGGAACAATAGTCCAGTAACTGCATGCATTGCTAATTTGAAAGCATGATTTAGAGGAGATGCACTAACCACAGATTTTACTCAGCCTTTTTCGTGTTTTCTGGAGCTGTTTCTTACATCACCTCTTGCTGAGACCAGCCTTTACCTTAGTAGTAATGTTTCTGTATTTGGGAAGATCGCTCTGATCTTCTGATTTTAAGTCATAGAAGCAGCAAGTGTGTCTGTCTAAGCTTGCTTTATCATTGTATTTATAAAATGCAGTTGTTAAACTTTGTGTTCATAGTGCACAGATGTGATTGATGTACCTGGTTGTCCCTGACAGGTCTGCCCGGGACAGCTGCCTCTGTGTTAGTTCGTGCCTTTTGTAAGACTTAAAACATAGCCAAGGTTTTCAAGCTGTGGGGGAGGTGAAGTCAGCAAGAAGCACTTCTTTCTAAAACTCTTCTGAAAGCAACCATCTTCAAGAGGGTTTTAAATATCTGTGGTTTAATTTCTTACATTAGCTAAAGTTCTTAGAGTACTTAGTTTATGATTAAGTAAAGTTAGGTGCTATTCCACTCATAGGGAAGCCCAGTGGGAAAAGGGTTTTACACTAGTATTTTTCAGTAGCTGTTTGATGATGATTAAAACAAAACCAAGCCCCTTATGTTTATTATTTGGGATTTTTGTAGTAATGGGTGTGTTTTCTTTCTGTAAAACATTTTATATTGAGGGCCAAAAAATGCTACTTGTGGAGGTACTATTACACTGAATCAAGTACACAAACACCAATGCCTCCATAGTTATTTACTATTTCTAGAGCATGTGATTAAAAAGATTTTTTTTTAATTTAACTTTCGCTCCCACACATTCTTTTCATTCCAACCTGGTGAAACTTGGGTGTCTTTCACGACAGGTTCAGGAGACTCTGCTGTCTTCCCTCGTCTCGTTTGGCTGCTAATCACCGGAAAAATAGACCGAGCAAAATGATGAAGAAGTTGAGCCAGCAGTTGCCACAGTGACAGTTGTCCAATATAAATATCTTACAACTCTTCTGTTTATCATCTGTTTTCAGGACAGTTTAAGCTGCTGGAACAAGACCGAGATATTAAGGAGCCAGTGCAGTATTTTAACAGTGTGGAGGAGGTGGCTAAAGCATTTCCTGAACGAGTTTACGTCATGGAGGAAATAACATTCAACGTTAAGGTAGTCCCTGAATAAATATTTATCCCTGTCTAAATGATTAACTGTTACAACCTTTATATACATGGCAAGTGAACAACGGGGCTGTGTGGGAAGTGTGATTTTTTGGAGACAAACGAGCCTTTACTGTTCTGCATTCAGTGATGGTGCTCTTCGGGATCGCTTTTGCAGTCTCAAATCAACAAGAGCTCTAAGGGCTCTCCGGTCCTATGGCACTTTGGGGAGCAGTCCTGATGATCCATCCAATAATTCATCTAATTGGGATGCTCCTGCCAGATTTTAAACAAATGTTGTTTGTTGCCCCCTTTCTCCTCCCCTTTCAGCGGTCTCAATTTTATTCTCTGCTGAGCAGCAGCTGCTCAAATCCCTGTCCAGAAAACCTTATTCTCTGAGAGCACGCAGGGTGAAATGATGGGGTTGCTTGTCTCAAAATTGCTGCAGCTAAATAGCATTGTGCATAAAAGAAAACAAAAACAACAAAAAGAAAACCCCAAAACCAAAAGATGCACTTGTTCTCTGTGTGGATGTGTGTTTGCCTCTGCATGCCTCTTCGGCTCCTCAGAGGGTCAACAAGCCCATGAGTATAAGAGGGCTTGCTATCACCAGGCACACTGTGGTGCAGTGCCTGTGAAGACAGAACTTGTTCTTCCTTATTCTATCTGTATGTGTGGCACTGTGCAAGGCAGTCAGCTCTGCCAGCAGAGCAGAGTGGTCTTTGGGCTCATCTGGTTTCCTTGGGTTGACACTCCACTGAAGTCCATCCTGGAGCTGTGATGCAATGGTACAGCTCCACATCATGTACCTTCCAGGGGAAACCGGTTGTTACAGCAGGTGCACAGTTCCCTGGCTCTATGTGTAGCAAGGTAGGGGTTGTATAACATTTTAATGGCTTTTTCTTGCACTGCTAGAGGTGGAGGACTCCAGCTAGTCCCTGGTTTTTATAGGTGTGAAACAAGGCTGCTGAAGACTGTTGTAGGGGTGAGAGCTCACCAGTTAACTCATTGAGCAGCACAGCCTCATGCCTTTCAAGGCAGCAGGTTGTTTTCATTTACACTCTCCATTAACCTGAACCCATAGAACAGAGCCTTTCATGAATGAGGGCTATATGTAAAAGTGAGAATGCTGTTGTATGTTTAGGACATAGTTTGGCAAATCATGGCAACAAAAAAATTTCTTTCCAGGAAAATTAGTCCTACCTTGGGACTGCTAGCCTTATCCAGTGCTGTGCCATTATTTCTCAGTTGAACAAATCAAGAGAGTGGCACAGTAAAATATTCAGCTTTGATTTTATGAAGAGAAAAGTATTTGTCTGCAGGCTTTTTAACATATAAAAAGTTGTATCTTGAGCTTAATATGAGCGTTCTTAAAACTCTTAGCCATATTTAGCAAACTGAGAAACAAGCATAGCTTACTGTTAGCTATCAAATCCATTTTTAAAAGGTATTATAGTTATACTCCTTAATGTAAATAACAGTGATGATAATCCAGGTTTAACCTAGTTACACAGTTATCTTGGCAGTATTTCTCTTGGCAGTTTTTCCAGTTTCATAGAAGTCTATTCCAAGGTTGTTGTCTTCCAAAAAATAAATGAATTTAACAGGATTTATTAAAGTGTTTAATAACCCTTTGCATGCAAGAGAATTCTGTACGCTAAAATTTTTAGGTAGGGGAGATCCTGTCAAACTGATTAAAGCAAAGGGAGGAATACTAAGTACAGTTGATTTCTGTCCAATGAAGTGTGCCTGTTTGAATTCAGAAAAGAGTATCAGAAGGTAGTTTATCTGATATCAAAAGGAAAAAAGAAGGCCTAAAATATCTGACGAAGCATTTAAGATGAGGAGGAACTCTGAAGTCTGGAAATTCTTTCTTGTTCCAAACACTGAAGTCTTTCATGGATAATTTTTGAAGAAAGAGCCTGTAGAGCTACAGGGTGCCATCAGACAGTTCTGGCATGGTTTTGTCTGTGCTGACTGAGGCCTGTCTGCGTGTGCCAATACGCCATGGCTGTGGTTCAGCTTGGTGCAAACCTTGTTCCTCCGTGTAAAACCTTTCCTGCTCCAGCAGGATCTCACAGCTAGCATTGAGATTTAGAGAACCGCCTTCTCACTGTGGCAGGTCATAGGATCTTCTTCAAAGGGGTTTCTTTCATTTTACTTGGTGCATTAGTTGTTAAAGAGAAAAATAAGCCACCTTATCCTGAGGTAGGCAGGTGAGATGGGTTCCCTTCCTTCCTTCCCCACACTTTTGCACCTAGGTAGGTTTTCTGGGCAGTGTACTGAGTGAGGCAAGGGGGCTGGGACCTGCTGGTATTTGAAGGAGGTTGGTAACACATGTATCACAAACAGAGCTGGGGGTGGAAGATGGTGAGGTCACTTTTCATGGAATAGCAATCCAATATTTTAGATTAAGCAAAACTTTTGTAATGGCTAAAAGTACTTCTGGTAATTTCTTTGGATGTACATATGTATCAGTACTGTGCTTGTATACCCAGTTGGTTGCCTCAGGTACCCCCGTGACCAGCAGCATTTAAAGGCACAGCAATTTAGAGTGTTCTGGGGATAAGCTGTTTCAGTCAGTCAATAGGTATTTAATCTGTTCCTAATTTAAAATTAGAGGAATTCTGTGTTTTCTTCACTGACCAAATAGGTGATAACCTTTTTTTTAATTATTAATATTCAGTGCATAATTGCAGAGGTTTTTGTTTAGGTAACAGCATTATGCTACAAAGGTGAGGATGTTTTTTATTCTCTGTGCTAGGAAGAAAAATATTAAGGAAGTTGAGCTACCCCAACGCCCTAGCTTTTGCTGAACCAACAGCAGTTGGTTTCTGTAGTTGGATGCTCTGATCCCATGCAGATGGTCGTCCATACAAACGTCCAGGAAGTTATTTGCTTTAAAACTTAACACCAGGAACAAAACCCCTACATCATACTGAGGGCAATTGACAAAAATTTCTCTAAAAAAGCAACAGTATTGTCTGATAGACTGGACATTGGACAAGCCATGAATTCCTGTACTCTGAAAACCAGGTCAATTGGTATTGTAGTACCCTTCAGATCTTCCAGGGTATCATTTTTGTCCTGACAATAGCATTCAGTCTCCCACGAGAGGTTGGGAAGTTGTTTGCAGAGCTTTTCCAGAATAGAGAGGTAGATTTAGGGAGCTAGCCCTGTAATGATTCTTTATTTTCTATTGAAGACATTGTTTGGCTGACGTGAACTTTTAATACCTAATTTGATGATCTTTTTAATGTAATCCTCTTTTCACAGCGGTTCGGCTGTGTTGGCCCTTAGACTGTGCGTTTTGTCAGAAGTAAATATATAGTGAAAACTTTGTGGTGGTTTATGGGTTGGTTGTTGGGAGGGAGGAGGGTTGGGCAAATGTTAATGCAGCACAAGAAAGGAAAACTGATCCCCTGATTTGGTTGCAATCATGTTGGCTCTGATAAGCTTGCCCTGAGTTTCCAAAAAGTGCCTGTTTAGAACACTATAACCTATGCTGGCATATTTTAATGCTGCAGTGATGACTTTCTTGAAATCAGTCTGTGTCCAGATTTTAACTCCAAATTTTCAGGCAATTCATAGTCCTTGTCACCTTGAGAAGTAGTGTTTCAGTCGTTTCCCCCCACATCATGTTGTGGCCAGGTGCCAGGCCCATGAGCAAGTGTCATTGCCTCGCAGGGGCTTCGTGTGCTGATCTTCCTGAGAAGAGACACTTTCTGTTAGAACTCTGTGCTAGTTACCTTTCAAGTACAGGGTAATTTTTTGAATGCTTTGGTTTATTTGAGACATCCTTAAGCAACACTGAATCATAGAATCATAGAATGATCTGGGTTGGAAGGGACCCTGAGGATCATACAATTCCAATCCCCCTTGCCACAGACAGGACCACCAACCTCCAGGCCTGGATCTACACAAGGTTGCCCAGGGCCCCATCCAACCTGGCCTTGAACACTTCCAGGGATGGGGCATCCACCACATCTCTGGGCAGCCCATTCAAGCACCTTACTACTCTCTCTGTAAAGAACTTCCCCCTAATATCTAATCTAAACCTCCCCTCCTTGAGCTTTAGTCCATTCCCCCTTGCCCTGCCATTGTCTACCCTTTTAAAAAGTTGATTCCCCTCCTGTTTGTATGCTCCGTTCAGATACTGGAAGGCTGCAGTGAGGTCCCCCCTGCAGCCTTCTCTTCTCTAGGCTGAACAAGCCCGGCTCCTTCAGCTTTTAATGTAGTAATGAGGGCAAAGTCCCTCTTAGCTGAGAGGGAAGTACACCTGTGCCAGCATGAAGGGTCGTACTTGTCTGTCTTGGGAGACAGACAGTGATGTTTCCTGTAATAGCTCTTCCAAAGGCTGTTTGTAAAGCAATCTTTGCTAATTTTTTGGGACCTGTGAACAGTTATATAAATAAGGGGGTATTTTAAGTGCTCTGATTGGTCTCTTGGTTTTAATAATTTGAGACATCAGTGTTAAAGAGAGCTCTACAAAAAGAAATCCTAACAGAATTTTTACTGTGGATGCAATGCTTGCTTTAATCTAGCAAGATCTGCAGGTATGACAAGTGACACGCGGCCACATATAAGAAGTGGACTCTATAAATTTATAAAGAGCTCATATTTGTCCAAGTGATTAAAGAATTTTACTTCAAATTATAACAAATTAGAACAGCTGGAGTCTAAGACAGGGTATTGACTCAGGTGTTATCAAATCTGTTTTCCTGAGTTTCCTATAGCAAAAGAAAGAATATACTTGAGCATTCCCCAAAGAAACATGTTTCCTGAATAATCATTAATCACATGCCGGATGCCTGTCTTCTGCAGTAGATGTAATTGGCTTCTGAATTGTTACTGAATTGCGAGAGTCTTAAAATTTAAAACATCATAGTGACTTAAGCCACTGCTGTTTTGCAGTGTGCTTGATAAGTCAGTAACCTTTCCTGGCACCAGTAGTGAATGGTTACTGTGGACCAACAGCTGGCAGTAGTGAGGTGGAGGGTAAGTACAGTGTGGAGTAGGTTCTGGTTCTGTGAGTCCTCTGCACTACGAGCTGTTCAATTTGAATATCTGCTAGTGATATCTAGATGGCTTTGGAGCATAGTGTGACAAGCGCTGCTTCTCCCACAGAGCTGGGAGCACTGATTATTCTCACCTATTAACAGAAAGTGAAAATTGGCTGGGAAGGGCAAAAGAGGGGCCAGGGGGAAGTAAAACTGCAGGAATTGTCATTATCATGCATAAAGCATCATTGTTTTAATGTGTAAAACAGAGAGAGCAACCATGAAGATAATCATGTACCGGGAAAGTTATTTCAGAATGCTCCCAAGACTAGCAGTTTAATAACTGGAGGAGAGTTTGTGTTTATCAGGTAATGACAGCAGCTGGCCTTATGATGGTTACTGCTGCATGTTGTTGAGCTGGAATTGTCCAGGAAGAATTCCTGGTTTAAATGAAAGATGTAAGGAGGGGATGCACACAAAAAAATCAAACCTTGACAGTAGTCTCACTATGGAGATGTTTGAGGAAAATGTATTGTCCTGCCTACCTCCCCCTCCTCCATCCCATTCAGCTGGAATCAGGTGCCTACTGGTAGCAAGGTCTTCACACCTGAAGGTTACAAACTGAACCTGTCAGAAGTCCCAAAAGAGGCAAGAACATTGCTCTAATGTGGGCAAAGCAGGAGAAGTGACCTGAAAGTGTGGGACAGGGTGGAGGTGTGCTCAGACTGGAGTGGGCCCTCCTGGATATGTTTTGCAGTTGAATTAAGGCTTCTCAGGTGCTTTCTGCCTTCTGTAGTGTTACCTATTTTCCGGACTTAGGAGTTTGCCAGTTATTTTTGCATCAGTCTGTGCTCCAGACTGCCTTAACTCTACTGCTCTGAGTGTGGTGTCATGCACCAGTGACATGCTGCGTCATGTGCGTGGGTTGGGACATGCCACTAACCAGTCCAAGCATCTGAGATAGCACGGGGCTCTGATGCACCCCACCAGTAATTTCCTAGCGAGAACTGGAGGGAGCACGGGACGTGCTTTTGGCCAGCGAAGGAGAGGAGGGATGCTTGAAGGTGGGAATCCTGTTGGGTCAGTGCTGGAAACTTGGAGGGTAGAGGAAACCAAGCCTGATGTGTTGTTACCCATCCTGCATTTTAGGAATGGTTTACAATATGCACTTTCTCCCAGATCACGTTGTCTTTAAGCGTGCTGTTAGGTGTGAATCAAATCTGTTCCAAGGAGCTGCTCTGCTCAACTGATTCCTGGGCTGGCAGGAGCCCTGTGAAGTTCACAAAGCCCATCACTTAGGATGCCGTAAGCCCTGCAACAAGCTGACAAGTTGGAAAGTGGCTCTGTGGAAACAGTCTGAGGGGTACCTGGTAGATGGTAGCAGTGGTGTGGCAAAGGCCACCAACAGCACATTGAGCTTAAGTAGCAAGAGCTGTTTGAGGTTGGTGGTTATTTCCATTTGAGGTTGGTGGTTATTTCCCACCATTTAGCACTTGTGATGCTACTCCAGGTGTATTGCTTCCAGTTTTGAAAATGTCTTTAGTAATAGCACACTAATACAAGGAAGACATGGGCATGTGGGAGGGAGTCCTGTATACCAAGATGGTCAGGGGGCCATAGCAAACTGCAGAGGCAGGGAGAACTGGGTTTGTCCAGCTTTGACAGGGCTGAGGGGACCTAATGGGAAGGTATAAAGAATTCAAATGGATTCATCAGAGGTGCCCAGTGGAAGGACAAGAGGCAACTGGCACCAGTTGGAAGATGAGGATTCTGCTCTAATATAAGAAAAAACTAGTTTTTAACAAAGGTGGTTGAACACAGAAAGAGGTTGCCCAGAGAAAATGTGGGTATCCATCTTTGGAGAAATTAAAAATTTAACTTGACGTGACTCTGAGCAGCCTGCTGCAACTAGACCTGTTCTGAGGAGCAGGTGGGACTAGATGACTCTGAGGGTCTTGCCGAACCTGGAGTCTAGCGGTCTCATCTGATGTCCTCTGCTGAGGTCCATGGCCCTATTTGTTGATGTTTTCCTAAGTTTTGTGGCCATTGATAAAGTGAAATGCTTGAATGAACAAGGCAGCAAGTTTGATTTTTGTGGGTCATTGCTACCAGAACAGAGTAAACATCATACAGCTATGTAATCTGGGAAACAAGATAGGATTTTAGAGTGATTGGTGTGTAAGGTATGATTGAGGGAGGTATTTTTTGCTAATGTCCTGGAACACACATTTACCTCTCATGTATGCTCTATGGATCTTAGCTCCCATGTGGTAATGAATGAATTAACCTAACACAAGGAGAGAGGAGTTACCTTTCTTGACTTTCAGAATTTAAATTTTCAAATATATTTAGCCTGTTCCGTACCAGCAGGCACAACTTCACTGTAGTAGGGTTTAATGCATAGGGACAAAGTTGTGTGCAGTCTTAGATGTTCAATTTCACATTTTGATTTTTTTTTTTACTGTGGTTTTAGACAGCAGCTGATGTATTTTTGTTCAAAAGGAAGAGTGCAGAATAGTATTTTTCTCACAGTGCCAAACTAGACCCATGGCATAATCTTTCTTGTGTTCCAGCACAGTGACATTCAGCTTTATTTTTCCTATTATTAGCCTGCAACTATATTCAAAACAAAAAAAAGAATATTTGCCAATTTTTTTTTTTAATTGAGAGTAATTCTGTCTTCAAACGTGCCTGTCAAATCTGAAAACCCTTTTGCTATTTGGCTGGTTGAAATGGTTACCATTAATAAGCAGCTGCTTCATCAGACCTTCATTGTGAAGCTCGACCAGGTAGTTACTTCCATGGTTTCATATCTAACCCACCATTTCCTTCTACTGTGGCTTGTTTGTTTGTGGATCACCAGGGAACTGCAAGCTGGCCCAGTGGCAGTAGGTTGTGACACCTCCCTTGCTCCAGCCAGTGTGCGAAAAGAAGCTGTAACCATACTGTCTTCAGTTAAAATGTCTGTCCAAAGAAGCCATTTGTGGGGAACAATATTAATAACCAATGACCTATATTCTTACAGAACATGCCCTCTCAGAAAGGGGGGACAGGGATGATAATTGAGTGGTACATGCACAGAGCACTGCTTGTCCTCAGCCCTTCTCAGCTCCACGAACGGTAGAGCTACGTGGCCACAGCTCAAAGTGATGCTCTGTGGTGGTTTGGAGGAGAAACCAGCAACAAGTGTCAGACTTACTGAGTGTTGTCAGCAAACAGCCCAGGTGCTTTCCCTTCACATCACAGTGTTTCCAAATACTGTCTGGCTGGTAGTGTGAACTGTGAATGAGTATTACATACCATAAAATCCTAGTAGTTTCCTGGATTAAGCCCAATTAGTGTTTGTTTAGATAATTCAGGGCCTGAATGACTTCCTCCCCGGAAGCTCTGAGACCGAAGTGCTAAGGCAGCACACCTCGGCCGAGCTGCCTGCGACTGCGCTCTGAAAGGCTTGCAGAAGATAACCACACTTTACAGACATGGGTGAACTGCAGACCACATCTTAGAAGAAGACACATTTACTCACAGCTCTTCCCAGTAATTAGCTGATTGGAATTACAGCCTTGATTTCATGCAGTGGCTATTCTGTGATGATACCAGAGTTTGAAGCCTGGAATTTGAACTTCACAGAGCTCTGTTGAAGTCTCTAGGTGTTGCGGAGGTGAAGAGGGGATATACCAATTTGGCATGTGTTTCCATTTGCAATGGTTTTAATATGTGCAGTATTTCCAAATAAAATGGTTCGTAACAAGCCAGTAGTGCACCTTCCTTTATGAGTAGGTGTCTGCTGCTGCTGAGGAAGAGTTGGGTAGGTTCTGTGAGGTTCCTGAATAGAGCTTTTCATGTTAAAGCATTCAAATACAAAGCAGAGCAGTCTTGTCTATAAAGGGTCAGTCCAGTCTTAAGGAAAGAACTTTAAAAACAAATGACCTTTGCACATCTGTTTTGTGCTTTTTTCTTTCTTTCTTTCTTTCCAGTACAATTTCCATAGTAGAAAAGCATACACATGGCTTTGCATATGTTGTTTAATTTCTTAAATTGCAATTATGATCAAAAAAATGAAGAAGGAAGTCTGTGACTGGGAGAGCAAGGCAGAGGGGGAGTTATGGGATACACCAATACTCTTGACTTCTCCTTCAGGGAATACATGTCATCTGTCTGGAAGAGATTATATCAAGGGATATGCTTCATCCGTAATGATGAGATCACCTTTTCTGCTCCTTGGGGACCTGAAGATGGTGGAAGAATGTTTGCTTCCTTCAAGAGCATGACAAATACGTTTTAGCAAACAGCAAAAACAAAGGGGCAGGAAAAAGATACCCAAGGGAACCTAGACATGCTCTGTCATAGCTGCATGGCACTAGTGGGTATTTGAACTGCTGCGATATGTGGCTTTATCCTGTCTTTAAAAATTGGTTCTGTTTGTTGTGGTGCCTTCCTTGGCAGTTTCAGGTGGCTCTTTCCCTTCAAGTAAGATGCAGGAATGTGCAGAACAATAGAAAAAGGTTACTTGGCTGAGCTTTAGGTTATACACCTTGCACTTGACTGCTCAGCTGTTCAAATAAAGTTAATTTAGTTTCTCTATATATAGTCTTGTTAAGTCCGGTCTCAATAGATTTTATGTGATTTGAAGTATTATCTCAAGTGGGAGGGAAACCATTTCATTTTGTTATTATTTTTCAGGTGGCTTCAGGGGAATGCAATGAAGATACTGAAGTTTACAACATTACCCTTAGTACCGGGGATGAGCTCACTTTAATGGGGCAAGCAGAAATCCTGTATGCAAAATCTTCTAAGGAGAAGTCACGGCTCAACACCATCTTCAAAAAAATCGGGAAACTTAATTCAATTAGTAAGCTAGGAAGAGGCAAAATGCCCTGCCTCATTTGCATGAACCACAGGACCAACGAAAGCATCAGTCTCCCCTTCCAGTGTAAGGGTAAGTTCAGCACCCGCAGCCCACTGGAGGTGCAGATGCAAGAGGGTGAGCACACGATTCGCAATATCGTGGAGAAAACCAGGCTGCCTGTTAACGTGACTGTGCCGAGTCCTACACCAAGGAACCCTTACGACCTGCATTTTATTCGTGAAGGGCACAGGTACAAGTTTGTCAATATTCAAACCAAGACGGTGGTAGTTTGTTGTGTGCTTCGTGGCAACAAAATTATCCCCATGCATTTTCCCTTGCACTTGACGCTTCCAAAATTCACTCTACCTGACAGTCTGGTGAAGGGAGAGCTATGGCACGAGTCCCTCATCCAGCACTGGTTTAATATATGCCAGGAACAGTTCGACATAGATGAATACTCCCGTGCCGTGCGAGATGTGAAGACTGACTGGAACGACGACTGCAAGAGCCCCAAGAAGACGCGGTGCGCTGGGCACAGCCACGTGCCGAACTCCCTCAGCTACGCACGGGACGAGCTCACGCAGTCCTTTCACCGGCTCTCCGTGTGTGTCTATGGAAACAACTTGCATGGGAATAGCGAAGTGAACCTCCACGGCTGCAGGGACTTGTGTAACGAGTGGGCCCTGTTTTCTCATGATGCTCTTCAGTACCAGGAGTCTGGCGACAGTGGCAGCGATTACCTGTTCCCTGAAGTTAGCGAAGAGTCGATGTTTCTGCCTACAAAACCAGAACTCCCTTACGAAGAGCTGTGGTTGGACCAAGGGTCTGGGAAGGCTGGTGACCAGCCTCTCACTCGCTCGCTAAGTGAGAAGAACAAATGTGACAACTACAGAGGGTCTTTCCGATCAAAGTGTGGTACTGCATCTCTTCCTGTTCCTGCGACTGTCGGAGCAGCCACAAAGTCTGCAGATGTTTCCCTACCTCCACCTCCAGTGCCTCCCAAATCAGAAGCGGTAAGTCAGGGTTATTCTTCTTGGTTTGTTTCTAACTTCACTGGTGATTTTGTGTGAGGATTTTTATAGGGAAGACTTGGGCAGGGGGTGGTATATGGAGGGCAAGGAAATGGTACAACTTTGAGATGTACAACTTCACTGAGTTTCCTAACAACTGTAAGGCATGCCCAAGAAGTCACCAGGCTATATTTAATGTAACTGATCTAGTAGCTTAATCCTGATACTTTCAGATTATATATATTGGGTTTTTTCCTCACAGAGACAATCACTTCCTTCCCTTGCTTTCCACATCACCTCTCTGCATGGCCTCCATGTTTTCTCATATTTTATGTGGCTGAAGTATGTGGGCCGTGACCCCGCTTGGAACTGCCTTAGATCCTCTGAGTGTGTCTTCAATTCACAGGCCCTGATAACGAGGACAGCTAGAATTTTTCTGGATTCAAAGTTAATGAAAGATTGTCTTCTCTGTTAGGAGTCTGTGGCAGATTTTGAAGAATATGAAGTGTCACTGACCTCAAGGAAACTCTATCAAACTAGACCTCAACTTATCACACTGTACTGTTTATTGAGAGAAAGCGGTTTAAATGGGAACTCTGTGGAGTTGACAAATGGACCTTCTAGAGGTCTCAATTTTAAGTGGAACATGTTTCCTGTCCTAGGGTATCTAATGAAAACTCATGGGAGAAATCACTTCTCCAAACCTGAAATGTCATGGAGCCTTCAGAGGTGAAAGTGCAAATACGTTTTGTCAACAGGAGCTTATGTGGACTGGGTGGAAAAGCGGACTCTTGACACAGTCCTAAGCATTATAGGAAAAAAGAACTCTTCTCCCAGGAAAGAGCGTCTAGGAATCTTTAGCCAAATTTAAATGATACTTACTTATGTCACATTAATCTTGACAGATATTATAATTTAACAAATTAGTTTTGCAGGTTGCATGTCCAGTGATATTTTCAAGAGCATGGCTGCACAGTAAGCTGAGACTCATCTAAGACCAAATTGCAGCAAACCGTGGTGATCCCACCCCCTTCCTATTCCCATCTGACAGTCCAGCAGTGCTGGCTGTAGCATCCCCATCGCGAGCCAGGTCACGATCTGGTTGAAAGCTAAGTTATATTTATTTGTGCTGGGTTAGCCTGCAGCAGGCTGCTGCGGGGATCCCCCTGGCCGGGCTATGCAGCTGCAGGAGGGCTCACTGAAGAGAAGGGAGAACACCAGTGCAGGCACCAAATGCGCGACTGCAGGCCTTGGACCGTGCTGCAGAAACTTCCCCAAAAAGCAGCCACAGCAGCTTCAGCAAAGACAGGAAAGTCAAGACATTACGTCGTCTTAGCGAAGAGTGTTTACGTGTAATGTCTAAGTGCAGGAGCCCAAGAGTAATTCCTTGCCTCTGAGGTCAGGTACGCACTGACACTTTGTCCAGACTCTGTTGGACAGGAGCCCAGTAGCACCGTATCGGGATGAGGTTCCCTGGCAGCTGATGTTGATGTAAATGGTGTGGGTCTGGTCCCACCCTCCTCCTCCTCTTCTCCTTTCCCAGCCGCATGGTCCTGGCTCCTCTTCTGTGCTGGCTCTGGCACTCCTGCGCCTGGGCAGGCAGCCAGGTCTGGATCTGGAAAATGATTAGTTTCCTGCTCGTTTCTGTGAGCTGAACTGCTTCAGTGCAGGGTCAAAGGAGCGCTGGAGAGTGAAATGGGGGAGGAAGGATGCCCCCATAGCGGGGTGAGGGCAGCCCTCCCCTCTTGGCAGGGGGCTGCAGACCCCCACCACATCATGCCTGAGGCATTGGGTGTCTCAAGTCATGCCTGAGGCATGGGTGATGGGATGCTGGGAGAGCTGTGGAGCCACCTGCCCAGCACTGGTGTGAACCTTCACACCTAGGGAAATCTTGTGGCAGCACAAATCCCTCCTGGGGCAGCAGGATGGTGTCTGGGGTAGGTACGTGTGTTGCCTTTTAAGAACGTTTTGAAAAGGGTGTGATTTTGTCGTGTCTCTCATATCCCTGAGGAAAAGTGCTGTCAGCAATGTTGGTATTGCTTTCTAGCTGTGCAGGAGAACCAATTTCTGTTAAAGATATTAGCTTGCATTTAGAGGTGGGCAGGGGATGTAACCCCATAAGAAATAAAAACAAATGCATCTCTGTAGATGATACAGACTCAGTTTTGTGGCTTCCTGGAACAGCTTTGGAATGAGTATCAGTGATCTACTGAATTCATCAGTAGGCTGGGGCAGAGGAGATGTTTGCATGGTTTCCGTGTAGGGTATTTATAGAATAAGTAGATCTCAGGAGCTGCTGATGAGCATGCGGTTTAGTCATCACTCCCTCTAGAATGATATTCCACGGTGTTTCTGTATAAAGGTTGTCTGGCAATTGGGTTTTTTTGCGTGTCCTAAATATAAAATGTGTGTACGGGAGCTGTTTGTAGGAGAGAGAAAAGGGCATTTGGGTGTTTGAGAAGCTCTTCTGGTTTTCTTCTCACTGGCAGGATGAAGCATTCTGACATATATAATGCTTATTTCCTAAATACCTTTCAGAAAATCAAAGTAGCATGAAGGCAGAAGCGGGGGAGGGGTAAATGATCTCTGAACTAAGGCCTGTAAATGAGAAATTGCTTCAGTCCCCAAACGCTAATTTACATAAAATCAGTTTCCTGATTGATTTAAAGCACATCCCTGATGGAGCCTGCCGGCAGTTCAGGCTGTTCTTGGCAAGGAGCTTTGAACCACTTTGTGTTACGCTCGTGGTCATGCCAGTGATGGGCTGTGTTTTATCCCGGTGGCCTCGGAAGTGGTCAGTGTGATGGGGGCCTGAGATGCCCAGATTCAGGACTGACACCCCAGGGCCCAGGAGGTGCTGGTGTGGCTTGGGCTGGCACCAGGGGAAGGGAGCAAAGGCCTTAAAATCAGCATAACACCTCACGCCATCAGAACAGGGTTTCCATCCACGGGTCGCAGGAAGGAGTGTTGGAGCGCGGAGAGCTCAGACGATGACAAATAGAAGTCCCGGGACGTGCAGTGCCAATGCACTTTATCTGTATCTGGCAGCCATGTGGCATCCAGAGCTTCTGGGTGAAAGAGAACTGTCTACAAAGAGCAGCAGCCACCGAGGGGACGGTCATGATGTGCCATGGCTGTTCACCTCCTCTCCTGCATATGTTTCATTGCTGTTAGCTCTCTGAAGTTTCCCCTTGCTCCTGTCTGTTTAATCTCCAGAATCCCTCCTTTCTGTTCCTCCACTGGGGTTCCTGAGGGCTGTGTCTGCCAGCTGTAATCCTGGTCTTGTGACGGGGACCAACTGGGACTGCAAATCACTATTGTTTATGGTCTTGTTCTGATCTGCAGTCTAGGTCAGCAAGGGAGCTCGGCATCATTTGTTATGCCAGCACCTTTGAATGCCAGCAGTCTTCCCAGGAAAGAATCCCTTTAACCTTTTCTTGACTGTCTGCTGTGCTCCAAGAGCTCCTCTGGCTGGTCCCTCTAACCCCATGGGTATATATATATTCAATAGCATGCAGTAGTAACTTTGCCTAGTATGACTTGGAAAAAAAAATAAATAGGTCCTTAGGCATCCTTGGGGCACAGCACTAAAATGGTTGAAGAGTTTTATGCCTGAATTCAATAACAAACATGAATAAAATTGATTCTTTTTTTTTTCTTCTGCTTTTTTTTTTCTTGAAAGAGCAAATAAGAACCCTTAGAGCAAGATTTATTTCAGTGTTTTATGCTGTCAGGCATTTCCTGTAATTTTGACTTGTTTTGAATTAGGGAAAAAATGTACTACAATGTCCTAGTCCCCAGTTTTCCATTTCACAGAAGTACTAAATGGGTTGCTGCATTTTGAAAGCACTGAAGTGGATTGCGAAAGGTTCTGCATTTATTTTGTTTTCCAATAAATTAAATCGCTTTAATTGCTAATTATGTGTTGCAGAACTGCTAAGATAACTCTTAGTTCTGCAGTGTTGTTAAATTTAAAAATAAACTATAACTTTCAAACACAAAGAAAATTTCCCTTTTCTGGTGCATCCAAGACTGTTTCAAACAAGGAGAAGGTAGAGGTCTCCTCTCCTCCTGCCCAGGGGAGAGGTGGTGAGGCCTTAAAAATCCTGCCTGGCAGCCTAATCCTCAGCAGCCTTGCTCACCTCTAGCCCTACTGAATAAAGTTGCTCTTCCAAGTATGTACTGATGAGATTAAGGTCTTGATTCCATCATCTTTGTGATGGGGATGGATTCTGGCAGACCAGACTACGTGTCAGATAAGCAGTGCTGCAGTCCTGTGTTTTAAGCTGGAGAGCTGGTTTGCTGCAAAAAGCAGATCTGTTGGCTGGGTGTGTTCTTTGAACAGGCTTTTGTGCCAAGCTTTCAACTTGGACATTTAGTGGTTAACTGTATCCTGAACTGTTGTGGCAACTACAGGAGGACTGAAGCTCCAGGTGTGAATCTGGTAAATAGGAGACACAAACTATTCCTGGGTGCTGGGAGAAGGCTGGGAATTATCCTAGAGCTGGGTGGCTGGATATCACCAGTGAAGCAAGTCAGAAAACATCAAAGCATATTGAGATCTTTTCATTACGTAAGCTTGGCTTATTACATCTACATAAACAACGCTAATGAAGTTTAAACCTAATGAATTGCTCCTTAGGAAATGTAAAATACCTGGAACAGTCTGTCTGATTTTGTCTATTACTGGAAGGTTCTTTTACATCATTTCATTCAGGTTCATTTACATCATTTACATCATTTCATTGCTGCTGCTTTTTAAATGAGGGGATATCAAACTGCTGAAAAGCAACCTCCAAAAGAATGCTAGTAGTTCTTCTGGTAGCAACACGTTCTTCTGGACTTCTTTATGACAGCCACGTACTGTTGCAAATGTATATACTTAGCATCATTTTTCTCTTCTCCCTTTTCAATTATTTCCTTTCACAGCGTAAGGCCAAACCAGATGTGTTTCATCTGTTTGAGAATGAGTGCTGCTGCCCAGATTTTCTCTCTGCTTACATAAGTGTTCTTCTTTTGTGCAGGTAAAAGAGGAATGCAGGCTCCTGAATGCTCCCCCCGTCCCACCGCGGAGCTCAAAGCCGCCCTCCACCAGCCCTTCCATCCCTCCCCGCACAGTCAAACCCGCACGGCAGCAGACCCGCTCTCCCAGCCCTACTCTGTCCTACTACTCTTCGGGACTGCACAACATGTATGTCTTTGAGCTGCGAGCACCCCACGCGAGCACTTCCCAGGGAGGTTAAATTTAGCAGAATTCTTTTTGAAGGCCACTCGCTTGTAAATCAGAGAATCTTTAAGGTTGGAAAACCTTAAAGAAGACCTCTGAGATCATCAAGTCCAACCATCGCATGGACCCATCGGGGTTTCTGACTTTTTCTGAGATGAGCTAATCTGTCAAGTTTTTTGCAAAGACTCAAGGGGAAGCAAAGCTCCAGCAGAAGATCTTTACAAGATAGGACATAGCAATATATCTTAAATGCATGCACGTGCTGCTGTAGGTAATCTCACTGTAAGGTGATGCTGGCTTTCTAAATGGGGAATCCCATACAGCTCTGAATAATTATTGAAAAGCTTGAGTCTCTGAACCAGAAGCTAGTTTTTGTGGGGGATTTCAGTGCTACATGCCTGCAGTGCAGTCAGCTCTGATAAAACAGGGGCTCCAAAGGGGTGTGGTAATCCAGAAATGTGTTGTGCCAACTATATGGGAACCTAGGGGGTGGGTGTGATGGAGAACAGAGAGGCCAGCAGACACCACTGAGTGCAAAGTGAGCTGTAGTGGAAGAGAGCCAGGCGGCTTCCAGATCAAGCGCACTTCAGCACAAACCTAACCCACAGACTAGAAAATCCACTCAAGTTTAGTCGAAAGCTGACAGTAAATTTTGACTTTTGTGGCTGTGTATGTTTTCCTAGCAATGCAGTGTTCTTCCTTGGGCCTTGGAAAGCATGTAGACCTTTTTGAAGTCCGGCCTGGTCTGTGCCTTGAATGTCTTGTTGCCATTATTTTTGGTATCTCTTCAATGACAAGATACTACCTGTCTGGATATTGCAAGTCGATCTGAAACACCTCTGAAATAATTTCAGCTTAGATGCCACTGGTGTAGTAACTTAGGCTGGAATTGCCATCCAAAGCCACACTGCACATTTGCAGCTTAGTGTCATGTATCTGGCAATGATCAGTCTAGATCAAGGCTGCTCACTTGTTTTTATGAAGCCTGTTGGATAGCTCTGTCAAGGTCTACTCCATAGGGGGGCCAAGCACAAGACCTCCCAGAATTTGGGGCCCACCAAATGCTGCTTTCTCTCTTTGTAGCTAAGATTACATCTGTCTTCCAAGAAACCAGGAACAGTGAGAATTGAAGTTACTCAGGAATGCAGGTGGTATTAATTGCCTTCAGTGTCATAGTATTGGCAAGAAATTAATCTCCAGCTTCAGTCCAGACCAGATACCTCCATTTTGGTAGAAGTGCTGTAGTGCTGCAAAGAAAGCTGCTAGCAAATTGTCAGCCTGTGGAGTAACCAGATTGCTGGTGAAGTTGCTTTTCAAGTCTTGCCGTTTTTACCCATGATCTTATTTTCTGGATTGTGAAGGGCTGTAGCCAGTATCCTAAACTCAAACCAAACCAATGTGATTTGTCCTTGGGAAAGTTAACCCTGTCCCAGCCAGAACCAGGGCATCTGTCTGTATAAAAATGTGTTGGAGGCTTCTCTTGTGTTCTTCGGCAGGCGAGTTAATTTTGGTGAGGGACAAATAAGGAAGTGCTTTGAAAACGTTACTTTTTCAGTTTTCAATTTTAAATCATTAATTGTTCCCATTCCTAGCACTGAATTAGAGGCCAGAAATGGGATCAATCAGTGGGATTCCTCTGTAGGGTTAGGTGCTTACAACACCGCACTGACTTTCTCTGCGTTGAGCAGCCCGAGGGCTCAGTCTGTGAAAAATCCTTTGCACTGTCTGCGTTACACCAGTTGGCCTTCAAGCAGCCAGAAGGGACCAGTTGACAGTGTATCCTCAGGGGGGAAGGGAGGGGGATAAATCTCTGCTATTGTAAACATCCAACTGCTTTTAACTGGCAGACTTAGTGGCATAAACTTGACTACAGAAAAGTTTGTGGTCATGAGGTGGATGGTTAGGTAGAGAGAAGCTGCATCTCGTAAGGACTGAGTTTTTAAACTGATTTTTCAGTGATATAGATTAGAGCAGCTTTTACACATCTGCACTTGGCGTTTGACCCAGACAAGTCCAGGTTGGCTTCCTCCCTGATTAACTCTAAGCACACAGGAACCTGGGCTCGTGTCAGTCCGTTCAGAGCTGTGCTGGTTTTTTGGAAGCTGCTGCCCTCCTCCAGCAGTTTTTACTGAGCTGTCACGGAACGACTACTGAGTTTCTTTCTTCAGTAGTTTGTTTCCAGGAGAGGGAGGTGAGTAATTAAAACAACTTTTTTTTAGCTGTTGGTTTCTGTTTTAAGTAAGGATTTTATAAATTTGCTAATTGCTTATCCAGTGTTCTGCCTTAATTGGCCAAAATTGCAAAGATCAACCCAGTCCTTCAGATTTTCTTGTAGGAGGTGGCATAGAAGCAGCAAATGTTTGCTTTCGATAACAGATCACATGCTTTTGCTGGCATCTCAGTCTCTGGGGAACACCTGGATATAGCCATCAGTTCCCTTGGACGGGCTGAGCTTAGTATGCCACCTGGAAGTAGAGCAGGGTAACTTTCTTTAGGTGATTTGGAAAACTTTTTTTTAAGGACATGGATACACAGACAAGTTACTGTGGGATAAACTTAAAGCCTGATGCTTCAGCGCACACAGCTAGGTCTTCTCACCCTTCCAGGTACAGCTTTTCATTTGGCAGTAACCATTAGTGATTCTGCACTGGTTTTTGGACCGGTGACCAGTGGGGAATGAACCTGTGCTCCATGCACATGCAAATCATAGAATCGTAGGGGTTGGAAGGGACCTCCAGAGATCATCGGGTCCAACGCCCCTGCCAAAGCGGGCTCCCTAGCTCATATTGCACAGATAGGCGTCCAGATGGGTCTTGAATATCTCCAGAGAAGGAGACTCCACAACCCCCTGGGCAGCCTGTCCCAGGGCTCTGTCACCCTCACTGTGTAAAAGTTCTTCCGCATGTTGGTGCGGAACTTCCTGTGCTCCAACTTGCAGCCATTGCCCCTTGTCCTGTCCCCACAGACCACTGAAAAGGGGCTGGCTGATTCCCCCTGCATCACATGCTTAAGATATTTATCAACATTAATTAGGTCCCCCCTTAGTCTTCTCTTCTCAAGACTGAACAGTCCCAGCTCACTCAGCCTTTCCTCATAGGGGAGATGTTCCAGGCCCTTAATCATCTTCATAGCCCTCCTCTGGACTCTCTCCAGGAGATCCCTGTCCTTTCTATACCAGGGAGCCCAGAACTGGACACAATCCTCCAGGTGGGGCCTGACCAGGGCAGAGTAGAGGGGGAGGATCACCTCCTTTGACCTGCTGGCCACACTCCTCCGGATGCACCCCAGGATCCCATTGGCTCTCTTAGACACCAGGATCCCATTGGCTCTCTTAGCCATCAAAGGGCTTTTTGGTCATCTCTTATGTCAGTCAAGCTTGGGTCTACTGCAGATTCTGCCCGTTAGGAGGTCTTGCACACCACGACACATCTGTGGTATACAAACATAAAATACAGGACGGGAACATCTTCTCGTGTTATCTGAGGCTGTCCCTTTTCCACAGTGGTGTCCCTCAGGAATTCAACAGTGGAAAAACTGAGTATTTGGGAGATGACACAGAACCGAATTGAGACATCTACCTCTTTACGGGCTTGAAAAAACAAGACGGGAGGCTTTTGGGTACATCAGCACCTTGTCAGGCTTGTAGAAGCAGTAAAAGAACTGTCAGTGCATTATTCAAACGTGTTGTTATTTCAAATCTGAGAAGTTCTGCCGGAGGAAAGATTCTTTCCTTGTGACAGCCACCCTCTGACTCTGTCAGATGATTTATGAATGTATTCAAATGCCACATCTTTTCGTACTGATGACATCCTTTCTGCTTTGTTCTTTAAGCAATGTCACAGAGGGCGACAACGCCAACCCAGCTGAGAGCACACCTGCTTCCTGCTATCCTTGCAACATGATGAAAACCGAATCCAAAGAGCCCGAGAGCACGATGCCTTTGGGAAGCGCCTCGACTGACGCTCTGCCTTCGAGGTTATCTTGGCCAAACCATTTTTCGGGAACTACTGAAGGCCTGAATAGGAGTGATTTCCTGCTTGACCCGAGCAGGAGCTACAGTTACCCCAGGCAGAAGACTCCAGGTACGCCAAAGAGAAACTGTCCAGCACCTTTGACTTTTGACTTCGATGGGTGTGAGCTCCCAGCGGGGTACTCCCCGCTGACCCCAGCAGAGTTCACGAACACCATCTCTAGCTGTCCAAAGTCAGCAAGTTACTCTCTAGACTGCACTGATGAGAAAACTCTGGGAGTCGGCAACGCAAAGCAGAGCCACTCGTGTCCTGCCTTACCTCCTCGGGCACCGAAGTCAGCTGAAGAGAAAACAGTTACAGACATATGTCCCTTGCCACTGAAAATAGATGGTGCCGAGGAGGAGTCGAAAACTGGTTCTCCAGACCTCTTGGAAGATCAGTATCTCGTTAAAAAGGGCATGCAGGACACATTCTCTGTGTCTTACCCCTTCTCGTCTCCCCTCCATCTCCAGTTAGCACCGAGATCTTGTGGGGACGGCTCTCCCTGGCAGCCACCCACAGACCTTTCTGGACTCTCAATAGAGGAAGTGTCTAAATCGCTGAGGTTTATTGGCCTGTCAGAAGATGTCATATCTTTTTTTGTTACAGAGAAGATTGATGGCAATTTACTGGTTCAGCTTACGGAAGAAATCCTGTCAGAAGACTTTAAGCTAAGCAAATTGCAGGTTAAGAAAATACTACAGTTCATTAATGGCTGGCGGCCCAAGATGTGACGCCAACTAGTAATTAGTGGAACTGTACGAGGCGTGCTCGATGCACTACAGCTAATACATCACTTCCTGTTTTTTGCACTAAAAGCCCTTCCTGTAAGTAGTAGTAGAAAAATTCTTACTATGCAGATAAACGTTTTTGAGTGGTGAATGGATTCTTTTTTCCTTCTTGTTGTTCGTATGTCAGTAATAAAAGTAGAGAACCTGCAGAGGTGTGCCTTGGGCATCCCTAAACGTTCAACAGCTGCTAAAAACTGGACACTGAGGGAACTTTTGACTCCGTGGTCTGTTAAGACTTAGTCATATTTATTACTGAATAATTTGATGCTGAAAGACACACACTGATCCAGTTTACAGTTTTGTGTTAACTGCAAAAAAAAAATTAATAATATTGTATTTCTTACGGGATTATTTCTGTTCCAGTCATATTTGGCAACATGCTGTGACTTTCTTCCTTTCCTGTTGACAAAAAGCATGTTCAGATAGACAAAAAAAACCATCGTTCTGACACTACATCTGAAAATGTTAAGAACTGCTGTGAAGTGCCACTAATACACTATTCTTGCAGCTTATTTTTATTAATGGTATCTTCTTGACTACCTGTAATGTGGATACATTTTTCCATGTTCCTTCCAGCAAAAAGAGTTAAATGCTTTTTTTAAAAACAAGAGTCTTGCTTAGCTCATTGCCCAGAGGGGAGGGAGAAAGGGGGATTTTCCTACTGAGCCACTCTGCCCTGGCCAATTAAAAGTTTATGACCTGTAGATTTCAAAAGTTTCTTTTGTAGTCAGATGGCTGGAGTAAGTAGCACAGCTTCTTGTCATGCAGCTTTCTCATGGGAAAGGCAGCTGGGAGCACAGACTCTTCTCCCGGCAGATCATGCCTGCTAGCGCAGCCCTTGCAGTAGCCTTTACCCCCTGTATTTCCTCTGCTGCTGTCATGATGATCTGAAAACGTGCTCCACGTGCTTATCCTGTTCCTGGGGTCGGATCTGTGTGGGAAGGTGACAGTGCTCACGTAGGGTGCCTTTGAACTGAAGCACTGGCGAGGTGGGAACAGAAGCAGCACATGGCACACTGCTAAGGAGGGGTCAAGCGAGGGTTTGGGCCGTGCCAGGGGAAACACTTGTGATGTTTAAGTTCACCTGTCTTGTTTGCAGTGGGCTAGGAGGGTGTGGGTGTCGAAGTGGGAGGGACTGTCACATCATAAGATGTGCTAACTCACTGCAGTAAGATGTCACGTGGAAGTGGGAGTAGAAAGGGAGCTCAGAGGTGGGAAGGGGAAGTTAGGCTGAGCCTGCTGACCTTTCAAATTCAATTGCTCAGAAGGCCAGAAATAGGATTGTTCTGATAGTCCATTGCTGATTTCCTGTGCTTGGCAGAGCTCTCAAAACATGCCTAAATAACCCCAAGATCCTCTGCTTTTGTAGTGCTCAATACATGGATTTGTGGAGGTCCTCAGGAAATAGTCTGTGGTGTCCATCCTCAGCAGCCCTGCATGCCTGGGATCCTTATGTGGTCAGAGCCAGGCATGCTGGAGGACGTGCTGCCAAGCAGAGCCCTTGGCCAGGGTGACACTGTCACCTGCCTTCCTTACCTTTTTGAAGTACATAGAAACAAAAACCAAAACCAAACCCACAACCCACCTCTTTTTCCGTTTCCCACATAGTTCGAGCAGCAAGAGGAAACACCAAGGGGGGACAAAGCTGAGAGGCTGCTTTTGCCTGTTTTCTCAACCCTATTGACTCATTAAAAAGCATTTATTTGCAAATGGGGGTTTCTTTTGCCTGAGCAAATCTCATGTCGTGTCTCTGTGCTGAAGCCAAGATGCATCCATCACTTGTCTCACAATAACACGAACCACCAGTCCCCAACCTGAGAGCAAAGCCCAGTTGATGTGGCTACTAGAAAGCAGTGAGCCAAAAAACCCATATCCCAATAGAAAAACCCCAAGAGTTAGCAATCCTATTCTTTTTTTCTTAATGTATTGACTTTTAGCAACAGATCAATAGCTTTCTCCGGCTGCATTTTAATTAGCATCCTAAAATATTTTAGCTGCAATAAGACTAAATCAAACCCAAGTACTGTTCAGATGGGTGTGCTTGTGGGCGGGCCCGTGCAGGTTGAAGTGTTTTAACCCTCACTGTGTCAAATGAGCGCTCGGATTTGAAAGGGACAAGTGATAAACGTCAGGTGCTTCTCTTTGGTTTGCTTGGCTTGTTAATTGCAGGTGAAAAAAAAGTGAAAGTGGAAAGGCTCAGAAATGTGCAGGCAGCTCCTGTGTGCAGAAGTACAGCTACCACCTCTAATTGCAGACTTGCTGTTGATGTCCTTCCAGTTGTCGTCTTCTGGCATGGCACTGCTTACTTATTTTTATGCATCATCTGTTAGCATTTGACCTTTTATTTTGTCCTTAGCAGCTCATCACCTTAATTTTCCCAGTCTTATTTAGTGATTTAGGTGTTCCTAACCATTGTGTTGTCTGACTTGTATGACTGCAGCGTCAAGCCACCTGCTGTGATGCAGAAGCTGGATTGAAGCACCTGCCCGTGTGAAATGAGAAGAGTGATGAGCAAGCCAGGCAGCTACATGGTTGTGGCTTGGGCTCTCCACCCTCGTGTTAGGTCAGCAGGCTATGGCAGCACTGAAGCCTATGGGATCTAATTCATGTGTTTTCCTCTTGAGCTTTGTTGCTGTGGTGTTAGGGGTTTGGGACCATCTTTGGCGTTGTAGAAGGCAATCTGGACAGGGCTGACTGAAGTAAATAGGTCAGTCTCATGGGAAGTCCCTGGCAATAAAGTAATGATGGCACCTTTGAAAGGGGGCAGGAGCAGAGGAGTCCTTCAGGCCTTAGCAGGGAACCACACGGTCTCTAGAAATAAAACCCAGCGACTTCAATCTGTAAAAGGTTACGAAATGCTGCACTGCTGATTGTACTTGAAGAGGGAGGGTTGCTTTGATGCTCCCACTGTGACTAGGAGGTGTCTGAAAGCTCTGGGGAATACCCCTGTGACAGGAACTTCTTGCCAGCTGATGTGAATAGGAGGCGACAGCATTTGAGGACTTGCAGACGGAGCAGCAGGGGCCATAGGCACTCTCTGGTGGGAGTCCCTTGTTGCTCAATGTTGATACGGGGTCTTGGCTGCTTTGGTGTAACCCACCGTCCTATGCAGCGGGTGATCCCAGACAACTCCCCACAGCGCAGCTCAGGTTAGCATTCAGGGAAACTAGCCTGGTTTGAGAGAGTAGTGGAGTTCAGCTGTGTTGACATGAGCCATGTTGGTTGTCCTTAGAGCGTGTCCCATTTTGTCTGCTAAGAGAAATGTAGCTGTTGAGTTCAGTCAACACTTCTTGTGCCAGAAGACCTAAAATCTTTTACTTTTTGAGAGCGCTCTGTTAAAATAGGCGAGCCTAAACTTGGATTTCACTTCTTTGGTGCTTATCTAGTTACCAGCGTTCTGTTACCCTGGGGGTCTTTATCTGGGGGCTGGTAGCAAAACCTCTGGCACATCAATCTGTACAGAGCTGTCTCTCTGTCCTGCAACAGGAAATAACATCCTTTCTATGCAACAGTCACATGGCAGTGCCAGGACTGATGCTGCCTTCATCCCCTGGATTCTGGCACAGGGGCTTCTCTGGATGTGGGTGTAGAACTGGTCAGGGAATGAAGTTTGAGGGGGAATGCTGATTTCCTTTAAACTCTGGTTGTGCCTAGGATTAAGATTCCTTTCTGGTTGCCTGGCTGAACCAAAGTTGTATTGAAATCAACTTGAAGCATTCTTGCCGTATTGTAAGAATTGCCTACAGCTAGAAACAGAGACAGAAAACATTTGGTCCATCCAAAATTAGAAGGAAAATGCATTTTGAAGTGGTCTCTGCAGCTAGAAGCAAGGGTTTGAATCAACTGTGTATTACATGGGTTGGGTTTTTCCAATACAACAGTTTTACTTGCCACTTTAATTGACTTTATTCCACAACAACAGCTTCAAGAGAAGCAGCATAAATAGTGGTGCCGTCAACCCACCATGTTTCAGATCTGTCTAGAAATACTTGAAGTGTTTTCTCCTATGTTTCCTTCTTGAATCAACTCCTTGATTGTCTCCCCGCTGAATAAAGTGTGCCAGCACCAGCTACTTACCTGCTGCCCACCGGGATGCCTGCCTGCAACTCAGGTTAGCTACATCCTGCCCGTAGGCCGGGCAGGGGTATGCCACGCCACTTAAAAACTGAACACTGACTCTACACTAAAGGACATGGGCTTAATCCCAGCTCTCCTGACTCCTCTTTTTAATGCTCTGCAGCATTCCCATGTGCAGGGTAGAAGGTACGAATGGAATCTTGATTGGAGTGAGGGGATCGGCCTTGTTGCGTGCAGGGCAGTAGGGAAACACAGGCCCCTTGTGGAGACCTAGCAATAACTGACTCTTGTTTTGTGATGTCTTACACTCCCAGCAGCCTGGGAGTTACTCAGACTTTACCACTTCTGTGTGTAATAACCAAATTTTCAGCGTGAAAATCTGCGGAGTGATTCTCTTGACTTGGACAATCTTCTGAATTATATTAGAAATATCTGTTAGTTCTTAGATCTTTAGAGTCACTTTGAGTAGGTCAACAGAGTAACATTGGGGAAAAGAGAGGGGGGAAAAAAAGAAAAAGAGATAAAGCCCCAAAACTTTGGCTAAGTACATTTCCGTTATAAAACGAAGCATGGTTTTTGTGGAATTCTGTGCTGTTTTGGGCTTTTGTGTAAAAGGCTGAAGGCAGATTATTATTTAAACCAGGTGCAAATAAATATCCCTGTAATGTATATGAACAAATTTAAACTGCGTATTGTAAGTATATAAACTGTATATTAAAGACACTATTTTCATGATATTTCAAAAGCGTACGGAATTTGTTGTGCTAAATCGGTTGGGCTGCATGGAATGACTGGGCTTCGTTTAGTAATTTCACTGACTTACCCTCTTGCTCATCTCGGTGTAATTCAGAAATAAGCACTTCTCAAATAGTGAATTCACAAAGTAAGATTGGGATAATTGAGAGGAGCAATCAGGCTTTTGCATTTAATCTCTCAAGACACATTACTTTTCCCTGTCATGTAATTTCACTTGATCTCCTTCAGCAAGAGTATCGAGCTGTGTGTTCCCCAAAGAATTTGTTGCCAGACAGCTTTCCTGTCTCCAGCAGACATTCACCTAAAGCATTATTTTCCCAAGCCCTCAACCTATTATCTTTGTTTCAGAGAAATGTATTCAATTATAATTTGGATATGCTTTTAAGCGTGAGACGATGCGCAAGTGTTTCTGCTCTGCAAAAACTCTCTGAAGCATTTATTGGGTGGGGAGAAAATTGGAGACAAAACAGCGTTGTGCTCTAGGTTGCCTGTTCACGTTTCCTCTGATATTGGCAACGGGGGAAATGTCAGCTCTACAACCATCCACATACCATGCAGATAAGTTGCTGTGGTGCCAGATCCCCTTGGGCTGCAGCTTTGTGCGCTGATACTAGGCCAAAAGAAAGTTTACTCCAGCACAACAGTAATTGTGGAGGGTTTTATTGTGGAGGGACTTATTAATACATGTTTATGGCAAATAAAGCAGGGCAGAATATGCCACAGCAGTTGTCATTGGATCTCAGACAGATGGGGTTTGCTTGCCTCCAGACCTCAAGTCTGAGAGAGGGAAGAAGTGTGTCTGGAGGCAGGATGTGCACAGTGTCGGGGCTGGGTGGGGGGCGAACAGGGACAGGGACACACAACAGAGCAAAGCAGAACTGCTTTCTCAAGTTAGAAAAATCTCATTCGCCATGAGGGGGCTGTCAGGCGCCCGTCTCTGTTCTTCTAAGAGGGGAAAGGCAAATACTTAATTTTTTTTGAATGCTCCAGTTGCTCCAGACTGGACAAAAGGGTCTGTGGGAAAGCACTGGAGGTGTGTCGGGAAGGGCTACAGCCCACACAGCCCATGTGAAGTGTGGCCATCTCCCTGTCAGGAGAGCGCTGCTCGAAGGCAGGCGTTTTCTGTTTATGTGTATTGAGGTCATCCAGCCTGACATAAATCTCCTGTCTGAGGAGTCACCATGGCTACCTGTAAATGCTGGTAGGAACACAGGCAGGGGAGGGACCTGAAAATGCAGCGCTCTTCGCTTTGGGAAGTGCAAGCTTGCGGATGTGCCACTGGCTCCTCTTGGTGTGATACGTTCATTGGCTAATTAGACCTCCCCTGGATGTGTTAGGTGTGTGTTTACTCTGTTCTCCCTCTCGCTGGGGCTCCTGTCCTTGAGTGGAGTTGCTATGGGATTCAGGATATTGAGAGAGCCTGACGTCCTGTCTCATGTCGCTGAAGTCCTTAGCTGCAGTAGACTGTGCTAGCTCAGGTCATCGTTAGCTCGGGGCACCATGCACCATGCTCTGTTGCCCAGGTATAAACATGCTTTATGTCACCAGATGCACACGTCATAGGCAACTACTTTCTGCGGTGCACAGGGTGACCGAGAGCTGCAAACCTGGGCAAAGCGTTCCTGTTGTCCCTCTGGCCCGTGCCACAAGCTGATGGTGGGATTTGCCATTGCAGAATGAACAGAAAGTCTGGGCTGCTCGGGCAGTTGCCCTTGGTGATTTTGCCCAGGCCCTCGCTGCTGCTGGACTGTCTCCCCATCAGCCTTGCTCCCATGGCAGCATGATTTTTAGCGGGTCCCTTGGTACCCCTCCCCAACCGCTGCCTCTGCCCCTGGGGGCAGCTGTTGGAACGGCAGCTCTGGTGGCAGCACAAAAACTCAGGATTGTATTGTGTTTGAAGATTTATTTCTTTCTTGGCTTGCCCGGGGCTGTCACACTCAATGAAGATGAGTTTTTGTTGAAAGTTGACAGTATTTGTGTTCAGCTGCCTGGTTCCTCCTTCCCCAGGGTAAAGCATTGCTATCCATTTTCACGCAGCACAATGAAGAGCTGATGTGAAGAGCGACTTTGAGCAAAGGGTGTCCTCTCCCCATTCTCACTGTCAAATTTCAAAGGTGGGAAGCTCAAGATAAGCTGCCAGGCCACCACCATGTGAGTGTGAAATAAGAA
Source organism: Hypotaenidia okinawae (assembly GCA_027925045.1). Taxonomy (NCBI): domain Eukaryota; kingdom Metazoa; phylum Chordata; class Aves; order Gruiformes; family Rallidae; genus Hypotaenidia; species Hypotaenidia okinawae. Next base: position 117,538,891 of record BSDF01000002.1, on the reverse strand, counting down.
ATAAGACCCAAGTCTTTGTTTGTTGCTCAACAAGACCTCAAAATGTCCTTACTCCTAGGCGGGACAAAAGGAACCTGGTGCCAAACACACTTGGATTAAATGAAAACCATTCCTCTCAGGGAGGCTGGGGTAGGAAGAAGAATAATAACAGGAAATAAGGAGGAAGGAGACAGCATATTCAAGGTGCCAAGTCTAAGGAGCTGGCAGTGAAGTGGAGGGACGTGTCCTCTTGCTTTGTGTAGCAGTGGCGGCTGTAGTACTTGTATGGGTCACGCCATGTCAGACTGGCACGCAGCCACTGAAAGATGAAACCAGCCATAGGAGGTGTGGAAGGTGATAGATGGACTCAGGGATCTCATTAGGACTCTCTGCCAATCCCATAAAAGCTCTGCCATGAAAAGGAGCTGTTTTAATTCCACTCTTGCAATTCCATTACGTAGTATCAACAACTATTCCTAATTAATATGGGGGTCAGCAAAGCAGGTCTCCAGAGCTAGGTTAGTGCAAAATGCAGTAGGAAGCCCTAATGATTGAACATGAAGAACTGGTAGAAGGGCTGGCAGAGCTCTGCAAGTGGGAGGAATGTACAAGGTTTGCAAAATACCCTAAACGCTAGTCCTAGATAGTCTTTGCTCCTGAAGAATGAAGCTCAGGCCATCCTGGTGACTGGACTTCCAGTTTTCTCCTGAAGACAACGGGCATTTTTTTCCTTCGAAATACTGGAAAAATCATGCTGGATTAGTATTTCATAGGATCACACAATGGTTTGGGTTGGAAAGGACTTCAAAGATCTCCTAGCTCCAACCACCTGCCACGGGCAGGGACACCCTTCACTAGCCCAGGCTGCCCAAAGCCCCATCCAGCCTGGCCTTGAACATTGCCAGGGAGGGGGCAGCTACAGCTTCTCTGGGCAGCCTGTGCCAAGGCCTCACCACCCTCACAGGGAAGAGTTTCTTCCCAATACCTAATCAAAATTTACCCTCCTTCAGCTTAAGGAGTGCTTTATTGCACTCCCTGATAAACAGTGCCGCTCCATCTTTCCTGTAGGTCCCTTTAGGTACTGGAAGGCCACTATAAGCTCTCCCCTGAACTGTCTCTTACCCAGGCTGAACAAGCCCAACTGTCTCATTCTGTCTTCATAGGAGAGGTGCTCCAGCCCTCTTACTATTATCATGGCCCTGAAATTTCTCCTTTTACTAAAAAAGTAGTGAAACTGCATTAGAGATGGGAACAGCCCTCTGTCTCTCCTAGGTCTGTGGCTCCTCCTGCCTTACTATCGAGTTCTCAAACAGTTTTGTCTTCTGCTTCCTGTAATGAAAAGCAGTGATAGTTAAAACATTTGTATCTGTCTAGTAAGCTTTCCAATGACTCACCCTTCCTGGCTTTAAAATAAAAAAAGGTCACATACTGGTTTTCCTTTTGATTCTTCTCTGCCATAGCTGGTTTAGTGAAAAAAGAAAGTGTCATTTCATAGGGTGTCCAGTGTCCATTTTTTGCTTTATAGAATTCAATCTGAGCTTTTTGTGCAGTGCTAAAAAGTAGGACTTGGAATCTGAGCCTTCAGTGGGAATGCAGCAGGCTGAGGATTAAAAACACACTAATTAAAAAAGCAACAAACAGTATGAACTGAGGTTTCCCAGCTTGACCTACAAACCTAGCCCAGCATATCTTTTTGTTTTGTCCCCCTCTCCTGCTACCCTTTGGCCTCCAGAGACTGACTGGGTACCTCTTCCCATGGCTGCTCGCGTGGTTGCAGGGGGTGGGTGGCTGCCTCCAGTCCCACATGGAGCCCTACTGGTATGTCCAGGAAAAACTGCCCATCTCTTTCCTGCCCTGCTCCTGCTGCCTGCTCCCCTCTTGCTCGGAGAGCTTTAACCTCTGAGCTTCCATTGCAGGTACACCTGGTTTTGGTTTCTGCAGTGCCTGCAATCCCTGAAGGAATCAGGTAGGGTAATACCCACTTATAAAGCCAAGTAACTGATGTTTATAAAACACCCCACTGCTGTTGAGCAGCAAGAACTGATTTGAGCACAACGAAGCTTTCAGCAAATGGAGTTTCTTTCATTCCTCTTCCCTGGTTCTTCATGCGTGAAGTGAACCCACCCCTGAGCCCAGTGTCTGGCATGGTACTTCTGCTCCTGAACCTGGTTTGGATATTTCCCCACTCTGGGGATTACTAAAACACCTTCAGCTACTGTCTAGTTGCACCGAGTTCAGTTTCCTAAGCATGTATGACATCACTTTTATTTAATAACTGGCAGCTGGGATTTGATTTCTGTAGCTGGTCCAAAGGGCTTATGTTCAATATTTCCTTACAACAAAATTTCTCGTTACAACAATATTGAAACACCAACCTAAAGTTAACCTATATAGATGGTCCATGGAAATCAGTGTCAAACCTACCAATGGCTTTAAACAGAAAAACCAGAGAAGGGCAATGCACAAGTAAAAGGAATTATATTTCAGCTGCAGGTTCTTCCTCTTCAGCTTGAAATACCAGGGCTGGTGATGGAACCTGCCTGGAGCCACAGATTTCCATACACTAGGTGCAGCTTTGAAATCTCTTTCAAAGTCTTACTTTTGAACTGTGGAAAGCCAGAGAGGAGAAGGCAGTTTCCAAAGGAGAGAGGAGAGGCCTCTCTGTCACACTGCACCTTTCATCTCCGAACAGAAAGGACCAGCATGCAGAGAAAGAGCCAGCGTAAGCCCAGCCGCAGCGGCTGAGCCCAAGGTCGCAGCCCGGCATTGCCTCCCTTGCAGCAGCCCTGAGCAAGGAGCACGGCATAAGGGAATGGGGACAGCACACGCTGGGATATTTCTTGGGTCTGCTTTCCCTACCTCTGATGACTGACATCTCAGGGGCTTTCAAGGCAGAAGTGGTGCTTTGCCTTTAAAAGTCACCGTCCTCACCAACGCTGTTCAAAGTTTGTGAATCTTTACCTGCAACTTACACTGGGTTTTATTCAGAAGGGTTAATTGAAACCCCAGACTTTAGGAAGGGGTGCACCCAGCCCCACGGCTAAAAGAGTATCAGCACATTGCCTTCATAAGTCATACATGCCTCTGTCTCTGGTATGTTTGTTCTTGCACACTTCTCTGAGGTGTTAAAGCTGTCTGTTGGCACTCTCAGAGCTTGAGATTCACCCAATAACCTGTGGAGCACCTCGAATTAGGGAGGTTTGTTTCCAACCCCAAAGCCAACCCCAAAACTCCCAATTCTCAGGGGATGCAGTTGACACCCACTCATTCGTAGGGCTCTGAAGGAAATGTACCTGAACACTAAGGAACAAAGTAAATGTTGTCTTGGACCCCAAACCTCAGCATTTCTCAGGTTCTGTGTGGAACCACCCTTACCCCATGGATTTCTGCCTTTATTTCTCCGACAAAATTTGCCCTGAAATAAACCAGGCTTTTTTAGAAGCCAGAGGGGATTCCAGCCAAGTACCTAAGATCATGTCCATCAGCAAAAATTGGCCCAAGGCATTACTGTGCCTCTTACACCTGTGTTATGTATCAGAAGTATCCTTCCCCAAGAGCCATTCCCCATAACAACCACTGCTTGCTTTGCTGTAAAACATGTCCATAAATGCATTTTAAACGGGTGTAATGGAAGAGCTGGGATTTGGGGCTTAGGGGGAAAGGACTATCGTCCCTTCAATTATGCTGCAATCTTTCTGATCATTTTAAATAGGTGTCTTCTAGAAGGCTTTGCTATCTCTTTTTTTTTAAATATGTATCGTAAGGTATTTCAGATGGGAGAGCTTTAAAAGCCAGAGCATCAACAAAGGGTTGTTAAAAGGGGGGTAGCCTCTGGTTCACTGGTGGGGTAGGATGGCTCAAGGTGTGTTATGTTACAGAGCACGGCAGGTGTGTGTACACACCTGTGTGTCTGTGTGTATGTGCAGGTAACCAGCAATAAACGCTGGGATAAAACTTCATCTGCTGCTTGTTTGCTGCTCCTGCTGAAGAGCTCCTGCGGTCCCCAAAACATGGGGCTGGTTTTATTCCCCTGGCATGTGAGAACACGCGAGGGAACCTGCCTGATGGACAGGAAGGAAAACCTTGTTGCTGAAGACAGACTGACAGCACAAGTGCAGGGAGATGGGAACAGGGCAATCCAGGCTCTGCCTTTGAAGTTTGCTTAATAATAAGGTTTTCTTCTCTTCTGAGAAAATCAAGGATTGTGTTCACACAGGTAAAGGGCTTTTTTTGATTGGTTTAGCTGAGTTTCTTCATGCAATTTTCCATTTGATTTAATCCTACTTAGTATGACAAACGCAGCTTAATTGAAATTCTTTTTTCGTTTTTGGGGGCTTTGTTTTTGTTTGTTTTCACGTGTGAAAACCAGAGGTGACAGATTAGCTCCTAGTGACCTGCATCAAAATATAACTTGGCTGGAGACGAAATGAGTTTGGATTTAAGCCGTATCTCCTGGATAGTTTTCCTGCAACAACAAATCTTCATAAAGTTAAGCTGCCTCTGCTCAAGGAGTGGAAGAGGTGTGTGCAGCCAAGCTGTGAGAAGCTCCTGCGGTCTTTTGCCCTGCCTCTGTGTCTCTGTGTCTCTGTGTGTGTGTGTGTGTGTGTGTCTGGCTGGAGCCGGTGCCATCAGATCCTCAAAATGTAAAGGAATTCAGGATTTTAAAATAAGATTACTGCAGCAGCTTTTCACGGTTTAATTATTTTATATTGGAGGCTGCTGACTGATGCAGTGGGTGAGCTGATTGCTTTTCAGAGAGCATTAAAAGATTTAGTTGCTCCCCGTTTCAAACGTCGGGAAATTTCCGCGCTGGGATTGAAGGAAGCTGTGGAGCAAATCCTGCCTCTCCCCAGGCGCTGGCAGCTCGCTTCCTCGGTGGCTTGGGCTGCGCAGAAGGAATTGTGACAAAATGTAATTATTTTGGGTTTTAGCTGTGTTTTCACTCGGTCTGTGTTTCATCCCTCAGCTGTATAAAAGGCAGTATGCACTGGTGGTTGGGTTTGCCTAAGCGGTGGGTATTCACGGCAGGGGCTAACACAGCGCTTTCCCCCTGCTCTGATGGTGGCACTGGTCTCACTGGGTGCCCGCTGCCTGGGCTGGTCCCAGGTACGGGGCTGCGGGGGGCACCCGGTGCCCCTCAGTGCAGAGCGGGCATCTGTGTGGGAACACCTCCTCAGACCCCAGTCCTTATTTCCCTCACGGCATTAGCTGTAGTGCAGGGTCACGGCAGGCAATCACAGAATCATCAAGGCTGGAAAAGACCTCCAAGATCATCTAGCCCAACCGTTCCCCTATCACCTACCACCTATATTACTCACTTGACCATGTCCCTAAGTGCCTCATCCAACCTTTCCTTAAACATCCCGAGGGACGGTGATTCCACCACCGCCCTGGGGAACCTGTTCCAATGCCTACCTATTCTTTCTGAGAAGAAATTTCTCCTAATTTCTAACCTGAACCTCCCCTGGCACCACTTGCAACCATACAGGCAACTTAGGTACCATCACATCCTCCCTTCCTCACCATATTGTTGTGTGACTGTAGCTGCTGGAGTTGCCACCCATCCTCCTCCTCCGTGGGGGAAAATCCAAATATCTCCCAAGAGCAAACAGTTCTGCTTACAACATTACAAATATCACAAGAAATTGTTTACAGAACAATTTGTTTCTTTTGGATAGGGCATGGGAGGAATAAGCAGTCATAAAAATCTCCCTGCATCAAGGTACTTCTGACTGACAGCCCCTCCCCAAGCGCTGCCAGACAGCCTTCCAGCAGGGCACGGCAGCAAAGGAGGCTCCCTGTCAGGGCTGGCTTGAGATGAACTGGGTATCAAATAGGCGGGATTGGCATTTACTGAACAGTTGAAAAGTTCCTGTCATCGTGGTCTCAAGTGCTATTAATTCTATTGTGATTTTCTTCTGTGCTCATTACAAAAAATCCTCGGCAGCTTTTCCCTGGGGATCCACTCGGGAAGATCCCATCTTTTTTAGAGCCAGGAACAGGACTTGCCAGTAGCTGATGCTGCCTGCGGGGATGGCTTGCTGCCCCGATCGTGGAGCTGAAAACAACCATTTCCACCTATCTCTGTCTCCTCTTTGCCAAATTTCCTCCTGTTACCTGGCCTTGGACCCTCCCCAGTGACAGCTGGATGCCCACTGGGGTTCATAAAGTAGAAGTTAAGGCAGTGTTTTCCCATTTTGTTCTTTAAAATGTAGATTTCTGCAATGATTGCTTTTGTCTCACCCTCTGGGGTTGCAAGGCTTGTCTGATCAGTGTTTAGAAGCAGCCCAAATGTCTGACAAGTCTTTTGAAAACAGCAAAAAATGAGTTGTGTTCTCTCTTTCCTTCAGAGGTAACCCTAACGCCAGAGCACAGTCTTTGACAGGACGTCATACCATGCTCTCTGCCCCATACAGATACCCACCCATCCGTATTGTGGGGTAAGGAAGAAGTTCAATCCCTGGCCCTATAAAGCCTTATGATGTAGTTTTGGTACTTCTGATGTCAGAACTTTATTGAATGCTCTTTTAGTGTGGATTTCACTCACTAAGCCATAATAAAATGGATAAATCTAACAATTTCTTCGAATTTGATGCAATTTACAGTTTTCTCTTTCCTAAGCAGCTTTTTGTGTTGGGAAAACAATGGTCCAGTGTGCACTTAATAGTTCATCTATTTAATAGTTAATCTCATGACATTTCTCTGCATCTGGAGGAAAATACCCAGGACAATAATGCTGGCTAATAATATCAAACTGATGAGCAAAGAAATAGCACCCACATTCTCAGCTGATGATGTGGCAAAGATCAAGAAATTTTGCAAAGCTCAAACTAAAGTAAGTTATAAATTGCACTAATACTGGCTAATGGATAATGAGATTCCATTCTAATGTTGGTAATGTGCAATGTAAGTGTTTGCTGTTTCTTAAATAGAATATCTTTGACCATTTAAGCAAGTCTTTAGCACCAAATGTTCATGGCCACGAGTATATTAAAAAAGCCATTTTGTGTATGCTACTGCAGGGTAATGAGAAAGTTCCCAACAATGGGACACGCATTAAAGGAGACATCAATATCTTATTATTAGGTAAGAGCATGTAGAGTTAATAGTGCATTGATAAGTTATTTTATTATCCCCCCTCCTCATCATGCCAGTGTAGTTCTGTTATGCAATATTAGCAAGAAAATAAAAGCCAACCCAGTACAAAGACTCATTTCGTCTTATCCAAGGATGTTTGTTAGTGTCTCAGGATCAATTTATTTTATCCTTGGGCACATTTTTACAATTATTTCTATTTTGTCCCACACTTCCCTATTTACTTGACATCTGTTCTGTGTTTCTAACTAGTGCTGACACGATGTGCAATCGAGTCTAATCCTGCGCTGCTCGTTCGGGCGAGACACCCACTGATTTCACGAATGGGCTTCCGTTTATCGCTCAAGTTGATGGAACTATTCTACTTCTGTCACTTGTAGGCACCGTGGCTGTTGGGTTGTGACTTCACTTCTAAATGCTTTGTTTTCAGTCCCCGTAATTAAGTTACATTAGCCTGACAATGCTAACCTGCTGCATAACAGCTCCTGGCAGAGATGTCAGCTTCCTTACACAAATCAAGCTGTTTGTTTCTCTACAGAGCTTCAATCAAATATTTGATCGCCTGACTTAAATATAGATCAGCCTAAACCAGTAATCCTCTTCAAATCCTTCTCTTTGAGCATGTCCATCCTCTCCTGCAGAAGGCACCTTCCACACTGACACTGCCAGTACTGACACAACACCTCATCCACGCCCCACACCTGGCGTTTTCACCGTGTTGGTACCAGTGGGGTCTGATACCAAACAACCCCTGGTCGAAAGCCCTTGCCCAGCACCTGGATTATTACCTTGCTGTGTAACCAAATGTAATGCATGCAGAGCCACAACAATTCAAAGCAGTTCTGCAATGGCACTTGATGACGTGCCGATGGATGTGCTGGCCTTTGCAGGCCAAAAAGATTGTCTATAAAAGCTTTAATAAAGGCAAAATCTGGTCCCTTAGTAAAAGTCACAGAATCACAGAATCACAAGTTTGGAAAAGACCTTTGAGATCATCAAGTCCAACCATTCCTGTCCTATGCTAAACCATATCCCTAAATACCTCATCTACCCTTTTTTAAACACATCCAGGGAAGGTGACTCAACCCCCTCCCTGGGCAGCCTGCTCCAGGCCCCGACAACTCTTTCAGTGAAATTTTTTTTCCTAACATCTAATCAGAACCTGCAAAGCTAAGCTGGACGTAGGCACACTTCTTTTAAATTTGGCATGAGTTCTTAAATTATTTTTTAAAAAAAAGAAAAGGAAAAACATTTATTCTGGGGGGATTCTGAAGCAAGAACTCTAATAAGGAAAATCTAGTTTGAGTGTTTCTATCTGTTTTATTGAAACAGCAAGATTTCTGAGGATGTCTTCAGTACCAACTTACGTTCCTGTAATGTCTGGAGGGGTGTTAGGTAGGTGGTTCCTATACTTAGAGAAATTTACACTCCTGAGCTTAGAAATTCCAGCTTCTTTCTCTCCACTTTGAGGCTGAAATCAGAAACTGCAACTCTTCTAATACACAAAATGCTGTTAATGCAACCTTGCAACTATCTAAAGCAATTTAAGAACTCACAGTGCAAGATTCCTGAGTTTGCCAAGACTCAGAATCATTCTGGAGGGAAAATGCTGGGGAAAAAAAAAACACCAAACTAAAATCCTAAAATCCTAAGACATGGAAGATTTCTTACCAGAGTCCTCCAACTCTGGGAACCTGGAGGCTGAAGCACATCTTTCTGTAATTCTTTGTCTTCTTTCATTTGCCTGAACCTGTGCTTTTGGTGGTGCTGGTGAAGGATAGCAGGCTCCTGTACATGAAATAACAAAAGGTGTTGGTTTGATTTACTCACAGTTTTCTCCTGTTAATCTGAAGTGGAACATTGCACCCCATGACATCTATATGGAAGCTGTATTTTTGAAAAACGTATGAAATAAAAGCCTGCAAGTTTAAAAAAAAAAACCCCAAACAAAACATACTGATGGTGTTTCAAAGTACTTGCAAGTTTTAAGTGAAGATTTCAAAGTTGGGAAGTTTTAATCTTCATGACTTGAAAAGAGGAAAAGCTTTGTCACTTCTCAATATCAAATAAGTCTTCCATATAGATGTCAACTTGCTCACTACATCCTTGCAGCGCTGTCAGAGGCATCTTTGCATTTTCCTCCTTTTAAAAGGAAGCCACTTATGAACACCAAATATAAAATACTTATTACACAGATCAAGTGGTAGCTTATAAAAGCTGCCTGTAACCACCCTTCAGCCGCCTGGCAAACTGCGTTTTTTGAGGCCACAGCCCCAGGCTCCCCTGGAATTAGCAGTATCAGGGTTAGCATGCCCTGACCCATCATGAGCAACTCCTGGCTGTCCGGCTCCCACCGCCTTCATCCAGCTATTGAGGTCTGTCTGCCAACAGTGGTGACAGCTGTCAGGTTTGGGGGGCTAAGGGGAAAAAAGCATCTTCGCAACAGCTGTGGAACTACACTGACAGAAGTCTTGGGTTTGCTCCCACCAAGTACCACATCCCGCCTGTGAACACTGGACTAAAGGGCACCATCAGGACAGCAAAGCTTCAACTACCAGTGAGTTGCTTTTTCTCAATCTGATTTGACAGTGATTTTCTCTGTGCTCTCACTTAACCCCCCAAATAGTCCTGATTTAACCGTCTTTCCAATAAATTAAGGGAACTGATTTTCCATTTCCCAGGAGCTTTTGGGCAATTAATTGTAAAATACTTTTTAAGTGCAAGAACATAGATATCATTCAAACTCGTTCCTGACAGAGCTTGAAAGTACCGAGATTCAAGTACTAAGATTCAAGTTTGCTGGAGCAATTAGCCCCTGACATCATCAGCACATATTTAATGACTGTTCCTACACGCAGCTCAGAAGCCTGGGCCTGCATCCTGCAGTCCCTGGCTCTGAAGGGGGTGCCCGTGGTGCTCCTCCTGCCCTCATTTCTTTTGCACAACCACCAGAGAGGAGTCAGGGCTCTGGTTGCTGGGACCCACAGCATTTCCCCTAAAGTTAAAAGTTTACCCCTAAAGGTAAAAGTTTCCTACCGCTCACCCGTGTATTCGCATGAGGTTGCCGTGTTGTTAAACGTAACTGAAGTGTGAAGTTTAATGACAAATAGACCCTGGAAAGACCTTTGGCAAGGGGAATCCTGCTAATGTGTGGCTCCATCTGAGGTGATCCAGACCCTTAGAAGTGCATGACTGACTACATCTTATACAGTGACTCTTCGGAGGGGTGTGCAAAAAACATTCTGACTTCACCAGTAGTTTCTTAAATTTCATTTACTTTCAGCACCCCTTGTGACAAAAGCCAAAAGCAATGGAGGAGAGGATGTTTGCTCTACTCCTCTTTAATACACTAAGGGATGCCGTGCACTCACAGATACTGTGCAAGTTATGCAGCACAAATTAATCATTCCCATATATGCTGAATAAGACAGTAGTAACAAAAGGCCAAGATTTCTCTACTGCTTACCAGGCTATTTATTCTTTTCCAGCACTCTAAAACCAGCCTGCAAAGGGGTTTGGCCCCACAACAGAAAGATGGCACGGTGCCCTGCTTTCCCCTTTAAGAGGTGATCTTCGTGTTGCAAAATATTCCCTAAACCGCTTCCACCATCAGCAGGGGGTCGCCAGGAAGGCAGTTGACAGCAGCTGTAACTGCTGATTAAGAAACTGATGCTCAGCCTTGCATTTCCAAAGACACCAAACTTTCTGCCTTTCAAGCTCTAAAACCCTCCTGTCGCGCAACCCGCCCCGAGCACCCGGGCTCCACGCTGTGCCCCTCTGCGTGCATCAGCAAGCACCCACCTACCCAAGGTCCTGCTCTCTGGCCTATGGAAGGTTTTTTCTTTGGTAACGAAACCTTGAAAAGATCTTGATGCCACCTAACAAGGAATGGGAAATAGTTTTGTACCTGGAGAATTTTTGTGGCATGGAAAAAAAAAAAAGAGAAAGATTTTCAGGACACCTATCGTTTACCCCAGTCCTGTTCCACCAGGTCACTGAGGTGCTGTGGGAAACAAGTCAGAAAGCAAATATGCAAGTCAGCCCAGCCACAGCCAAGCTGAGAGCGACCTGACACACCTGCGAAGCAGTTTGTGCAGGATGGGTATAAATTAAGGCAAGTGGAAGCCAAGACAACTTGCTCTTAGGACGGCGAGTGGCACCTCCTAATCTAGGCACTCAGGCATGACTGATGCATAAATTAAAGCATTCCTATGGCTTCACTAGCTCAAAGGGTGGAGTTGGTTGCTCATTTGAACCCCAGGGGAAAAAAGGTAAATAAACCTCTGGGGAAAAAAAAAAAAGAATAAATAAACCTTGATTCCTCCTTTCCCCACATTTCATTTCATTTCATTTCAGAAATACCTTTGGGGGCTCTGGGACCACATTCAAAATGAATATGTCTGTGGGTATTTATATCTCTCAAAAATTCAGATTGGTCCCAATGCTCAAGATTCACTGAGGGGCAAGGCAGCTGCCAGATCATGCTCTGCAGGTCCTTTGTGAACAGGGATGTGGCCAGTAGGGAGGTTTGATGTCAGCCAGACAGCTATGCCGTCACTCCCACGGTGAGACTGCACGGGGACCAGGCTGGGAAAGCCAGTGAGGGGCAGAGCACCAGGATGGGACAGCCCTGTCTTTCCCTGACAAGGTAGGATGGGGATGGGATGGGGACATCCCTCCTAGGAGACGGGGGCAAACATTTATATCTGGTCTTCAGTGGCTCTCTGAAACAGACGGTTGGTTTCCACTGGTTCCTGTAGAGAATCCTCTAAGGCAAGAATGCCTCTTATTTATTGCCCCTAGCTGCAGCCTGTGTAGAGATGAGCTGCTGTAGGGACAGCAGAGATGGTACCAACATGGCAGGGCCATGGAATGGTTAACACTTCCCATTGGGCTGACAGATTCCCGGGCCTCCCCGAGGGAGAGAGCTGCCCAAAGAGGCTTTGCCGCACAGTGGCTGAGCTCTCATGGTGCTTGTAAGTGAGAGACATGGGCATTGCTCTAAGCTAATGGAGATAGGTTTGAAAAGGACAGGAGTAGTGGCAATTGATCTTGCTGAGAGGTGAGAACCCATGAAAGCAGAGAAAAGGAGTGGGCTGCTGAGCAGGAGGAATCATTCAGGCTTCATGCTGTAAAGGAGCACCTACCTGTCTGGGAGACATGGCCTGCAGGCTATCATGCAGTGGTCCATAGTGAGTATTCATTGTCTTGGTTTAATTTTCTTTTTTTTCCTTAGAGTTTTAGTTCTCCTAAGAAAACTAATATTTTTCTATTATTTTTCTTATCCCAGCAGCTTTTCTTTTTCCATTCCTCCAAATGGCATGCGCAGCGCTTGAGCGTGATCATTATTCCTTTGGCTGAGGCAAACCTGCAGCTGCCCTGCATGCCCCCCAAGGCTGTTCCTTAACCAGATGAGATGACAGATACTTTCATTTCCTAGCAACTATAGGCCAGTCAGCCTCACTTCTGTCCCTGGAAAGGTGATGGAACAGCTTGTTTTGGATGCCATCTCCAAGCAATTGGAAGAGAAGAAGGTCATGAGGAGTATTCACCAAGGGGAGATCGTGCTCGACCAATCTCATAGCCTCCTATGATCTCATCACCAGCTGGGTGGATGAAGGGAGAGCAGTGGATGTCATCTACCTTGACTTCAGCAAGGCTTTTGATACTGTCTCCCATGACATCCTGATAGCAAAGCTGAGAGAGCATGGGATAGATGAGTGGACAGTGAGGTGGGTTGAGAATTGGCTGTCGGACTGAGCTCAGAGGGTGGTGATCAGTGGAGCAGAATCTGACTGGAGGCCTGTGACTAGCAGTGTTCCCCAGGGCTCAGTGTTGGGTCCAGTCCTGTTTAACATCTTCATTGACGACCTTGATGAGGGAATAGCATCCACCCTCAGCAAGTGCCGATGATACAAAGCTGGGAGGAGTGGCTGACACGCAGGAACACTGCGCTGCCATCCAGAGAGACCTGGACAGGCTGGAGAGCTGGGCAGGGAGAAACCTAATGAAGTTCAACAAAAGCAAGTGTAAAGTCTTGAACCTGGGAAGGTATAACCATTCGTATCAGTACAGGCTGGGGGATGACCTGCTGGAGAAGAGCTCAGTGGAGAAGGACCTGGGGGTCCTGGTGGATGACAGGTTGGCCATGAGCCAGCAGTGTGTCCTGGTGGCTAAGAGAGCCAATGGGATCCTGGGGTGCATCAGGAGGAGTGTGGCCAGCAGGTCAAAGGAGGTGATCCTCCCCCTCTACTCTGCCCTGGTCAGGCCCCACCTGGAGTATTGTGTCCAGTTCTGGGCTCCCTGGTATAAAAAGGACAGGGATCTCCTGGAGAGAGTCCAGAGGAGGGCTATGAAGATGACTAAAGGACTGGAGCATCTCCCCTATGAGGAAAGGCTGAGTGAGCTGGGACTGTTCAGCCTTGAGAAGAGAAGACTAAGGGGGAACCTAATTAATGTTTATAAATATCTTAGGCATGGGATGCAGGGGGAATCAGCCAGCCCATTTTCAGTGGTCTGTGGAGACAGGATAAGGGGCAATGGCTGCAAGTTGGAGCACAAGAAGTTCCGCTCCAACATTCGGAAGAACTTTTTCACAGTGAGGGTGACAGAGCCCTGGGACAGGCTGCCCAGGGGGGTGGTGGAGTCTCCTTCTCTGGAGATATTCAAGACCTGTCTAGATGCCTATCTGTGCAATATGAGCTAGGGAACCTGCTTTGGCAGGGGGGTTGGACCCGATGATCTCTCGAGGTCCCTTCCAACCCCTACGATTCTATGATTCTATGATTTTCGGTTTCTCTACCTAACTTCAGTTTACCCTGACAGATCTTTTCTGGTGGCAAGAGCAAGACAGCAGCAGACAGCATGAAACCTATTTTAAATGGCAACAGAGACTTCCACCACCATTAATCAACTCAAGTTTATTAAACAACTCATAACTACCAAACTTAATGACCTAATTGCTTACTTTACAAATTAAACTGAAGGTGCAATGTCACTTTATGTAGTTCACAATGCTCTATTCTGAATGAGGAAGCATCGTTTACATGAATGAAAGCTGCCTCCAAGCCCAAGCGCTCACAACGTGATGAGAAGTATGGAGGGGAAAAAAAAGTAATCATGGATGAAGAGGGAGACGTGTGGCTGATGAGATTTGATCTGGCTTTTTGTAGCATGGGCTGCAGGGATCCAGATGGTGTTAAAAAAAACCCAAAATCAAGGGCAAATGCACATACACAGAGTGCTAGCAGAACAGGATGGCTGGTTCTAGTTGCATATTGGTAACCACTAAGCAGAAATGCTGTCGGTAAGAAGCAAATCAAAATGTCCCATCAGATTGTTTAGAGATACGAATCTGATGATACACAATCTTCTTTTCCCGTGAGTATTGCTCTGGAAGGGCCATCATGTTTATGTAGTGTATGATTAAGCATTGCAGCCTTGGGAAACAATGAAGTTTGATTTTGTTCTTTTAAGTTCCAGACATTCAAGTTAAACTACTTTGATGCTATTTTGCTTTCACAGTAGGTGAAGTCAAAGGCAGAGATCAAGCATGGACTGTTTCATCTCAGGTGGAAGGGGTTTAGGAATTTGTGAGCAAATGAAGATGAAAATTGGAATAGAAACCTGTCTGCAAGCTTTATGATCCCAGTTGTAGTGCACAAGCTGTAGGTAGAAAGCTTGGGGGGGGGGGGAGAAAAAAAGCATTCCATGAAAAATAGAAGAATGAGGCAATGGCCATGGTTTTGGAGAAGTTTAATACAAAGGAGACTGACCCATATGTGCTCCAGAAAATTACTCATTTGGGAGTGGGTGGGGTGATCAGTCTGAATTGCTGTGGTCTTTTTTTTCACCCCAGATCATTCTGTTGATGCTCAGAAAGGACAAGGAGAGTGGCCATGTGCAATCTGCCTCCTGCAAAAAAAATCATAATCTTCTCACACAAAAGGAATTATTAAAACTTGACTTGAGAGCTGACTTTTGTAATAAATTGGAATATATGAAAGAAGTGGGGAAATTACATCACCATATAGTTAATTTCTTCATAATTTCATAGCACAATCTGAGCAAAATACAGACATTTGGCCATTACTGGATCAAATGCTACAAAAGTCTCTAAGCAACAACTCTAGATTTAAGAAACAGCAATTGACTGCATGCCTGTTCAGAAAGTGCTGCTTACTTGGTGGTTATCTTCTCCTTTTGAGATGTGAATTTCTGTACTACTGGCAATTGAAGATAGCTTGAAGATGCAGTCCAAGGAGACGAGAGAATTAAGATCCCATTTATCAGAATCAAAGGCACTTTAACTGACATGTGGCATCTCTGCCTTAGCAAAAGTCCCTGAGCTCTAAAAACAGTGCAAGAGGACAGCTGCGAGGGGAAAAACCAAAAACATATTGGAAAAAGACCACTTCTCTGTTCTGACCTGCACCTAAAATATGACAACTTGTGACTCCTACCCTGCACCCTTGGAACCGCGTCTGCCCGGCGTGGGTGGTATGAGACACCTGGCAAAACAGGAGAGCTGGTGTCTAGGATTAGTCCCTTTCATATTTTATTTTTTAAAATTTTATTTTTAAGTTTAGATGATGCAGTGCCAGACAGAATATTAGATGATATGATGCTGTTATTCATTACTTGTGCAAAAGCCAGACTGAGCGAGCTGATCCGTGTGATGCAAATAGCAGTGAAATTGGTCTAGTTTGCCTGCATCGTGAATACAAGGCTGTGCATAGTGTTTAGCAGAGGTATTAGGCAGCATGCCTAAAAGATTTTCTGCAGTGCTGAGATTCTTGAAGACAGGTAAGTAGCTAGAATAACAGCCTGCCTACCTTTTTTATTTAACTCCAAACCTGAGCCATTGACTTGAATGTTGGGGTTATTTTATTTTATCTTTAAGCCCATGCTGTGACTCCCAGTAAACTCAGCAGTGGGGATTGAGTCATGCACACAGCTCAGAATGTGCACATACTCTGCTGGGTCACAGAATCACAGAACGTTAGGAGTTGGAAGAGACCTGGAAAGATCACCTAGTCCACCCCTCCACCCCCTCTGCTAGAGCAGGGTCACCTAAACTAAATCACACAGGGTCCACCTGTACAGAGAGTCTGGAGCCCAGGAAAGGATGAGCAGAGAGGACAGCATCCACTAAGGCCTGGGTCTTTGCTAAGGGGGACCAGCTGGGACCCACGCTTGAATGAAGGATGGGAACAGGGCAGTTGGCCTGAGGATTCAACGCCCACAACTCAAGCTTGTTCTGCGTGTAATCAGCTTTTTTGCACTAGTCCTGATCTGTGGAGAGGTGAATGTGTCTTACCAGCTTGGCTCCAGGGATGCAGGCAGAGCAAATCCTTGCTGCAAGTTTTAACCTGAATGACCACGATGTCAGACAGGTAGGAAGGAGAAGTGAAACTTTGTACATATTTTACGCTATATTTTAACATTAGGTTTTACTATCATGTTAATATCACAGTGATTTCCTACAGAGAAGCTTGACTTCGAGATTTTTAGTAACATTTTCTGTGAATTAATCTGTTTTAGGAAAGCAAACACCCAGTCTTTCTGTGAAGTGCTGCAACCCCACGTTTGGCTTTCCAGCTGACCAACACAGTATCTGGTCTGTGATGAATATCCATATCATCTGTAGATCTATCAACTGCATGTCTCCAGAAATAATTGGTTTCATTAAAATTAAAGGACCCAGACCTAGTAACCATATAGAAAAGTGTTTGTGAACAGGGAAATCAGCTCCAGAGGAAAACCATAGGACCTGGGCTGATGAATCTTCATTGTTGTTTTTATACAAGAGGTGACTCTTACAAAGACATTGCAATTTCAACTAGTTAAATTACAAATCCAAGTAAAGCATCTACTTACAAAGAAGAAAACTCCAGTTCAAATGCTTCATTGCCTAACCCAAATATGTGTATTTAATCTTTAACTTCAGAAAAATACCATCACTCAGTCAGTTATTGTAAGAAAAATTTATCTGTTCAGTTGGATAAATTTTGTGCTGTACAATAAGTTGCAATATTGAATCTGATATTGGACTTCCTGAGTACTTTTTCTGCATTGAAAACTGGGGAGGGGGCAGAAGTGTTTTTATCTCTAGTATTTTTAGGTCAGTTAGTTAATGACATTAATAAAACCTCCATCTCTTCTGGCTCTCTGGAACCTGCAACTGAAAACTGAGTTGTTCTTATTTGCTGACTAGAAGATTCAGTTTTAAATTGTGCTCCTCACTGATTCCTATTTGAGATGAATAAGCAGAAGCTTAAAGGTTTTTTCCCATGGAAGTTTACCATTCCAGTATATACCCTATGAAATTTGCATCTTGCACAATGCATTCTAGCCTATCTCTTTACGTATTAAGCTTTGTTCCAGTGAAAGCACAGAAGAGTTTACAATTCAGGGAGTATCTATGCTATTCCATGTAATCTAGAATTTCAAAAAAATATGGATGATCTCTGCAGTCACAAAGCCAGTAGCTCACATTTGAAATTAGGAAATGCTCACTGTTTATAACGTTAAGTATTTTATCCAGGGTAATTCGTGAAGAGTCTCATTTGTGTCTTCTTAACTTCATGTAAATCTATGTGCATATCTTAATTGAAGGCACATTTGGAGGATTATTTGCATGAAAACTGCTGATGAAGACATGTCAAAATAGGAAAGTTATTTTAAGACAGCTATAGTAGGGTATTTTCCTGCCCAGGATGTTTGTTAGCTCTGACAAATCTTTGTTAATTTTGTCTGGCTGATTTCATGATTCTTTGGGTTCCAACAAAAGCTAATAAAACCAGCTATGAATGCTTTAAATATAACTACATTTCAGAGAATATTAATCAGAGGAGGACCACATGTGTAGTGTCGGTACAGAAGCATTTTGTAGCATTTGGAGGAAGACTAGTTCCCTCATCAAATTTCCATACATTTGAACTGCTCTTGCCCAGAGTTAGGGTAGGTTTCATGACAAATGTTATGATCATCAACATCCATTCCAAGGAATCAAAGTAGAAGCTGACCTTTAAATGTGAATGTGTCACATATCAGTCTACCAACCATCTGGTGTGACCTGACATTTCTATTACTGGCACTCCTGTTCCTTGCAGCCCCTCTCCAAAACACTGCAAATGTGATGATCTGTGCCCATGGTGACTGCCATCTTCCTCTGCAGTGTCCTCAGGGAAGCATACTTTGCTTCCTCTGGCTTTTCTCCTATTTCCATGCCTACTCTATTCTCTAAATCCCACAGAACTGTAGCCCTACTTATCAAGGATGTTAAGGGAGCAACCAGATCCAGCAGACCCTGTATCCCTTCTCCCCAGATGATGTGTCCATCTGTGACCAGTCCCAAGTTATCTCTCATACTGGTGCCAGGGATGCAACTGCTGCTCCTTCGGCTTCCAGATCTGGCCTGTAGCAAGGTTGAGTATGTACCTGAGAGACACACTCACACACGCAGAAGTCCCTCCTGTGGCTGGCTGCACAGACTGCTGCACATACACAGTGCAGCACTTAGCCCTAACACTACCCAAACTCACACAGGTGCAGACAGTCTCATCCTCTCCCCCGACACCAGCTGATCCAGAGAAGGGGGGAGGAGGCACCCCAGGTGCCTGAGAGAAAGATGCCCCAGCAGCCTGTGGAGAAACCCGTGGTGGAGTGGGTGTCCCGCCACAGCCCACGGAAAAGGCCGAGACCCCACCTGCAGCCTGTGGAGAGGCCCCATGCTGGAGCAGGGGAAGGGTGTGAGAAATGCCTGTCCCCCGTCCCCACCCCTGACAACCAAGAAGGAAAACAACTTGTGAGGAACTGACCGAAGCTCCCATTCCCCCATTCCCCACCCCTCCCTGTGCCAGAATGGTTGGGGGAAGAAGGGAGCGAAACCATGGCTAAAGTGAAGTCTGCTAAGAAGGGCGGGGTGGGGGGAGGTGCTTTAAGATCTGGTTGCACTTCTCATTATCTGACTCTGGTTTCACTGAGTGTGTAGTGTAGTGTAATAGAGAGTTTTCTTTCCTTTATTCTGTGTTGAGTCTGTTTTGCCCATGATGCTGATTGCAGAATGATCTCTCCCTGTTCTTATCTTGACTAAGCCTCTCAATATATATTTTCTCCCCCATCCAGCTGAAAAGGAGAGTGATAGAGCAACTTGGGTGGGCGTCTGGCCTCCAGCCAGGGTCAAACAACCACAAATATCCACGCCTGGACTTGGGAGTCCTTTAACTGCTATGCATGTCGCCTTCTACTTTCCAGATAGAGCAATGTGATGCCTGACAGCGAGACAGATGCATACACTCACACAT
Organism: Hypotaenidia okinawae; assembly: GCA_027925045.1. Lineage (NCBI taxonomy): Eukaryota > Metazoa > Chordata > Aves > Gruiformes > Rallidae > Hypotaenidia > Hypotaenidia okinawae. The sequence goes on along the minus strand of BSDF01000002.1, from coordinate 117,519,509 downwards.
TCATTGCATAAGCACTCCCACCATCACAGATCCCTTGAATATTCCCATGGGCTGTCAGTCTGCCCAATGTGAAGAAGTGTTGTGGAGGGGTGGACGCTGAACTTTTCTCCTTAGTGACAAGTGATAGGACAAGAGGAAATAGTGTCAAGTTACCCCAGGGGATGTTTAGATTGGTTATTAGGAAAAAATTCTTCACGGAGAAGCTTCTTAGGCATTGGAACAGGCTGCCCAGGTAAGTGGTGGAGTCTCCATCCCTGGAGGTATTTAAAAGACAGTTAGATGTGGTGCTGAGGGACATGGTTTTGTAGTGGTTGGCAGGTTAGGGTTGATGATCTAAAGGGTTTCTTCCAACCAAGACAATTTTATGATTCTATTTCCAGGCCTGGGCTCCCTTTACCCCAAACACTGATTCAGACCAAGTCCTCCAGATGTGGAAATGATTCCTTCAACTCACCAGCTTGTCCAGCTTCGAGTTTGCTAATGAACTATCCATACACACAGAGAATTAAATTCACTAAAGAAATATAAACACATCCAGGTCTCCAGGAGTGTGGTGGGAGTGAAGGACAAGAACAGGTTTTGAATGAAGTGGCTTTTTGGGGTTTGAGAAATTAATAGCTCTTAATGGAGCTCCTTAATTCCTGAGCTGGAGTCTTCAGAAGTCAAAATTCCAATTTACTACTTACTGAATTTGACTGGTCACTTTTTAGTGTTTAGTTTTTACTTTTGTGTGTGTGTGTGTGTACTTTATTTCCTACACTACAGTCAACACTTTGACCTCTTACACACACAACCCAATACCTCCAGTTCCTGTCACTCAGACCTACAGCTCTGGTGATCACAACCTTTTCTCCAGTTTCTGGTACTTGGACTTTCAACACACATACAACATGCACACACAGGCACACTGGTCCTTCCAGGTACTGGTGTTTAGACCTAGAAGCCCTACGGCCCACAGTCCCTCTAGTTAGTGGCACACAGACTCTTACATGCCAGTCCCTCCATATGTTAGAACCTAGACCCAGAAGTCCTGTGGTCCCCTCTGGTCATTGACACACAGATCTCTGGCAGCCCATTTTTGTACCTTTATCCCACACTAGTTCCTCTGATCTACCGTGATCCATCCCCTTTCCTTTGGGCCCTTTGGCCCTTCCCTTAAATATCCCATAGTTATTTTTACATGGGTCCACAAACCTCTTCTGACAGCCCATATCCCAAGCAGCCTCCCATAATACTCACATTAATCATGTTTCCTCTTTCCTATCAGATTAAAATTGTTTTTCAGGTTGACATTCTTGAGGGCTTTGCGTGAGTAGTTCCTTTAATGGACCATCAATCAGCGGCTGAAGCGTTCTGGGTCCTCATTGTTGTCTCTGTTGTGACTTACTCATTAATGTTTATGTGTCTGTGTGGTTAATTTATCACTTTCCTTATTACTTGGTATTTCTTTTATAGTGAGCAGATCATAACAAAATGGCTCGATGAACCAGACGCTCCCACACTCCACATACCCTCACCACTGTTTCAGGACTCAGAACTGCTGGGTACCCCACGATTACAGGGTCTAGCTGCCTTTTATTATAGATATCTGTATTATGACAAGATGGTGAAGTACAGTGAAGCGTTGGCTTGCTGTGTCAATTGAAAGTCAGAATGTAGTTTCACTTGTTTTCTTCATGGTCTTGTAGACTTAAAGGACAGGACAGGCATGTCACACAACATATTTCCATCTTTCTCCATTGCATGGCAATACAAAACATAGTCAGACACATTACTGACTTTAGCACAGTGTTTTATCCAGAGGATGAGTTATTTTTCCAGACTTTACAAACCTCTATCATGATTGTTGAGATAAAAATAATAGAAACAATGATCTCATAGTTGTGGTTTTCCAGTGATGTTCATCTTGTGTCTTTGATGCTTGTTTGCACTATCTTCAGAAGGATGTTTTAACCTGAATGTGAAAAAAAAACAACCAACCTAAAATCAAACCACCAATTTCCCATCTCAAAAGCAAGGAGGGAAGGGAAATATGTGTATAATGTAAGAGTATTAATTACAAAAAACCCAGAATAATGTATTGGAAGGTCATGAAATAACAGTGTCAAGTATCTGGTATTGCACAGAGGTACTGCACCTCAGCAGGACACCATATAAAGAGTATTAGGACAAAATTCAAAATGTAGGTCTGCTCTCTGAAAGGCCATTCTTCTTCAGTTTGTTTATAAAATGTCTCCTTTGTCTTGTGAGTTCCTCTAAGCTATGTCATTCTGGCTATTTCCAAGTCAAGGTCTCTGTTTAAACTGAGAGTCCGGATGCCTGGGACTTTATGAAACTTCCTATCCAAACCTCCCCAAATATCTCTGCTCTTCACTGCATGACCTTTCTGATCCATTCAGACAGTTTTAACCTGCTGTCTTCTTTTAATTCTCCTTAAGACACAATTGCCATGGCTATTATGCTCCTTGCATTAAAAATGGCCACTGGGAAACTGATGTTTAGATTCCCTTTTCATCTCGATATTATTCATTGAGTTTTTTTAGCACCATACCCACGTGTTTTAAGAGGGGATCTTTAATAGAAAATGCAGGAATAGATTTAATACAAGTCCATTAAGTGGAAGATGTGGTTTATTTGCAAAATGAAAATGAGACCCTTTTTTAACACTCTCCCACTCCATGTAGGCTGCCATCAAGGCAGTGAGAGTGGTGGGGGTGGAGGAGGTTTTGAATGAAGTGTCTTTTGGGGGTTTGAGAAATTAGTAGCTCTTAATGGAGCTCCACTATTTCTTGAGCTGGAGTCTTCAGACTTCAAAAATGTGACATCTTCCAATTTACTACTTCCTGAATTTGACTGGTTACTTTTAGTGTTTAGTTTTTACTTGTGTGTGTGTGTATAATGAAAGAGACAAAATACTTACTTCCAGACCCAGGGTCTCCTTGTTTTCCTTTCTTTGACTGTATTTCTTTTTAAGGCACACTGTGGTTGTGATAGTGACAATTAGCATTACAACAAATACAGCTATGGTTGAAGAAACAGCTATTACAGTGTTTTCTTGAGTTGAGCTTTTCCTTTCACAGTTTTTCCCCATGTACCACCAGTTGTCACCTGCTGGACATCTAGAAAATAGAAGAACAAACATGTGGTATCACCTAAAGAGTAAAGGCATGAAAAGGGCTACTTAAAAAAAAAATTTTAAAAAGGCAACTCTGATGCACTGTTTCCATATCCCAAAGTATAATCAAGTTATCTTAAAATGAACTTCTGTTTTAAAGTCATCTTGAGTGGCTCACTGTCCTTACACACCTTTTTCAGCTTCTTGCTGGTTTAAAGGTCATGTCTTCAGAGAAGCCTTTGCCAGAAAACCCAAGCACCATCCTGACTGCTTAAGATGTGGCCACAGCTGACCTGAAATGCTGCTGCTACAGAACAGTCGTCTTTTGCTACGAATAGAGAGGCCCTCTGCATCGCTCCATGTACTTATCTGCTTCCTTTTTCTTGCAGTTTGTAGCACTTCTGTTGAAAGAGAACTCACTTTCTACTCCACGAAACTGATAGCTGTCGCTAGGACCACTGTCGTGTAATATTTGCTTCCACTATCACTAATTAACCTCATATCCTGATGCAGCCCTGCCCTTTGTCATGCTCAGCTTTTACACAAAAGCCCTTCTATCTTCTGCACTCAGTCAATTTTAAAAAGCCTTCATAGGAAGGAGTTGAATAAGCTCTTAGGGCAAGTGGTCTAGAAGCTTACACTGCGGTTTTTGTCAAGCCACATATACCATCCTCTAGAAAACTTAATCCTCCTGTTTCTTTGTGTGCTTTTTATTTCTCAGCTCACCTTATCCAACAATTTGAATTGGGTGGAGACCACAGGCCAGACTCTTGAGGCATTGCTGACCACATAGCAGCAGAATCAAAATTTAGATGCAGTAATTCCCCAGTTCTAGGGCTGAGCTAGTGGAAGATGTTCCCACTACATAACCCTTTCCCTGATGAGAGATTCTGCACTATTAGATCTGGTATGCTCTGATCAGACCTTCTCATTGCCAAAAGGGCTTATTTTCAAATTTAAAGAACTTTTACAAGCTGCCTCTACCCTCCCTCAAGAAGAAGGTAAGAAAAGAAATAAACATCCTAAAAGTGGACTGGTTTTAGGACTATAAACAACCTCCAAACTCTGATTCCTTCACCTTATCCAGCATCACTATCAGATCCCAAACATTTTATAGTGAGCATATGAGGGTCTCAATGATCTAACTGGGAAAAAAAAAATAATCTATGTGCAGTACTGCTGGGTGCACACCTGCCCGTATCTCTCTAACCCTGGTTTTGCCTTATGCTATTGTTTTTCTAGTCCCTGTCTAAGCTATTTATTCAGAACTACATGCTCAACCCTGAAAATCAGTCTTTATGCAGTGTGCTGCTGTAAGGATACTGATTGTTGGGGAACTTCATGTGACCCAGCTTACTCAGAGTTATGCATCACAACACCCCTTGCTCCCCAATAGAAAATTGGAGCAGAAATTAACTGCTGGTCATGCACTTCTCTAGGAGAGAAAGTACATCACTTTGGTACGAGAACTTCAAATAGGCCAGAGATGTCAGAGAATAAATGTTTTATTTACATAATTTTGAAATCAGGCATAACATTTAGCGTAAATTCTGTCTTCTCAGAACGACTTCTTGACATTTACTCATATCTGTGACCTGCTTCTGGTCGATTGCACAAGAATTGTTTTTTAAAAGGTTTCTAAACGGGGAGATATAACACTTAATGAGTCATCCTGACACTTGTTGCTCTTGGCCTTTACAGCTTTGCCTCACAGCACTCCCCCAGTCTACCTGCCCTGGCACAGCATCACTATCTTCAGCCTTGGAGCTTGTTTGAGAGCTGGAACACTGCTGATCAGCCAGGTGGGATACATAAATGTACCAACAGAGGATTAAATAAAAGTTGATACTAATTTTCTTGCAGGATAAACAATCCTTTTAGTCGTGAGCCTTCATCTCTGGTTTCAAAGGCAAGCAGCTACAACTTGATAAGTTGTAGTCATAATTTATACTCCACAATATTTTGAATCAAATTCTAAAAGAATGTCTATGTTGCTTCTTGCCTGTGAAGTATTAAACCACTTTTTTTGTTGATAAAATGCTATTTTATTTGAACTGCATTTATATCTACCTCTTATAACTTTTGCTATAGGGACTTCTAAGGAGCTGCACAGTCCATTTTATGACATTGGATGAATACATTACCAAAAATGATAAATGCATTTAAAATATAATTTACAGGGAAGTCAAGTCAAGCAGCTTACTTCAGAATGCTGAAATGCTGAGGTTAGGACTTTTGTTGCCCAAACTAGTCATAAATTTAGTCTCACAGTAGCAGTTGGAAATACTTTCCTTAATCAGCTGTAGTCTGTCTTTCCTTTCATTAAAAACAAGGATTTATTCTACTAGAAACTTTTATTACTCATCCTAAAATTGTATTTGAATGTGAATAACAGCAGTTACCTGCAGACCTCTTCTTTATCTACAATAACGCAGACACCATCATTTTTACAAGGGTTGTCTGGACAGAAACTGGGCACCTCTGTCTCTGGCTTTTCTGTTGGCGTGACAGAAGCTGTTGTGGTGGTGGTAGGCCTCGTGGTGGTGGTGGTAGGCCTTGTGGTGGTGGTAGTGGTCTTGGTGATGACAGTGGTAGGTTTGATGGTGTTGGCAGTGGATGTATTCATAACAAAGGTGGGTGAAACACTTGGCTGAGTTGATAGTAGATGTGATATATCTGCACAATAAAACCATAAGAAATAAGGTCTTTTCTTCATGTTTTTTTCTCCCTCTTATTCTAATGATAAATTCTATGGTGAAGAGCAAAGAGCCTGTTCACAGGTATAATGGATAAATAGTCCTTTTTAACCTTTCAGGAGCATGAGGTAATTTGGAAAGGTCCTCTAGATTATTTTCAGAAAAGGACAATTTTATTCAAATTGCTCTATTCAAAATAATTTGCACAGGATTATCATTGTTTTATACACCTTTACATGAGATAAAGGAATTAGACAGTGAAGGTACCTATCCACAAATTTGATTTGAGACATGTGATTTGACTTTAGATACCTACATAATTCCAAAATTGTTCATTAGCAAAGTACATCATGTGCATTTATATTCACAACACTAGTAACTTAAGTATGTGACACTCCCTGTGTACGGTATCTTAAAGAAGATCAGCTATATTATTTACATACCTTCCATTGTTAAAAGAATATAAACACTGTCTTCTTTAATAAAGTTTCGGCTTCTAAGTCTCTGATGAGTTAAGAATGCACTGGTTCCACTTCCTGGACCTCTCATGAATTGAGTTCCATTGGGAAAAGTATCCAAAGATCCCACTTTATCTGGCCTATCCCAAAAATAATTTGATGAGGAATCTGGAAAAAAAATTAACTGAATGTGAATGCAAGACCACTCTGCATTTCTTTCTCAGTAGGGTCCCTTCCTTCTCAGATCATCTCTCCTGAAAAGTAGTACTGAACAAACAGGACCAACTTCATCCTTCTTTTCCTGCTTTTGCTTAAATGCTCATGGATATTATGAATATGGAGAAGACAATAAATTACCTGAAACTTAAGGAGCAGGAGCAATGCTAAATCTGCCTACAATATTTGCAGATTTTTTTTTTTTGCCTGAAATTCCACCCTGATGAGATGCACAAGACAATGGAGATCTTCAATGTCTTAGTTTAGCCTGAAGTATTGAGGAAATAGTCTGCTGGAGATGAGATTACCAGAGAGCTAATTGAAAACTTGTTGCATTTTCTTTTTAGTTCTTTTAAAGCATAGTGGGCAAGAAGTTGAGTAGCACATGAATCATCTGTAAATTGAATTTATTCAGCGCTTCTCAGAAAAGATTCTCTCTTGATGTGGATGCATGACAGAGGGTACTTAAACAACCTGAACGGTCACAGGCCACTGATGTGACCTCCATCAAACCCTGTTCTAAATCTCAAAGCTGAGCCTGGTTGTCTGTGAAAGTATCTGACAAAGGGAGAAGAATCTGACTGCTCCAACACCTCTGGTGGTTAAAGAAAGGACAGGAGTTACAAGGCTTCTCTTGGGTATCTGGGGCTATTAGCAATGTATGAATAATGAAGAGAGAAGGGGCAGTGTGCAAACAGACTGCATGTTCACAGGATCAGAGAAGGAAAAGGGCTGAGCACTGTGGCCATAATAGGAGAGAGCACCAGGAAAATGTCAGCCATCTACAGAAGACCTGGTATTATGCATCATTCATTTACAGGGAAGGACATTTAGTCTCTCTAGATTACCTGCACTGTTTTCTCATAGAGACAGTGTCATAGAAAAATGAATGGAAATCATAAAATTTTAAAAATAGTACCGTGAATTAGGCAGTGTTGTGCCTTCCCTCCTACACTAATGTTACAGTCTGAAAGCCCAGGAAACTAATTCAGTGGTGGAGGTGGTTCCTTTTGGCAAGCCTCTTGTATCAGTGCAGAAAGTAACTCTGGCTTAAATCCAATCTTTATCCCATGACGAATATAGGGCGTTTCTTTAATATCTCTCTTTATGGAGATTCCTAGCATTTCTCAGAGTTACATCTTTACTTCAACTGCCCCCTTTCCAAGTTATTGTGGACAATTGCTCCTTATCTGCTCATACTTTGAACAAGCAGAGATTATGTAACATCAATCAGTACTTTGTCCATATGGAAATTTGTGCTGACACCACTCTATGTTTTACAATGAGGGAGGGGATTTGTTTAATAGCTGCACGTTTATCTACTATGACCTCTGTGTATTGTTAATTCCATACTTTCTTCGTCAAGCCCTCTGGAAAACTTCCATTCTTGTTAAACCAGATATAAATGCATCTTCACAGAGCATATGAAAGAAATTTTATGAGTCAATCTTCCACCTGTTTCTTATGCAAATCAACTTTGAAATCCAGGGTCCCAGCTTAACCTACTTGTATATTCAATTTTTTCTTGTCTGTGGACCAATTGTATTGTGGCTACAAACAAATGGAACATTCTAGAATATAAAAAAACAAGCACTAGTTCACAAAAAGAGAAAATCTGACTCTTTATCTTTTGGCTGTGTTTTAAGCAAACTGGATAGCATGTCTGATTTTAACTAACCTGATAACATCAGAGGGTCAGTTGTTATACTTCTTTGATTTGACATCCGTTGACGAATATCAGGATGCTGGTCGAGCAGAATCATGGTACCTTGTTGCCATGCACAGGGCCATTGCAACTGATCATCATTCGCTCCAGAAATCAAGTGCAAGTACATTGCTAAATTGAATGGGTTATCGGAGGTACCATTCACATACAAGCTGACCTGAAAAGCATACCCTTTGCTAGAGTAAAAAGGCGGACTGTATATTCTTCCTTCTGTCCCTGCTGAACTTGTGTTGAGGAGATTTGTGAAGTTTCTGATATGCCAGACGTGGTGGGGACACTGAGTTTCAGACAAGTTGATGTCATCAATGGAGAGGCCCCCCATTGATAAGCCGCTTCCTTTCGTGCCTTGAAACACAACCCGGAATTTACTTGTCACCTTCAAAGAAACATGATGGAGCTGCCAGTAACTTGCAGGTGAACCTGAAAAAGAAGGGTAGGGATTTCTGACTAAGTGGTACAGTCAAACGCTGCACAGGTCTGTGGACCCTATATAGAATCACAGAATCACAAGGTTGGAAAAGACCTTTAAGATCATCAAGTCCAACCGTTCCCGTCCTAAGCTAAACCATATTCCTAAGTATTTCATCTATCCTTTTTTAAACACATCCAGGGAAGGTGACTCAACCACCTCCCTGGGCAGCCTGCTCCAGGCCCTGACAACTCTATATGGACACTATCTAAGAATTTCCCAGCTCCACTGTCACTGACGTGAGGGAATACATCCCCTGCAGATGTTAGACTTTCAACTTAGGATTGTATTATCTCAATTCAGTTTTTCAACAGATTTGATATGCATAGCAGCTCTTTAATGTGAGTTAAAACAGTGTTAATGGTTAAGGCTGCTTTTTATTTTATATTTTTAAAAGAACATTGCATTAAATTAGTATAGATATTGTGATAATTAAATGCACAAAGATAGCTGCCACTTGTATTGTTAAAAAGGAAAAAAATCAGACCACGGTATATTAAAATAGCTGAATATAAGCATGCCTCAATAAAGAAGGCTGCAGAGGATTCAGAGAGCCTGGAACTATAAGACTGGCTCATTCAGGTGCTTTTGTACATCTAAATATCTTGTTGTAAGTTTGCCTGTGCCGAAGCACTCTTCACCCACCAAATGATTAATGGCGCCAAGTTCAAATTGAAGCCAGTCATTTGCAAAACCTACTGCATGAGATAAAACCTCACTGAGAGTCTGATGCTGCATCCAAAAATTGCCTGCACTAGCAAATTCCATTTGGCTCCACAAGCAGTGTAGGCAAAAGCAGAGACCTCTGCACTTGGACCTTGTAAGGCAAGTCCTTTGTTCATAGTATGTGCAGCAAAACAATTTCTTCTGCTGTCTGGTGCATGTTCACCTGCACAGACCAGACTTTCAGCTGCATTTATGGAATAAAATCAGGCTTCACTTTGCTGACAATTCTAACCACAGCATAATGGATCTCAGATATGAGTCTTAATTTCTTGCCATTTTTCATTACCATTACAATTAGGAGGAAAAAAATAAAGCCAGAAACAAGAACAAAAGCACCCTAGCATTTTCTATTAAATTGCCTTCTGCATAACCTAAAGGTTGGGTTTTTTTAAACTGCACAGATTATATGCAAGGCTGGGGTTTCTAACTCATATTCAATGAGCACATCAGCTACTGTGCTGCAAAATAACCCAACCCCACAGCCTCCCCTGCTCCTGGCTGAAGGCATCCATAGCTGCTACAGACCATCACAAAGGGTTCAGGGCTTGTCCCTCAGCCTCTTGAGCGTGGTGTTTCAGTGCAAACCCATGAGCAGCTCGGACAAGATGTCAGATGGTGAAAGGGCTGTAGTGTCCCTCTTTCTTCCATTTTGTTGAACTAGTCATCAACTAGTCAACCAGAATCTTGAACTAGTTGTAGCCGTAATGGAGACGAAGTCGTAGTTAGATATTTGAGAAAATAATTTAATAAAATTGGGCAATTATATCTTAAGCCTTGTCCATCAACTGTGGCTCAGTGGCTTGTTCTGTAGGCTATAGGCTCTGAAAACCACAAGAACTGAATTTTCTTCAAACTACAACTCAATTCTCTGTCTGCTGCCCATGTATTTCAGTTAAGTAATTTTAAGCCTTATTTTAAAAGAAAGATAATTTTTATTTATTTTTTTTTAAACTGGTATGTTAGATATTCCAGGGCACTTGCATTTGGCATTTCTTTATTATTACTTTCTTATCCACTGTGATTTACTCTAATGACCAACTTCATCTGTTGCTATTGATACCAGCAATTCTCGAACAGTTAAAATGACTGTTCATGGAATTTTAGCTATTTTGGTGAGAAAACTATCCTGATAATGCAAGAGTTTGTAATTTGTGGTAATGGATTATATTATAGGAAAACGGCTGACTGAGGATCCATCAAGTATAATTTCACCAGCAGAGAATCAATTCCATAGTTAGAAATGAAGCCAAAGAATAACGCTAGCAGATGAGTCACTTTGCTGCAATATTTCCTCCCCAATCCACCCCCCCCCCCAGTACTTTCAAAAGTATATTGAGTATAGGTTAAACCAAAATGCAATTTTATTCCATACCTTTTATCTCTTCAATGAGTCTCAAAGTACCATTTGGATGAGATGAATTATACTCCCTGACCCTGACGTACAACCGGTCGCTTTCATGACCGCTGTTATAGAAATAGAACTGTAAGCACTGAAAGCCCCTTTTGGGGTACAGAATTCGACTCTCCAGGGTAGCTGTGCTTCCTGATGCTCCAGTGCTGGTGTCGAAATGCATGAAGTAGCCAGAACCTGTCAAAATTCATTGAGAAATGAACACTAGAGGAGGGAGAAAAGACAGTTTTCCTGGCGGAATAGCGTATTCCTACCACTGTATTGTAAAAACACGGTGCAGTCAGGGTACGGTAGGTCCTCTACAAATCCTCAGGCTGAGGACTGCAACCAGTTTGCCTTCTCCAGAGGCAGAGCTGTTCTCCTTGCAACTTTTTTCCTCCTTTGGCCGTCTCTAGCGATTTATACTCAGAAGCGTGGGCTTTTACTCTTTGCCCAGTGCCAGTAATTCACAGCTGACTCTGAGGAACTGGTTTAAGCTCCTAAACTCATGAGGTTTTCTCTCACAGGTTCAAAAACAACTGGCTATATTCTCAATTCACCAGAGCCCTGCTACTATACATAATTTCTAAATCTCAATCCTATCCAAAGACTTAATGAGCAATTATTCAGAAAAGCAGTGGACTTTCTGGTGTGCCTGTACCATAGGTTATAACATTTTATATTGTTCTCATGGCAGGATGTGCCATTAGGACTATAAAAAAAGAGATAAGGACATGTAATCTTCTCAAATAAGCAGAAAATGGAACATATCACATGATGTCCCTAAGTATGTTGATTTACATTGCTTAGTTAAAAAATAAACTGTAATTTGTCAAGAAATAAACAGACAAGGCCAAGATCAAAGTCAACTCACATGCCCCTGCAGAAAATACTTTCCAGAGAGATAAGAACAGTCTTTTCTCATACCTTCACATTCTCCCATATTGGTGTGATCAGTATTTGGCCCAGCAGGAACCTGTGACAAACGCTTCCACTCATTGTTATCATCTGAACTTTGAATCATGCCACATATATTTTCAAGTTCAAAACTGCATGTGTCCATGAAACTTAGGGAGGAGGCTGTAAGATTTAAGAATAATAATCAAAAACCAAAAAGATGTGAATCTCTATTACATGACATGCATTTTAATTCTGAATGTCAAAAGCCAAGAGCAGGGAAAGACTAAACGCAAACACCAAATTATCAGCAGCTTCAAAGACCATCAACATTCATAGGTATAATGTTCAGAAACTCAAAGCATTTGGTGATTAACACTGACATTAATAAGATATCATCACGACTACTCTGGGCACTTAGCAAGCACAGGAGGGTGCCAGCTGATTACTGTATCACATCTTTTATTTTAAAAGGAACACTAATACCAGTCCCAACCCACCAACGCCTGCACATCCACTCCTCTGCTTTCTTTGGGCCAGTCCACACATGGTCACAGATTCTGATAAAAGGTCACTAATGTGCTTATTTTGAAATACAGACAGCAGAGCACAAGTTATTTCACTGCTATAAACAAAGTTTGATTTTCAAATTGCTCAACTGAAAGAAAACACCACAAAACCAAAAAACAACATCTGGCAAAGGTACATTTGGGACCAGTGGATTTCTCATCTCATTCAAATTTTTAAGATGTCTTACATGTAGCAAGTGAAAAATTGAGTGAAGAAAGATAGTGCAGTTGAGTAGGAAAGTGAAAACACTGTATGTAATGTTTTCTATGTCTAAAGCACATTCTGGATGGGTGGGGGAAGACACAGTTCAGGTTTATCCCTGTTCTTGAACTTGTTTCTCACGTCTGAGTTCCGTGCAACACCAGTGTAATTTGAAAACAACTAAGCTATTAAAATGCTTCATTATTATTGTTTTTCAAACTATGTCTTGCGGCAGGTTTAAAGGCTTCAATGCACAACAAAAAGGACCTGGAGTATAAGAAAAAAATCAACCTCAGTGGTACATCCAATGCCCCACTTCTGCTGTAGCTCAGGGAAGCACTTAAATATGAACTGCTGCCAAATCAGTTGTACTGCTGAGATGCTTTGTGCTGTCCTCAGAGAAAGCTAACAATCCTCTAGAGGTGTTGTATGACTGATACAATATTGGTATGATGTTCTCAAAACCAAGAAAAGATTTTCACAGTAAACGTTATATTGAGTGTCAGAGAAAGGAAAAGAAAACCAGCAAAGCTGTCAGCAAGAAACTAAGCAAAAAATGGAGAATTATTAGATGAAATACTTCTTTGAAATCAAAATATGAAACAAATCATTGAATCAATTTGCCCAAATAGGAAAACCTTAATTAGAAATTGCCACTTGGCATGGACTGCTGACCTAAACAACAGGAGGAGAAGAAAGCAAGACTCAGCACCTTATAATTTATTTCTTAGATTAATTAATGAGATAGGAGAAGGAGGCATTGCTTGGGGGAGAGGGGGTCAGGGAGTATTGAACTCCATCTATAGCAAAGGCTGGATACTTTGTTGGTAAGTAAGAAAAGGCTGGATTTAGAAGAAAATACATAGCGGGTGAGTGGTGATTCCTAACTTCCAATGGCTGAGGGAAACCTCATGGTCAGTTCTGTGAAGTTATATGCTAGAAGTGGAAAGTGGACTAAAATCTACCATGACATAGCCTTAAAGACAGTCCTGAAGGAAAGATTAGAACAGCACTAAAGCATCAGTCAGGATCTCTTATGCTGTGGGTTGTGGGGTTGGGTTTTTTTTTTCAATTTAAGAACCATGATTCCCATTTTTGATGCAATTTCCTAACCACACAGGCCTTTGGCAGAAATTAATCTTAAACTTTTCCTTAGATCATGTTCAGCCACAGAAGTCATCTTTTCATTCCTCTGGGAGGATATCTGTCATCCAAACCACGTTTGGCATTCTCAGTCTTCCCTCTAACCTGAAATGATCAGTCTAGTGGCTGGGTGGGCAAGGGCTGGGATATGCCGAGCACCTGTATTCCCAGGCACAGGAGCCACTTAGGCAAGTGGGGGGTGACCTGAAGACCACTTATGGCTCTGCAAATACCATGCACAATAGATGAAGCCAAGGAACAGACTGGGGAGTGGTGCAGATCCTGATTGCACTGAAGGTGGTGGTTATTTTGTCATTAATTTCAACATGACTGGGGCTTATTTCACTTGGGGAATGTGCCTATGGGTTAAGAATAAAGTTAAGGTGTCAAGAAGTACTTATGTAATGCACAAGAAGTATGTAAGATTACTGAAGAGGAAGATGGTCCTCATCCACTGTTAAAGACATCCTTAGCTATAAGCACTTCTGTAACACCTCATTGTGCACCAAGTGCTAGAAGCTAAGGTTGTAAATAAGTATGTGTTCACTTTGGACCTACATGAACAGAAATATTTTCATTAGAATCATACACTCAAAAAAATGCACAGTTTTAATACACTACTTTTATATTTATTTAAGATATTTGTAGAATGAAAGCTTAAAATATAATTGTAAACCAGCACTTGTGATTTTAAATCACAACTTGGGACACTGAGATGGTAAAGTAAAAGTTTTTGTCTGAATGCCAGGGCACATCTGATGCAGTCACAATTACAGAAGTGTATTCTGGTATTAGAATTGTCAACATTTCTGCCTCTTACTTTCACCCAGCTTTCTCAGATAAGTCCCTCATGAGCAAAATATCTCTCTTGACCACTTTTGCAAGAGATTGGGTATAAAACTGAAAAGTAAAATTTGCAAAGCCCACATTTTCTTTCTTCCTAACAGTATCTGTACCATATTTGCACAACACACACTCTCTGCCTCACAGTGGAGTAGGCATGATAGCCACAGCAAAGACACTTATTTCTGTACAGTGTCTGAGCAGCAGCTGCAGAATAATGGGGGTAAAAACCAAGAGGCTTTGTGCAGAAGCACACACTTTAAACAGCCACCCAAGGGATGAACAAAAATCAGCTGCTGAGTGAAGCTCATTTTTAACTAAAGGTCAGATAAAATTGCACAGAAAACTCTGGTACACAGCAGTGTTTCTGCAGGAGGGCTGTGTTATTTCTAGCTGTACCATTATTTCTGGTGCTTTTAACACAAGTCACTTCTCCAAATACGTTAGCATCTCTTTCATTTGTGCCTGGCTGAATCCAGCATCTATGTATCACCATCACTTTTTTCAAATGCCAGGAGTAAAAAAAAAAAACAACCAAAAAAACAAACCCAAAACTTAAAAGAAATGGAGAAACTTACAGCAATTGTACAGCCGGTTCAGTTTCTGGAGATCATAATCACTGAAATCCATTCGTTGTCCTATAACATCCATGAAGTCTGGTATGTTAGTGACAATGGTGGGTTCAGTTCCATTTTTGAATGCATTTTGGCTGTAGTGCATCACAGAAGTGTAGTCATAGGGAACATTCAGGGAGTCTGATGTTTTATCATCATATTTGTTGAAATTATGTTCTTTACCTGAATGGGGGAAAACAAAAAGACAGGAGGTTGGTTGTTCATAGAACCATAGAGTGGTCTAGTTGGAAGGGACCCCAAAGTTCCAGCCTCCCTGCCACAGGCAGGGCCACAAACCTCCAGGCCTGGATCTACACAAGGTTGCCCAGGGCCCCATCCAACCTGGCACTGAACACCTCCAGGGACGGGGCATCCACCACCTCTCTGGGCAGCCTGTTCCAGCACCTCACCACTCTCTCTGTAAAGATATCTAATCTAAACCTTCCCTCCTCTAGCTTTAGTCCATTCCCCCTTGCCCTGCCATTGTCTACCCTTTTAAAAAGTTGATTCCCCTCCTGTTTCTCTGCTCCCTTCAGGTACTGGGAGGCTGCAATGAGATCCCCCCACAGCCTTCTCTTCTCCAGGCTGAACAAGCCCAGCTCCCTCAGCCTCTCTTCATAGCGGAGGTGCTCCAGCCCTCTAATCACCTTTGTGGCCTCCTCTGAACCCTCTCCAACAGTTCTACATTTTTCTTGTATTGGGGGCCCCAGATCTGGACACAGTACTCCAGATGGGGCCTCACAAGGGCAGAGTAGAGAGGGACAATCACCTCCCTGTCCCTGCTGGCCACCCCTCTTCATGATGTTGCCCAAAAAGACCAAGTTTTGACGTACAGACTTAAAGTGAAAGAGAATCCATCAGATCCCCAAGTATTTATGGTCATTTACCTGTACTTACTCTGTAAAACGATTTTATTTTTAGAGCTATTCACTTTCCTCTTCCAGGCACTAGAAGATAACTTGATGGAAGAAAGGTTTTTGCAACAAGAAATCTTTTTCTGGTGTAACTACCAGTAAACTTTGGTGGGCTTGAAATACCCAGAAGTGGAGAGATTGTTTCAGTACTCAAATTAATACAATTTGCAACTGTTAATGCCTCCCTGTTTCTACTCTCTATTCCCTGATGTTTAATTGCTGGTCATTTTAGCTTGCAATAAACAAGTCAGAGTTGTCATCAGATGAGCTTCCAGAATGTAACTTTACAGTTGTTTTCTAGAGCAGGAGCAAGAAAACCTTACTGGCTACCCAACAGAAGGCGAAGTTTTACATGTTTTAAATTAATCAAAATAAAGTAACTGTATTCTGGTCAGCGTAAAAAAGTTGCAACCATTTCATATGGCTAACAATAACACAGCTTGTCACTGAAGAGTCAGCAGAAATGTAATGGAAAGCAAAGAACAGAGACTAAGTAATTTTCTGTACTTGCATATGCACCTGGCTATTGATCATGACTAAATAAGAATGCATTATATTTAATCATTATCTGTTTTTTTCAGTCTTCTGTATGTACCTGCGCTAGGAAATCATCGAGTCTGTCTACATAACTTTGGTTTTGAACTACCTAAAAGTGCCAAGGGATGGTGGGCAACCAGAAGAGGCAGAGATGGAGCAGAGTCCCGAGGAACCCTGCTCCAGCTCCCAGGGTTGTGCCAAATACACCAACACATTCACTAGCTGCGTTGCCAAAGCAACCACCACAACCGCCCTTGTGATGCTGGCCCTGAAAGCGACTCTCCTGTCCGTACTCCACCTCTGCACTGCCTGGTGCCTCAGCTCTGCCAAACAGCTGTCACTTCATAATTATTTACTGATATGCTGGCTTTGAAAAATGTGATGAGCAAATAGTGTGGCCTCTGAGGGATGGCTGGAGACCACGAATTCCACAGCTAAACCCCCTAACACCAGAGCCTGAAAGGAAAAGAGGGGAAGTGGCTGACCAGTCTGAATCCTGTCCCAGATGATGGACACGTAGTCGTCACGGTCAGAGCGTGACTGCTCATGCCAGAATCCCAGGGCGTGCAGAAATTCATGCTGAATCGTCCCGATCCTGTCGCAGTTGGCTCCGATGGAGAGCTGCTGCATCCCTTGTTGGCGGTTTCCCACCGAGGACCAGCAGCTAGCATTGAAATGAAACGAGAGAGGGCTGCGTGAGATACACATCCACCCCCACATCATGCAAACTCCAGAATCTGCGGGTTCAACAGGTACGCATGTAACTTGAGTGTTGAAGTTACATTTTGCCACAGAGCGCACTTTTTCATTGATCAGTTCCTTTCTGGATCCTTCCATCCCACATTTAACTCCGATTTGATGAACAAGCAGTTCCCCCACTCCGGCTTTATCATTTTTAGTGGCTTTGCTTTAGTAGGAAGATGTTGAGCTATTGGTGACAGAATAAAACCGATGAGGATTTCATCAGTATTCTGGTAAACATTGAAGACTATGGAACACACGATTTAGAACAATCAAGTCACTGTAAATTTAACAGTATATAGCTGGGCCACAGCAGGGGACCATGAGTGCACTCCGAGTCTGTCCCAGCCGTAAGGGAAACCAGGTTCACACACACCCTGGCCTCTGCTATCACAGATGCTTCTTGCTTTATGGCTTTGGCCTTTTGCTCTGTGAGGGGCTGTGGCGAGGTACGCTCCTGCATGGCTCTGTTTACCTTCTGAAAGGTTGGAGGATCTGACAGTGCTTTCCACGAGCTCTTTTCTTTCTAGTCATTGGGGAGCTGCCGCGCCAGAGCGCTTGCTGCTGCCACAAGCTCGCAAGGAAGAGCAAAACTGCAGCTGTGCTGGAAGTTTTTATTAAAGAAATACTCAGTGAGCTGTCTGCACAAGCCAATAAAATGGCACCCCATGTCCACAAAATAGCAAGCACAGAGAGTTACATTTAAATTGATATTTTATGCAGCAAATAAATCAATGCTTACCCAATGAAGTCTATAAAATTAATCGGGCACAAAATATGCCATAGGATTTGCAGTCCTGTCACCCCAGAAGTTTAAAAGCACAAGCATACCATGTGCTTTCGAACCCTGTAACTTACTGGTGCAACGTATTCGCCAGCATTTCCCTTTCCATATAGCAGCACAGGCCTTGGCTATTGATTACTCATTAAAATCACAGTGTGAGACCAGGGTAGGAGCACATGTGGCATCCATGATCTCATGGGCCTCCCTTGAACAAGGCCTCATATTGATTATGCAGCTTTTTCTGGCTGTGCAGAAGTCTAAGACGTCCACCACAGTTCTAGGTCGACCTCATGCCAAAGCAGCTGCCTCTGGCTTCACAGCTGCTTCGCAGAGCACAGCTGGCTACAGTTACATCCAGGACACCTGGCAAAATTAGTATCCAAACACAGAGGGATGCAGCTCACCCTTGCCTTCTGTTTGCCAGATGCCTACAACACCATCACTCAGCAGCTGCAGAGGGAGTGCGTGCTTGGTCTGTGTCACCCATCAAGAATAAAAGTCAATGAGTGGGACAGGGCACTCCAGTGTGATGGGCATCTGGACCCCCATGTTATCAGTGTCTTCAGGAAGGGAGGAAATAGGGGGAAGAACCTGCTCTGATTAATCCCACCAACCTTCCTTTTGGAAGATGGGCTGTGAGTAGATACATGCCATCAGTAGCAATGATGCTATTTAGAAATCCTATCCTCTAACAGCCAGCACTTGTTTCAGGCACATTTTTATGCTAATGTACTGCTAGTAAATAGTACCATGTGTCACCAGTATCACCACACAGACACTTTAATTACCAATACCAAGCTGGTTAGCCTTGGATCTGTATCAGTCCACTTCTGCATTGGGTTCCCTTTGCCATGTATCACAAGGACAAAGAGCTGAGGTGACTTCCCAGAAGAGCTCCATGAAAACCTTGTTTTCCATGTGGAAATACTAGAGACCTGCTTGATCCTTCCTGGTCTGCTAACGACTTGACTGTACCACACCATGCTAGCTTTCCTGCTGAATGAGCCCCGCTCTTCATGAGAAGCATAGGGAGAACTGGCACCATCCATTGCGGGTTCACAGACTGTTCTTTGCAAGCACCACACCTGGTGCTCCTGAATTTCCGTAACTCACAAGCATCCCTCATGTACTTTGCTTAGCTCACAGGCTAAGAGTCAAGGAAAGGTCTTTAAATAGATCCACAGCCTACCCTCTGCCACAGACGTAAGTGGAACGTGAGGTGAAAGGCTGCGTGCCCGCAGACCTTACATGAACCTCTACTCACTTAGCATTATGTATGTAAACATAATGCCAGCAGTACCCAAGGCTTGGCAAGTGAGCAGGAAGAGGGCTCTCTGCACAGAGGTTGATGACACAGTGTCTGTACATCAGAATCTACAAACATCTTCTCACATGGAGCAGTCAACGAAACAAAATGGCAGCTGGCTTCGTTTGTGGCTGAGTTCATTTGAATTCAAAAGGACAATCCAGACAGGGACTTTATGGCCTACTACAAATCGTTTTGACACAAAGTTCCCCTACCTTCTTCTCTCTGTTTTATAGATGCAAGCCAAGATCGCAAAGATAAAGATGATTTATCAACTTTTTCTTGGTGAGATAAAACTTTATGAATCCAGCTGATGTTGCCAGGGACTTTGTGCTCCTGCCTGCACTGTACCCTCTGGACTGAAGGTTTTAGTCTGCAGTTAGTTAGAAGCGTCTTGGCTGATTTTTTAAAAAAAGGTACTTAGGAAGAGCAGAGGGGAAACAGGTTGGTTTATCTACCTTTCACCCTGTCCCCTTATATGATAGGAGAGGAACAGAGTGAAACAAAATGCAGGGCCACTCCAGATAATTTCTTTGTCCAGCCCAAACTGACTCACTGAAACCGGACAGCAGTTTTCAGGAAACTGCACCATTTAGCTCCAATCTTTGAAAAAGTGCTGCTGAGCATTAATTGTTTTAAGGATGTGTCAGCTGAGAGAAAACACTTCAGAGCAAGCAACACACCAGTCAGTGAGGGCAAGGTGTGTTAACCAACTGGAGTGACTTGCCCTCTTCATCACCACGACTCATCTATTTTTAATAGACATATAAATGAAACATTGTGCAGAGGCCTCTTAGGTTGCCATCGGCTAAATATTGTAGTTCTTTTTCAAGTACAGTTATTAGCAAATGCAATGCATACTTTATCTGATGAAGGACTCAAAAATTTAGGTACATGACTTTTCCATTTATCTCAAAAAGCTGAAGAGTCATTAGCACAGGAAAAGACTCCCTAAGTCTCCACTTACACATCCTTTAGGGTTGAGTTTCAATGTCATGTGTACAGCATGAAGAGCAGAAGATATAAAAAGCCAGAGACCGAAGAAATCTTGCAACAATTATCTGCTACAAGTATCTCAGAACAAGCCAAAGGGAAAGAGAAACATTTCTATTATCAGAAAATCTTTTCCCATTTATGAATGCATTCTCATATCAGGAAATGATTTTCTGAAAGTAAATTTCCTCACCAGGCTATCAAGCTTTCCCTGTTCTTTTCTAACAGGAAAATGGTTCAGCATAGAGTGGAGAATATATTTGTTCTTGTTGCACTGTTTTGACAGAGACTGATTAGAAAGGAAAGCAGCTGAGGCAATTTTGACTTCTTTAGTGGGATCTTATTTTGCAAAATTTAACGCGGAATAGCATAATTATTCATCAAAAGAGGGAAACAAACTGAAACCTCTGTAAAATATCTCAGTGCTGTGCAGCATTTAAAAATATCATTGTTATATCTGAATGCTGGTGTGACGTTCAAATGCAATTACATTTGTTACTGTCAAATAAATTCATAGTTCCACATTTAGAACTATCGTATTTCTGCAGGGATTTATTTTTTTCCCTGAAAACTAAGATATACTAAAAATGACCATCTGAAAGTGCCACTCCATATATCCAAAGATCAATCAATCAAGAAAATAATTGGCTTGTTTCCTATGTCTTTTACTATGCCCAGAAAATGACCTCTTTAAAAATAAGTATAAGCAAGAAATTGTTCCTTACTACCAAGGTAATGCCTATTCTAGAAATTACTACAATTTCCAGTTAAAAACAGTCTGGAGAAACAGAACAAAAATACAAAATTATAATCAGTTATATGAGTTTTAGAGCGAATACTGGCCATCAAAACAACCTGCAGACAAACAGGATAAGAATTGTTTTACATTACTCCTCTTACCCACTGCCTTTGAACACGGATATGTAATTCTTCTCCCCTTCCCAAGGTTTGAAGTCAATACAGGATTTCAGTCGATACTGTTCAAATGCCTTGAGGATGAGTCCCTTAGCGTTCATTTCTGCAAAGCAAGCAGTGTTCTTTGTCAATGCCGAGACGATGGGTTTGTACAAGTACCCACACGGATCAAGTCCTAAAGGTAGGTCTTGCTCCAGCAATCTTAGACTAAACCAAGCAGGCTTTTTGCTGCTTTAAGACCTGGGTAGGGACCCAAAACCCACAAGTTAGGCAGTTGTGATGTTTTCTCATACTCTAGTGTAATTTTGCTTTGGTACTTATTTATAAAATATGACCTGATGAGTATATAATACAGGCTAGTGCATGGTTCATAATTTTGTAAATTCGTTCATTCCCTCTGCTGAGATTCATGCAAGCAAGTATTAAATAACCAGGGAACAGAGACATCCTATTTTGCTTAGTGCAGACTGCAAGCTACAGGTCTCTCACAGAAGCTCTCAAGGACTTGAACTGGTAACATTATATCTAGGTTATCTCCTCTAGGCATGGTTTTGACTCAGTTTAGATCTGAATCTAGACTGGGGATGAGCAATTTATCATATTTTTTTCTGCCACGTACCAGAACGATGACCCCACATTGTGTAGTGTGGGCACCATTTTGCCACGTGGTAGGTGTACAGTAAGAACTCAAACTCCTCAACTCACCGCTTGCCTCTGCTGTGCAGAGCCACAGCTGGGTGGATCCAAAGAGATGGACATATCCCTGTTCCCACAATGGGGGACTCACCAATGTGCCACTACAAACTGCTGATTTGCCATCAGTGCTGTAGATGATATAAGTGGCCAGGCAAGCTTCCTGGCTTTAAGAACACCTTTGGTGCCCTGTTTTCTCTTCTGCCTAGTAGAATTTCACATTTCAGACTTAATGCTTTTAAACTCAAATCATTCTTCTGGGCCACAGCAATGGCAGGATAAGAACTACTCAAGAAAGGAGGTGAGAGCCAGCACCAGCACCAAGACAATACACCCTGTTTGTGCGTGCCCAGCTCTAATCCTTCTGCAGGAAACCGCCTGCTCGAGACTTACAAGAGGAAAGGATCCCCACACTATCCTTACCAGCCTGTATAAACCATTTTAATCAACGTGAAATACAGACATTATGAAGTGCATATACTTTACCCAGGCTGTCATCAAGGACATAGGGGATAACGTGGGGCCATCGATAATTATCACCAATGATGGAGTTTCGTTCCTGCATCAGAGAAAGAAAGTAAGTGTGGGCTCCCCGGTAAAAAGTGATTTAGGATCAGGGACTACAGTAGTGCTAAAGCAAAGCATGTCTCCTACAAGTTCATGCAAGACACCTAGGAGCTCAAAAACTTTGGAAGGTCACTCAGAGGTCTAAGGCTTGGGTTTGAAATAATTTCACTCCCTTCCAGCATTGTCTCTGACTTCTGTGGCATTTTCTCCATACAAATTACCTGGGACTTTGATGCATATGTGAGGAGGTCGTCACACATGCATGCTCCTGTGGGAAGCACTAAGATCTAAAGTCTTGAAAACGGTACAGAGATCAATAATTCTGTAATTTTTCATAACACAAGGGTCTGTTCCTGTGTCCTTGCTTCCACTAATATGCTTGAGCCAGAGCAGTTCACCAAAAGGAAGAGTAAAACACTGTTGACTTGCAGGGGTACTAGATACTTGAGGAGGTTCTACTAGGCGTTTTTGAGATGGAACTCCCTATGTTTTTTGTGTTTGGATTGTTTGGGGTTTTTTTAATTGATCAGATAGGGACAGGAGCTTTGAATTGTGGTATTATACAACTAATTTTCTATTGGTGTTAGTGAATCTAATTAATGATGAAGGGTTTGCAGCAGTGGTCTGTACACTTAATTGTCTTATAATAAATGCTGTGCTGGTAGATTAAGAATCTTTTATATAAACCTGTCTGGATGTGAACAACGCTGCTGAATCTCTTGGAAGCCAAAAATATAAAAACTACAATGAAGGAAACAAGAAGCTAATATCATTGATCTAATGGCTGAACTGACCACCTTATTCTGGATGATGCTTCTACAAATGCACCCAACTCTTGCATTGTCTATGGCATTTGGTAGAAATCTATACCCAAACATTTTCAGTTTGTTGTTATATAAACAGCATTTATTGTTAGTAGGGGCAGGATGCATCAATTGTTTCCATGCCAGTGATACTTTCTTTATATTGCATAAGTCATCAACACATTTTTGCATTTATATTTTATGTTTTGAACTCACCCCATCAAGTTTGATGTCTCCTTCAAAAAGGTCTAATCCTAAAGCTAAAGGGAAGAGGAGATAAACATTCAATTGTTGTATTGATCTGTGGTTCCCATAATGAAAATCATGACCAAGAAAATAAAATAAAAAAAGAAACTTAAGGTTCAAAAACCTTCGTTGATGTCAAAGATGTCTTGATCAATTCCTCCATCTACGTCTATTTCTGAAAAATAAAAAGACAAGTGAGGTAGGACATTAGCCCTTGCTGTTATCTTTATGAAGTGTGAAAATTAATGCAGTAACAATAACAGTAATTATAAATCTGTGTCTGTCCTAGCGAAGTTTATGAGCAGCTGGTTTTGTTGACTGCCTCCCGTGCATACAAATAGATCTCTAAACAGAACTCACCAGTTGTCTCCAGAGCAGGCTGGGGAGGGGAAAGAAAAAAGATATTATTAGAAAGGCACATAATGAAATGCAGCTCACGTTACTCTCTCAACAGTATTAGAGATGCGATTTAAACTCAACTGACAGCACTTAGCGTGTGGCTTTGTATTGGATTGACCGGCCCTGCTGCCTCCCCATTTGGCTGGAAAAGTTTATTTGCTTGTGTGTCAGCTTTGTGTCCTCCCCACTTTGGGTTGCCCAACAAGTGAATCACCCAGTATTGCTTCTGTGAAGTTTTCCCAACCATTTTTCTCTTGCCATTCAGGCAGTGCTGAATGGTCTTTCACAAGCAGGAAGAGCCAGTTATTTCTATGAAATCAAGTATTGCTACTGGTCAGGTGCTGTACAGAACCTATGGAAGCTATCAGAGAATCACAAGGTTGGAAAAGACCTTTAAGATCATCAAGTCCAACCATTCCTGTCCCATGCTAAACCAGATCCCTAAGTACCTCATCTATCCTTTTTTTAAACACATCCAGGGAAGGTGACTCAATCCCCTCCCTGGGCAGCCTGTTCCAGGCCCTGACAACTCTTTCAGTGAAAAATTTTTTTCTAATATCTAATCTGACCCTGCCCTGGCACAGCTTTGTGCCATTTCCCCTTGTCCTATCTCCTGTCACCTGGCTGAAGAGACCATTGCCCACCTCTCTACAACCTCCCTTCAGGTAATTGTAGGTGGTGATAAGGTCTCGCCTCAGCCTCCTCTTCTCCAGGCTAAACACCCTCAGCTCCCTCTGCCACTCCTCATATGATTTGCCCTGCAGCCCCTTCACCAGCCTGGTTGCCCTTCTCTGGACTTGCTCAAGGACCTCAGTGTCCTTCTTATGGTGAGGAGCCCAGAACTGGACGCAGTACTATGCTTATCCTTCACTCATGACACTAAAAATGGGAGGGAATGACTGGTCTGGTGTCACGCAGCAAGTCTTTGAAAGACAGGACACAGAGCCTGAGTCACCTCAGCCTCAGGTCAGTGCTTTACCTGGGCTCCATTTACATCAGCAACACCAACCCAAAGGCTGTTTCTGCAACATGCGAAATCCAAGTTCCATACTGGAGCAAGACCATAAGCAGATATGCATAGCACACTTCTCCCAGCCATAGCCTGCCCACAGAATGCAATCTATGTTCTCTTACTGGACTAGAAACTTTGTTTTGGACTGGTTTGGACATGCTTGACATAGTACTTTGCTACTATTTCTCATGCAGGGAGTAAGATCACAAACAGCCTTTCTTAGAAATTGTTGCTGTGTGGGTCTTCCTGTTTCTAATCAGAAGTCTTGTGTTTGTATGTTTGGCAAGAAGTGCACAAACTGAAGGGAAAAAACACCCTTAAATCCTCAACTCTGATAATACAGGTTACAGACAGAGCAAACGGTAAGATATTACAGCAAGTCTACAAAGTAGGGTGGGATTTTTGCTTTTATTTTTCCTCTAGTTCCCCTCCCAGCTGCTTTTCTTTCTCCATATAAATACTAGGTTGTATCTGGATAAGCGATTTTGCGTGCAGGACTTATGCTTTTCCTGTGTGATAAGCACCTGCTACCTCAATTAGAAGCAACAAAGAGCACAAGATCAGAACGCTGACAAATTACAAAAATCAAGTCCATGCAGTCCATGTGAATATTCATTTTCTACCATCTATATGATGAATAAGAAAACAGCATGGCCAGAATATTCAAGTGAGTTTCAAATACATGTGCTTTTCTAGACCTGACCTTTGGGATATAATGACAGGAACAACATAACTGTGGAACCTAAAACTGATGGGATTGAAATAAAAAAAATTAACCAAATGCAGAAAAAAAATAACTTCAATTTCTTCATTTGGAAAAGGTTCAGACAGAAATCTTTGAAACTGTCAGAATGTCCTAGTTTAGCTTTTTAATGGAAGATTCATCTTCAATCTGAAATGACCGTCCTGAGAAAACTTCAGCAAACAGCAGAAAAACAATATTGCAAATACAAAAGCCTGAGATCTCATGTTATCATTTTGATTCACCTGGACTAAAATGAATCCAAACGGTTGCTGCTTCACAACTTTTGTCAGATTTTGATCATTTATTCTGATTGCCTGAGAGGGGAAAAACATTTTTTGCCTAAAACAGTAAAGGCTATAATTTATAGCTTTAAGAGAGATAATGCCTAATTGGTATGAGCTGGCATAATCAAATGCTTAATATCTAAATGCTATATAATCAGGAAACGTTTTTAATCAACAACTTCTTCTGCTTCTTAATTTTCTTATTGAAAACTACCACCCACGTACGTTCTTGCCCAGTCTAAAGGCAGGATTTTGACCTTGAAGTGTCAGTTGCAAGCACCATTGAATAGAATCTCTTTCCTGACTCGATTCCTCCTGAAATAGCACTGTTACAGTACTTCACAGTTTTAGATTGTTTCAAAATTTGATGGATTTTAAGAAAACAGACCCTTAAAAACCCAGTGTTATTGTGGAAAAGTGATTGAGTCCATTGAAAAACTGTTTCCAGGCTTGGGCAGATGCATATATTGAAGGATTAATTTTGATCTCACGTTTTACTGAGTTAACTGGTACTATTCACACATGAGAAATAAGGATGGGGACTTCAGAAAAAAGAATAAGCATATAACAGTATACAGATACAGTTTAATAAACCACAATAACTTTTCCAAACAAATCATCCATAAAACTGCAACATCAATATAGACCTCTCTGCAGTTTCATTGCACACATACCTCCACAGAACCACAGACTGGTTTGGGTGGGAAGGGACCTCAAAGCCCATCTGTTCCAACTCCCTGCCTTGGGCCTGGACACCCTCCACCAGATCAGGTTGCCCAAAGCCCCATCCCACCTGGCCTTGAACACTGCCAGGGAGAGGGCAACCACAGCTTCTCTGGGCAACCTGTGCCAGGGCCTCACCATCCTCACAGGGAAGGACTTCCTCTTTATATGTAATCTAAATCTCCCCTCCTTCAGCTTAAACCCATTACCCCTTGTCCTATCACTACAATCCCTTGTAAACAGTCCCTCTCCAGCTTTCCTGTAGGACCCCTTAAGCGGGATACTGGAAGGCTGCCGTAAGATCTCCCTGGAGCCTTCTCTTCTGCAGGCTGAACAAGCCCATCTCTCTCAGCCTGTCTTCATAGGAGAGGTGCTCCAGTCATCTGCATCTTTGTGGCCCTCCTCTGGACTCAGTCCAAGAGCTCAATGTTTTTCTTATGTTGGGGTCCCCAGAGCTGGATGCAGCACTCCAGGTGGGGTCTCAGAAGAGCAGAGGAGCAGAATCACCTCCCTCAAACTGCTGGTCACACTTCTTTTGATTCACCTCAGGATACAACTGGCTTTCTGGGCTGCAAGTGCACATTGCCAGCTCATGTTGAGCTTTACATCAATCAACACCCCCAAGTCCTTCTCCTCATGGCTGCTCTCAATCCATTCTCTGCCCAGCCTGTGGTTGGGATTGCACTGACCCATGTGCAGGACCTTGCCCTTAGCCTTGCTGAACTCCATGAGATTGGGCCCACCTCTCAACCCTGTCAAAGCACCTCTGGATGGCATCCCTTCTCTCTGGTGTGTTGATCAACATCCAGGCAGGTTTTGAATATCTCCAGGGAAGGAGACTCCACAACCTCTCTGGGCAGCCTGCCCCAGTGCTCTGTCACCCTCAGAATGAAGAAGTTTTTCTTCATGTTGAGATGGAACTTGCTGTGTTCCAGTTTGTGCCAGTTGCCCCTTGTCCCGTCACTGGGTACCATTACATTTCATTACCACTGGATATGCATAAGACAGTATCCAGTCCAGGTGTTCAAGTTCTGAAAAGAAAGTGTAGCTTGTAAACCAAGCAGACAGTACAGAGGAAAAGTGTGTAACACATATTTTGAAGAAATAATTTACTTTTAAACTTCAACTCTAACAAATTTCTAATATGGAAGGAAAAAATTACAAGTAAACCTTGCAATATTAAAAAATTAAAATCACATTATCATCTTTTCTGTTAAAGATCTTTATACAGTGAAGTTGTATATGTTAATTGTGGGGAAGATTCATACCTACACATGTTGAAACCTCTTGTAACCATTAATGGAGAGTAAAATGTTTCTACAGTTTCAATAATTATAAACCACAATGTGCCCATATTGATTAATCAGAAAGCATAACTGTGCTGAAGGTAAAAACTGTCTAGTTCATGAAAAAGCTCCTCTATCAGCAGCAAAATCTCACAAACCAAAATCAATGCAGCTCAGTCCCGCAGCACTTCTGGTGCATCAACCAAAATGTGAGTCCATGGCTGAAGAAAACCACATTCAGCAATCGGCTGAAATCCAGGCTGGTCCTCAAAGTCTGAAAACTCCCACTAGACAAACATCATTCATCACTCCTTTCCTCTTCTTTCTCAACAAAACTAGGCCCATAGTCCTCTGCAGCTCAACAGCAAAATGCTCTGTTTCAAAGGAGCAGTCTCTGTGTACGAGTATTACTTGTTTGAGCGGTAACAGCCTCTGCCTCCATACCAGCCTGACAACAGAGACCCCCTATGATGTGTTTTAGTCTCTGGAAGTTTTCTAAGTAAACAACAGATCCACACTTGAGTGTCATGTACAGAGGAAGGTTGTATTACTTTGCAGCATGCCAAAGAAGAATCTAATTTATTCTAACCAATGCTACTTTCCAATCTACAAACATGCAAAATTCTGAACACTTGCAATACTTGTCCCCAAGTCTGGCAAACAATGACGTTTATGTGAATTAAGTTACACTAAAGATTGTTCAAACCATGGCTTGTGAGTACATTTAACTGGCTTTCAAGTGCATGTTGAACAGGTGGGAAATATATCACCTATTTTAGTCACGCAAAAACTAAGTAGACTTACTCAGTAATCAGTGGAGAAACAAATGAGTAATTGCATACATAATTCATCTGTCTCTAAAATAGGTATAGCACTACCCTGATGCCCTAGCATATCCAGAAGATGGTCCACCTCACCTAGCTTGGACAGCTATTCACATATGTGATAAATCACCTGATGAGAATTTCCCTGCCTCACCATGGACTTCAGATGCAGTATAGCCAACCAGCTTAGATAAGATAGCCTAACTTATCAGTGTTTTCTCCAGACTGTAAAACTTTTAGTACTGCTATCCAGAAATACAAAAGTAGCTCTTCCCAGCCATATGGCACGTGGAAATTAAATTATTAGCCCTGGTGATCAAAAGTCTCTCTCTCACACAGGAACTGGACATTAAGAGTTGATTCACTGTGTGATAGCTTGTAGAAGTTACTAGCAGTCTGCATCACCCACTATGTGATTTACCAAGGCCAGCAGAGGAATCTAAACAAGGCTGAGACTTCAATTTCCAAAAGGTTGGGAAGAGAGGAGCAGGTAGTCATGATAGGCAGCAGAAGTAGAAGGGAATCATGAAGTTGGAGTAGCAGGGGATAAAGGAGGACTATGGGAAAATCTGGGGCACGGGGTTGAGCTCTTGACTTGAAATTATAGAATCCTTGAGATTGGAAAAGACCTCTAAGATCATCAAGTTCAACTGTCTGTCCAATACCACCATGTCAACTAAGCCATGTCCTGGAGTGCTACATCTACATGTTTTTTTAACATCTCCAGGGATGGTGACGCCACCCCCTCTCCAGGCAGCCTGTTCCAATGCCTGACAACTCTTGCAGTGAAGAATTTTTTCCTAATATCCAAGCTAAACCTCCCCGACAGAAGTTGAGACCATTTCCTGAGTCCCATTGCTTGTTACTTGGGTGAAGAGACCCAACCCTACCTCACTGCAACCTCCTTTCAGACAGTTGTAGGGAATGATAATGTCTCCCCTAAACCTCCTCTTCTCTGGGATGAACAGCCCCAGATCCTTCAGCCTCTCCTCATAAAACCTGTGCTCCAAACCCTTTACCAGCTTCAGTCCCCTTCTCTGGACCCACTCCAGCACCTCAGCGACTTGGGGAGACATGTGAGCATGTTAGTGGGGAGGAATAGGATATGACTGCCACAATGGATGGATTCACAGAATCAGACAGTTAAGTTGTATAACATACAATAGATAAGGTTATTCCACTTAAGTAATATCACAATGATTAATATGTTACTCAACGGATAACCCTGAAGCCATGAACAGCTGAAATAAACTTTCAGCATCTTACTGTTTGTTCTCCAAGCTAATTACATTGTTTACCACCACACCTCTACAATAAACAATCACAAGATGAGAAAACTGCTACATTTCATTACAAAAGACAAAATTTCAGCTGTTACTTTCTTGACATTAAATAGTTCAACTGGATCAGAGAAACAGAGAACAGTCATATACAAGTATATCCAGCAGCTAAAAAGGCATCAATTTCAATATCAAATATATTGTGATATAGCAAAAAAAACCCCTATATTTGCATTCAAATACAGAGTATCAAAATAAATATTAATAGTTACCTTAGTTCTAACATCAGACTTGCTTTTCTGATAACATCACTTGGAATACTGGTGGGCATTTTGCTTAGATAGGGGATGCCAGATAAGCTCTTCCTATCTATATCTATAGCCAGGTCTATTAAAAATAACAGCACCAAGACCCCAAGGAAACAGATATCTTTCTTTCTCTCCCATGCAGATGACAATAGAATTCTCATTTTGCAAAAGCAACATGCACAAGTCTTTTCCTCTCAAACTCATCTTATGTTGCATCGCTTGCTCAATCATATAAAGAATATGGATTCTTTGTTCTCTTACCTGACTCCAGACCACCTGAAGAAGCAGGCAAGTTAGGAGCACAGACTCAGAAAACCAGCCCATGCTGTTGTCTGGTCAGCAGTTGCATGGACAGAATTTCAGACCAACTTGGTACTTCAGGCAGCAAATACCATAAATCCAAACCTTTGTCCTTTCATCAACGATTAACTTACCTATCTTTTTCTTGTCTAGTAAGCAAAATCCATCGGTACTACATTATAATAACTAACATAAACTTTAACTATTCTTAAGCATCACTGTGGGAAAGACTGCTGAACACAAACAGATGTACAGGCTGAAATGGACACATGAAAATGGAAATACAGAAGAAATGGATGCAAAGAAATACAGGAAATTCCTTTTAAGCAGAAGAAAATTTTTTTTCATTCTAAGGAGGTTTTAGGTGCTGGAACAATTTGCCCAGAGAAGTTGTGGGGTCTCCATCCTTGGACACAGCCAAAAAACAACCAGACACAGCCCTGAGCAACGTGCTGCAGGTGACCCTGCTGCAAGCAGGGGATTGGACTTGGTGATTCCCAGAGGTGCCTTTCAACCTCAACCATCCTGTGATTCAGTGAATAAAGCTGGCACTAAAACCGTTTGAATAACTGAAAGTTAGGAAGACTCTGGGCAGGTAAGACATTCATCTCTTAATAAGTATGTAATTTTTGACAGAAAATGAAAGTGGGAAATGTATGCATGTATAAATAATCTAATTTCAGTATCTTGCTTTTAGAAAAGACAATGCCATTTCTTTTGTTGATGAATGTGAAACTGTATCTGTCAGTAAATCCTAACATGGTGTTCTTCTGGAATATTTGTCTGTCACAGTTTTGCATAGTTGGGTGCTGAGAGAGAGAGGGCCAGGGGCTGCAGAAAATAGCTGCTAGAGTCTTCTGCAGGCCTGCTTATAGCACCTCTGAGAATCACATATAGGAGACAAAGACTCGGAAGTAGCTGCATTTTGCCACCAGAGAACAGAGTGCCAACAAGACCACAATGTTGGCCCATTAAGGGCATTGGGATGTATTTGCATAATAAATGTAAGCAGTTGGCAGACACAAAAGGCCGGGAAGGGCAGGGGGAGGAGGCACCCCAGGTGCCCGAGGGAGAGATGCCCCTGCAGCCCGTGGAGTAGCTGGTGGAGAGGACCCATGGAAGAGGCAGAGACCCCACCTGCAACCCGTGGAGAGGCTCCACACTGGATGGAGCCGGTGGAGACACAGAGAAGATGCCGTGACTTACGTTGGGATGAGCCCCTGCCAGCACAAGCGACCTACAGAGATGAGCCAAACAGGTTTGCTGGAGGAGGCATCATAGCCCCGTGGAGGACTGGGACTGAGAGACCCTGTGATTTGTTGCTGCCAGCCATAGCAGAGATGAAGCCTGGTGGGAAGAGATTTGCCTTGGAGAAAGTTCGTGGAGGACTGGCTCTTATGGGTGAGATCCTACGGTGCAGCAGGGGGAGGCTGTGTGGAATGGATGCCCCCATCCCGGCCGAGAAGGAAACCATCTTGCAAGGGACTGACTAAAGCCCCCATCTCCTAGTCCCTGCCCCCCTGTCCTGTGCTGCGAGCAGGAGAGGGGAAGAAGGGAGCAGAATCATGGCTGAAAGGGAAGTCTGCTTTAGAATGGAGGGGTGGGGGGAATGTGTTTCTGAGACCCCCATTTTCCCCAGTCCCTGCCCCTCCTGGGCAGAAGGGAGCAAACTTCTAACTAAAGCCTGCTAAGGAGGGAGTGGTGGGGGGAAAGTGTTTGCCTGGTTGCATTTGTTTCAAGATTGTTGGTTGCACTCCTGACTCTGGTTTTTTTTCACTTTTTTCTCTTTAGTGTAGTGTAATAAATTAGATAACTTTCTCCTCTGCACTCTGTGTTGAGTCTGTTTTGCCCGCGTCGTTAACGAGTTTGACTCTTGAGCCACTTAATATATTTTTCTCCCCTGTCCAACTAAGAAGGGGAGGAATAGACTGATTTTGGTGGACATCTGGCCTTTAGCCAGAGCTAAACCACCACACTATTAAAAAAATCCATACTGAATCATTTATTAACCGTCAGTACCATTTTACTATCACCACCGTCTGGTACTCTTTGGAGTTTTAGTTTCTTCTAACTTTAAACATCTCTTCTACTTACTAGCTGCCAGAGTGCTGAAATCACCACAGTTCCTTCTAATGCTTAAACTGAAGGTATTTGTGGTAATTGTATGTGCAGACTCTGCTCATTTTTCACTTTCCCAGACCAAACACCTGGTTAGAACATCATAAAAACTAAAAAAAGGTATTTGGATTTTTTATTATAGACTCTGAAATGATTATAGAAAAATTAATAACATTTATGATACTATTTCAAGTATCAGAGCTGATAAGAAAGAATGGGTTGATCCCAAGTAATGGCAACACCTGAGTAATTTCTGGCTGTTCAGATCCATTGCTGACCCATCAAGAAGTAGCACTTGTGCATATTGTTGTTCTTATAATGTTTGTTTTGTCAACAAAAGTAACAGTAGGTACTGTAATCCTCAACCCACCAACACCAATAGTGTCAATTGTCCTCAGATCAATGATGTTTGGAAGGCTGCAAAGCTCTTTTATCAAGATTTCTTCCAATCAATCCTTGAATTCTACACACCATCACCTTCAGCTGCTGGGGGATGGTGGTAGTTCTCCTTATGAAGGCTCTTTATGTTAGATTGGCTACATACACAGTAACAAATACTTTGAACCAACTGGAACAGATCATACATTTAAACATGTCGTGCTAAGAACCTGGAATCCTATGCTGTAGACATCTCAAAGGGTTTTAATTCATTCTGTGTCTGATCCCAAGGACTGGATGTCAGTGGCAGCAACTGGACTGCATTAGGCAGGGATCTGAAGAACATATCCTGCTTTAGTTTCAAACCAAAGGAATTAAATTTGGACACTCCAAAAACTGCTCTGTGATGTGAACTAAAACCTAGTAAGTGGGCATGATGATGACACTTGTTTAAAAAACACATTCGTGATGAAAACTAAAAGACTAGCATAGCTGCACCTGTTATTCCATGATTATAGTACATTACAAGTGTTTTTTTGAGATGTTGGAGAAATAGCACATCCTTTTGGTCTTACTACTTGGTTCTGGAAGAAAGCCTATAAGCCTGTTTTGTTACTTCTTTGGTCCCTTTTACATGCAAATAATCGAGACAATCCGCCCTTTCTTCCCATATCCCCACTTCTAGGATGCATCAACCATCACTAAGACCTCACACCAATCTCTTCCCAATAGGAGGCAGGAGGATGAGTTTGCTTTAGCAAAGAAGGGCTGTACGACTCTGTCATGACCATCACTGCTCTCAGGACTGACTAAAAAAGTGAATTACCCAAAGAAAACACTTGAAGCTGTTGGAACTGACATATAGTAGCACCAAACAGAGAAATTATATGCTAACCCTGCATTGATTATTATCAATAATACAATCCCTATGCAAATTTTACCTCCAATTCATACTGCTTTTTAAATTAAACTCAATGGTTTTGACACCTCAACCAGTCTTCTAGTATAATTAAGCAATGGAAAATTAAACAATGAATGAACAACAATGTCAGAAATTTTAAGGCAGAACTTGGCACAAATGTCAGTGTCATACATGAAGTAGGTAAATGCTTTTTTAAATATACATTGAGGAGAAAATAATATATAGATGGGCAGCCTTAAGGGAGAGTTTTTCCCTATCAAATCATGGAAGGTATTTTCTCAGACCTTATTTACTTTTGTAAGCATATTCTCTACGATCATAAAACCATGTAATGTCCTGGCTTGGAAGGGACCTTGAAAACTATCTAGTTCCAACTCCCTGCCATGGGCAAGGATACCCTCCACTACCCCAGGCTGCCCAAAGCCCCATCCAACCTGGCCTTGAACACAGCTCCTCTGGGTAACCTGTGTCGGTGCCTCACCACCCTCACAGGGAAGGATTTCTTCCTGATATCTAAATCTACCCTCCAGCAGGTTAAACCCATTACCTCTTGTCCTATCACTGCACTCTCTGATAAACAGTCCCTCTCCAGCTTTCCTGTAGCTTTCCAGTACCCCTTCAGGTACTGGAAGGCTGCCATAAGGTCTCCCCAGAGCCTTCTCTTCTGCAGGCTGAACAAGCCTAACTCTTTCAGCCTGTCCTCATAAGAGAGGTCCTCCAGCCCTCTGATTATATTTGTGGCCCTCCTCTGGATGCACTCCAACAGCTCCATGTCTTATTTTTGTTGAGAGCCCCAGAGCTGGATGCAGGTGGGGTCTCACAAGAGCAGAGTAGAAGGGCAGAATCACCTCCCTCAACATGCTGGCCACACTTGTTTGGATGCAGCTTGCTTTACCACTGACTTAGTGTCTATGTTCAGGCAATGTACCTACCCCTTATTTTCCTTAAGGGTTTTGCTACATGACTCCTTACATTTATCTTTGAAGATGAAGAGCACTCCAGCCACGTCATACTTCTATGACCAAGGCCCAGTAAGAAATAACTGTCACTTTAGATGAATTAATAAAAGACAATGAAACTTACTTGAATAGATGTTGTGCATTTTCAGATGTAAAAAAGAATGGCACTCTTAGATCTTGTCTTTATTCTACAGTTACTTGGCATGTAACAGCCAAAAGTAATGCAAGTCCTCTCTTGATACAGTGGGGGATCTGTGGAATACAAGAATGCTATTTCCATTACCATTTTGATCTACCAGTAGAGTCCATGAGTGTCCTGACTACAAGCTCTGTATGTGAGGAAAAGTAAAAACATTAAACACAAAGCAGAAGGAGCAGATCTTTAGCTGGTTGATTGCTTTTTCCTTTCTTGCAATTCTTTGCCTTGAACATGTTTCACAACTTTTATGGGTGCTAAGCTATCTAATGAGCCCTGAGTAACTATAAGAGACACCTGCAAAATCTGAGCCTTTGCCAGTCAATTACATTTCTTTCCCCATAGACCCACATGTTCCCATGCTGCTAGTAGAAGCAATGAGAAGGAAAGACATCAGAACTTGATGTGGGGCTTGCTGCAGATCTATTGCATGGTCCGTTTGGATCTCCTGCTGAGTTCACTTCACTAGCACCAGACAGATGGGGAGCAGACAGCGTGTTCCCTTGGACAGGTACCGTCTCTCTGTCTCTGCCCAGTAGCTCCATTGCCAGTGGGCACTGCTGCAGCACAGGTAATAATACTGCAGTGCTTATTATCCCGCTGCCTTGCAGCAGAAGGAACATGCATCAGCCATTGTCCAATGCAGATGGGAAACACCACAGGCTTCAGCCATCTTTGTAAAGCTATCCTTGAGGACAGTAATCTGGGAAGAGACAGTAATGGGGGCAAAGAGATAGGAAAAAGAAAAGAGTGAAGTACAGGAGAGCAAGAATGCTCTTTTTAAAAGCCAAGGGAACTTAACTTTAAAATGTAGCAGCAGATAACTACAACCATAAACCAAATTAAAATTAGCTCTATACAGACAGACATTTTCCTATGCTTTTGGTTGGCAGTTTCCTATTTGAATGATCTTCTGTGTTTCAGCACAGATGCTTTGATAACATCATGATCCATATACTGCTCAGTGAGCAACTGTGATTCACGGCTGCTTGTTGACATTTGGATGGAACCTGCCTGATCATGAGTTTCTGTGTCACCTGCAAGTGATATGAATTCATCAAATAATCTTGAGAAGTACTGGCTTGTAGAGCATTATGTAGCTCACTTAGCAATGCTTATAGACCCAATGTTAAAGAGCAGGAGGATATTAAAATAGCGTATTATTCTCAGTGGATTGCTCCTTGCCCTGTCTAAAACTTCCAGCATTATCTTGCATAAATTAGTTTCACTTTTTCAGTTAACCTCCCAAATGGGGATAACGCTGCAATACTATCTCCTTGGCTGATGCAGCAAAACCACCAATGAAGATAAGGTCTGTCAGATAAGCCTGCAGGACAAGAGACTCAGTCAAAGCTAAAATGAGACACTGAAGCATTCAAGTTGAATGCTTCAGTGTCTCAAGCTAGGAAACTCCAATGTTCACAAAGGTAGCAGGTGTCATGGAATATAATGTAAGGGAGTGAAAATCACAACAGGTATCAAATACAAGCATTACTTCTACTTGCAGAGGCATGTTTGCTTTAAGAGCTATCATAAAATACAAACAGACCTTCAGTTTCCTCCAGCTGCTTAGCTGCAGGTAAATTAAAAAGCAAGGTTAAAAAGCAAGCAGCAGAAGCTCAAGCATATAACATTTCATCCCCTACAGCCCACCAACATGTACTCTAACCATTGCCTTTTCTTCTGTGTGAAAAACCCACCTTTCACCGATTAAATGATTATTGATACAGGATTACACCTCTCCCCCGTCCATGAGAACCCGAATTATGTCAAACATTTCTACACAAGTGTATTTTATGTCAAACATGAGCCAGGCCACATTGTGACACAAACCGTGGCTGTTACTCAGCTACTCGAGTGGCGGTAGCTGGCCACTAAGCACCCTGTCATACAGAAGCATGCTCCAGGGACACCTAGTTCTCTCTCAGGTGATGGATGGAGAGTGATCCTTAGCTAAGAGGATTTATCTCTTAATTCAGGGGGACAGTAGGACCCGCAAACTATCCCATGTCCAGCCAGAGAACAACTTAAAAGACTTGAGCAGTACAAAGGGATATGGAAGCATACCTGTACTGGGCACCAATTCCTTACCACGGGAATTGGGAAATGCCACCAGGGAGGTCGTTGACATGTGTGCAGTTTGAGAAAGCAAGAAGTCAAAAGACCAGCAATAACCCCACTGCTCATTATGGCAGAATGCAGCAGTCCTCAGATGCCCCCGTGTGATGCCTACGCGCACTACACCGCTTTAGCTGTACCGGGGACAGCTCGAGAATGCGTTTGGGGAGGGAAGGGACTTCCCAGTAAATGGAGTTCACACGGACACCTCACATTTTACGTTCACTCGTGAACTGGGGAGCCCTCGGTTCTTCCCAGAGCGGAGTCCTGGGGGAGCACAGCTTGCACACAAGTCAATCTGTTGAGTCTGAGGGTTTAAAGTAAGTTAGACACCTTCTTTCTGTGTAGATTGGAATGACTCCAGCCAGCCTCCTAAACCCCACAAACATACAAAAGGTATGCTGCATTTGATGAAACATCTGGACAGAAATCCCATATCTAAAAGTATCTCAAGAGTAGAACTGCTTAGTGAATCAGCATCCTTAAATACTACATTTATTTAGAGACAACCCAAAAATATTCAGTGCCCTCTTGTGGTTTGAAATCGAAAGAAGAAAAATTCGTAGGAGAAACTACTGAAATTTGAACACCCTCAGAACCGAGGTAGCACGTAAATCACACCTTCTATGACACTATCCCACAACCATTACCCTAGAGAAAAGTCTCCATCTTCCTACTGTCTTCACTCCATACCTGCAAAAACAGAGAACCTAATGCAAGGCTTTCTAAAACAATCAAGTGCCTATTACTGTTAAAGGACAGGTTTGCCTGAGGTGGGTTTCATTTTAATCATCATCCTGGCCTCTCAATTTAAAAAAACCTGCAAAACAAAAAACCCACAACCACAAAACCTCTCCCCAAAGAAAGTAAGTAAATGCATTAAAAAAATAAGTGTCACTGGTAAGACAGTTCCACTAGGCAGCGGAATGGATGGAGTCACCATCCCTCTGGGTTGTTTAAGGAAAGGTGGGATGAGATACTTAGGGACTTGGTTTAGTTATTAATATAGCTGGTAGGTAAACTAGATGATCTTGGAGGTCTTCTCCAACCTTTATGGTTCTATGATTTTAAGACATTTCAATTCTGTCAAACTGCAAACACACTCTGGGATATATAAACTCCTCCAACCCTAGAAGTGAACATGGCAGGTGAACTCTGCAAATTACTGGCACTAAGTTTCGTAGTTACTCTGTTTATCCCTGAGGCTCACCTCAGCCCCAAGATAGTGAGGGCACAGCCAGAGGAGCTTGTAAAACATACAGAATGAGAGACCATGTTTAGTAGCTAAGCAAAGTTATCTTAGCTATTTAATTGCTGATTGGTTTAAAAGGCAGAAAGGTGAGTGGGAAGGAAACAGGGTAAACCTCTGAGAACTGGTGTAGGGAAATACATTGAGAGGAGAAAAAAAAAAAGACAGGAACACAAGAGGGGAGAAAGAATATGCAGTAACAGTGAGGAAGAGTTTTGCCAGTGACCAAGCATCCTGATAAGCCTAAGTTCATAGAAACAGTATTCTGTCATCGAGCCCTGGAAAATCACCTGCAGCTTTGTGGAGCTATGGAATGCATCCTAAATGCATACAGAGGATTAAAGATAAAGACTTAAATGGAATTAGCTGCTTTCTACAGAATGCATTTGGGCAATGATGACTTCTTCCTCTTTTTTGTCTTTTTCAGTTTCCTAACAGGTTGGGGGAGGTAGAGGAATAAACATAAAATTTACTCTCTTACCTCTTTTCTGATCATGTTCATAAAAATAGATATATGACTAGAGAAAAAATAAAAGTCATTTTTAAAAGATGTTATAGATAGAATAAGACTGGTTAGGGCTGGAAAACGAAGAGGTGAAAACTGGTCCTTCCAAAGCAAACCTACAGTTTAAGGAGAGTAAGAAACAGCAGAGGCCTGGCTTACTCATGAGGGGGGAAAAAGGTCTGTGCTTTGACCCTAGCAAGAGTCTGACAATTTTCAGCCAGAGGCAATTTTAACATGATTGAAAAGGCTTCTTATAGTAAAGGCTCTGAGTTTTATTCCCTGTGTGTTTTCAAATATACCCGTAACAAGACACGAAACCCAGTTTCTAGAGCAGGTTTGGATGGACACTGTGCAGTGAACAGGCTATGAAGCCTGCGTCTCTTTTCCTTGCTAATTTCTCCAGTTCTAAAAGAACTCAAAGATCCTTTTGTCAGATATTCTTGGAGCTCTGCTTTATGCAATAAAACAACCTTGGCTGCCAGGTTCTGCACTCCTAAGTGCCATAGCGTTTACAAGACATGGTAAAGTGCACATCTCCATCAATTTGTGTGTGTGTTTCAGCATAAAACAAAAAAATACAGAAAATACACTAGGTGTACTTTTTTTATATCAGAGTCCTCAGGCATGTTGTTCAAATCTCACCAGACTCAAAAGCCTCATCTAGAGAGACGGACCCAGGAAACCTTCCAGCCCTGACTACCTGTCAGATGACCTGGGTGCACAGAAGTCCTCCTCCCTCCAAGGGAATGAAACCCTGGCTTAGGACCGGAGCAGGACGAGGAGCTCTGCAGTGCTTGCCTGTCCTGTGACCAACATGCTGCCAATGATGAGGGCATTCTCTGTAAATCATGAAACATGCATTGCTGTAGTAAAAGAAAATTAAATGGAATCTCTAACAAAGGGCTTGTAACCAGATTTAGGAGAGACAATAATCCATTTAGAGCTCAGAAAACTACATTCAAGGGGGAAAAAGGATAAATTAATGAAAAGTAAATTTACATATTTTTGTTGTATTCGCAGCATTCAGAATAAGACATGAACTCAATTTCATAACCACATTATTATCTGCCTGTCCTTAGAATGTAACAGCACAAAAAATAACTAGGGGGCTTTTCAGCTCAGAAACACAGAGCAGAAGTATAAATCATCCTGATGCCACCTTGCTGGCCCAGTACTGCAACCAGCCCAAACTCATTGACAATTCTTTCCTCAGAAAAACATTACCTCTTCTTAGTAAACCTACCTTTGCATATTAAGGTTTTGCTGTTGGCCCCAGGTGTTACATACTTCTATCTCTCTCCTTTTAGGAGGCTATTTATCTATTGAAGTCATGTGGGATAGCAATACGTGAACATAGGAGACAGAAGAGAGGCATGAACAAGTTCTGATACAAGGGAACTTGTCAGCTCAGGAGAGGATCATCAGTTCAAGCAGCACATGCACCTTTCTAACACTGTAAAGCACAAAATCATACAACTGACCATGTACTTCAGTTTATAAAGCATCTGGAAAATAAAAAGTAGCACCAAGGGGACTGATCATCTTTATTATGCAACAAAGAAACAAACAGAAAATAAAATACTTTAATAGAAGAAAAAATAGAAGGTACAATTCAAACATAATATACCATGTTGAAACCATACACAATGCAATGTGAACAAGAAAACGTTGTTTAACAGCAACCTTTTCCTAAAGATTGCATGTTTTGAGCACAGGCATCCCCCATCACAAATACAGCTTTTTGCCTATGTCTGAGTTTCAGTGAGAAAGTTCACAACCAGCAGCAACATATTTAAATAGACTGTTTCATTTTCATTGAAGACTTACCTAATGAGTGCTTTGGATGCAATCTTTTCATATTGAAAGTATAATATCTTAAGCAAGGTGGCACCTGCCAATACAGATTTTAATATATGCAAATAAAGATAAACACTTTGCTTTTTTTTATATTGCATTTATACACATCTGTTGCTTTAAAAATGTGTATTCAAGTCTCTCAACATTTAAAACAGGACTAACACTCAGCAACTATGAGTCAAGTGACAACTATTTATTGCTATAGAAAAATTTGTTTCCCAGAGTTTTAAGATAGATGGAATTTAATTTGCAATTCTCAAGATATGTTCAAGTAATAGAAATTGCTAGTTCCAGTGTTCATGAGGCATTCTGAATCTGTATTGGCTGTAGGCATTTATTGCCAGATCATATAAATATTTTATTGAATCTAAAAAAGTTAACTAAAATCAGGTAGAACTATTAAACTCCTTAGGAAAGGTATGCAGTAATAAAAATCACTATGGTATGTTTTTTTATTTTAAAAAGCTAAAACTTTAACATCAGGCTACTTTAAAATTCCTTTCTTTCTAAGGGCACTATTTCATAGCTGGCTTTATAGAGCAAGAGAGAAAGTAAAAATCTGAACAACCTTTTCAGTTGGATCAGTGAACCACTCAAAACCAGCACGTGGTCACACAAGCACTAGACCTGACAGACCAGTGAGAATACACAGGCAGAGCAGGGAGTAGGGGGGCCTAACAGTGAAGTTGGAATAGATGATGAAAGCGTGACCTGCTGTCAAAATACTGTAGTAAGCCAGAAACAAAACACAAAACGTTGTTACAAAAAGGATCTACTCTTTAGAGGCTTCTGAAATAATCAACTTTCTGTGTATTTTAGCCAACTGTGCCTTCAGTAATGTTTTACACTCTTAAAAACAAGATGGTAGGAATGTCAAATTGTGGTGTATAGTGCTATATCTTCAACATAACGTATCAGAATTAAGATTCAGTTCTGAAAAGCATTACGTTGTGGAATGAGGCATTTCAATCTTACTAATTTGGGAATATGAAGAATCCCAGTGTTTAAAGAATTATCAAAACCTCTGTTTGGAGAGCAAATTGGAGCCAGGGCACAAGAAGCAGGTTGGACTCCTGTCACACGACCAGTATAGTTACACATAAATCACCAGCTAGACTAGGAACACTGCTGGGGGTGTTCTTCTCCATGTGTACAAACCCATTAAGAAGAGGCAACCTGACAACAGGCTAGGGTGACGCAGGGCCAAGAGTCAGTCCTAACAGGTATACGTTCAGAACAGTCTATTTAAACCCACTAAATGTACACTGTGCAGCTTTCATTCCCCTTCTCCCCATTACTGTGAAATAGAAAACCTTGACCCTCCTTTATAAATAGATTTTCCATCTAAATTCAAAATCGTATTATTGCTCTCTTTTCTCCAATTTTAATGACAGTCTTGGTGGCAATGTGGAAGTCTACAATGGGAATGCTTAAAATATATTCATAGCTATTTTGGAGCACATTTTTCTTCTCAACTGTTTTTTTCAAAGCCTTTGGATGAGGATGTCCAGGTTTCTAAACAGTCTTACCAAAACAAACTGGTTCATTTCTGAGTGTTGGTAAGGCTGAAGCAAATTAATTCTCTAAGTTACACAGCCTTCCATGAAGAACAGAACAGACCAAAACTTGAATTCCAAATGCAACAACAGAAGTTCTTAAGAAGCTCCAAGGAAATTAAAAACTAGCTGGTCACAGTCATACACCAAAGTAGTATACCTTTTGCATGTCACCTTGAATTGCTCAGAAAGTGTGTCATCTTCCTTAGTAGCTGGGTGTAGAGAGGAAAACTCCTCACCCATCACTTTAGGAAGCAAGCATCCTATTTCAGTTATGCTCCAAAATGGGAAAAATAGATGTCACTATTCCCAGGCAATAGCCTCATTCTTTCTCAGTGAAAGGTGAAAAAAACAACCAACCTCCTTTGCATTGTTGATCTACAGAAAACAAATATTTTTATTCCTTAAGCTGTTATTTTCATTCACATAGTAACAGTAAAAAACAAATCACAACAGATAAAACTTTTGTCCTTGAGCAGGAGAGAAAAAAACAACTATATAATTTCATAGATATCTTAGCAGATGACAGCAGAACTTAAAGAAACTCAACAGTGCAACAGAGCATCTTTGCATGTCTTTCTAAACATACTTTCAGAATTTGTTTTGGTGAATTAAAATATCTGACATTAATAAAAGAAACCATGTAATTAACAGAGTAGTAAAAGTTAAGAGAAAATCAAGGTAACAGTGAGAAGTTTCAAAAAGGTCCCAAATTCCACAGGGACAGATCTCAGTGAAGATGTCAAGTTTCAGTTTCAGCAAAATAATTTATTATAAAGTCCTTATGAGTATGGAAAAAAGTTAA
Organism: Hypotaenidia okinawae; assembly: GCA_027925045.1. Classification (NCBI taxonomy): domain Eukaryota; kingdom Metazoa; phylum Chordata; class Aves; order Gruiformes; family Rallidae; genus Hypotaenidia; species Hypotaenidia okinawae. The sequence goes on along the minus strand of BSDF01000002.1, from coordinate 117,476,122 downwards.
GCTTGAAAAGTGGTTACTGAATATCATTTTTATTAATATAAGCTTCAGATGACCAACGGAATTACTGTATTTTTTCTCTCAGATAATCAGTAAGGTGAAGGGGGCCATACTTTAAAAGCTCACATGACAGGATTCTTGAACTGCATTTTGGTATTGGGCTTCTTCATCAAGCTGAAGATTCTGAAGAAAATGAGAAACAACATCAAAATGGACAAATAGTCAAGATGTACTGCAGCCCTCAATTTCCACATTTTTACGTAAGAATCGGTACCTAAATGAAGACCCTCCATCTTACTGTGTACTAGATGATTGTTTATGTTGCAGAGTATCTTTTATTTAATCAAGTATCAAGATACACGAGACGAGAAGAATCAGCTGAGTGGGACAAGGCTCATTAAGCAGAAGGGTCCATCTTCTCTCCCTGGCTCAATTACATTACAGAACAGCCAGCTCAGGAAAGCTGACTGTGTCACGCAGTTGTTATAACGGGCCTTCCAACCATCCATAACATCCTCCATTAATAAAACCAAAATGTGATCCCCAGACAACAGCAATCATAGATTGTCGAGACTATACTGCTTAAAATGAGAAAGCAAACATGTACCACAAAAGATGAGTGGTTAACGCTGCTACTTGCAAAGAGCTATCTTCCAAGTTGTTAATATGCCAGAGTAACATACCTCTTTAGTGCAATTCCAGCAGCTTCCCCAAACCAGAATTCTGATCACCAGTTTCACATCCTCAAACGGGCAAGTTGCCCTCATGCTGAATAGCCCCATCCCCTGTGTCAGTCTCCTAGCTCATCATGCCTTTGTCACAGTTGGCTCAACACAAGGAACAACATGCATCATCTTTGCCATCTTTAACCAGATGCTTCCTATGCCTCAAATACTATATAGCCACACGAAGCTCAAGCAGTGTACCCCAAAGCCTGTCAAACTCTGTAGAAATGACAACACAAACCTTCTAGCTACCTGATCTGATGTGCAGACCTCAACTGGTTGGCTTGACTTACAATTCACTCACTGACTACAAATCTATGTATATAGTTCTGCATCTACACCCCAAAGTCATTTACTCAAAGTGAGCCTGAAAGAAGGCAACCAGATTTAACAACATCTCTCTTCCACATTGCAGCCTCTCCAGCAACACACTGGAAGACACCATATAGCTATACCAGCTAGTCGAGCTGCACTTTTGAGTCCTACTAATTATGATGTAGCCATTACTGCCATAAAAGGTCAAAAATGTCAATAAACCAGAGTAGCATCTATTTTATTTCCCCCAGAAGCAGCAATAATAAACTGTTCTAGTGGAACAAGTAGTTCAGATTGAGAACACTAATCTAAAGACTTAAGTCATTAGTTTGGAGCTGAGTTTAACTGTTGACAACACCTATTCCAGCTAGCACTTCAAGTTGATAACAGAAAGTTTAAGAACAGGCAGGCCTACATCTGAGATCTGTACAGAGCAGGAACGTAGCATGTCCAGAGCACAAAGCAACTTTGGTACAATTTTTTTTATTTATAAAAAAAGTTCTCATTTATTCCTGTCCACATCAAAGAAGAAAAAGCTTACCACAAATTCTCCGTAGTCAAACCGATGTCTTAGATTTAGATGACTAACAAGATTTCTAGTAACCTGGTTAGTATCTGCCCAAGGAAGAGATACACAAATAGGACAGATCTGAATTTGGAGGGAAAGGGGAAAGAGAGAAAATTAAAAAAACCAAACCCAAACATTATTTGTAATAGAGAATGCATTAAAGACATACAGGAATAACTAGTCTATTACTCATCCACTACCAAAATACAGTAGAGATGTACACATGAAGTCATAGTTCTAAGTGTTATTTTCCTCAATTAAGAAATCTGGCAAGTTGAAATTTAATTTTTGAATATTACATAACTTTCTCTGAGGAGTGGAGGATTATCATGTCTGTCCAGCATGTATTGTCAGTTTCTGCTGTTTAAAATTTAGAAAAGAAAGTGTTTACTGCATCCTACTTAGCGTTTGGGAGGATTTTCATGATTGAGATGGTCAAGTAAGCCAAAAGGAAAAAAAAAAACCCAACCCAAACAACACACCCTATACAGATTAAAATGATGGAAAAACCAAACATTTCTCCATCACTCTCTTCGACTACCTTAGATTGCTTCTTTAAAAGTAACTGTAGATTTCACATGAAACAATAGCTACGTTACAAATGGGATTCTACAGAAGCAGATCTGAATTACTAAATGAGGAAGAGTAAGCATCAAGCTCAAAAACTGTGCTTGTGTCATATCAAGAGAACTAAACCAGAAATGCCTCAGAACTGACACAAAGCTGGACAAGAAACATTCTCAAATAAAAGTCACTCCTCAAGTTAGATGTACACCAGTAAGTACATGGGCTTTCTCAGACTACAGTGATCTTTCCAGATATCAAATAGCTACTGCACATTTAAAACTGTTCCCATAATTACAATGGAATTAGCATACGAATCATACATAAGCAACTCCACTTACTACAGGAACTATCTGATAAAGATGTCTATTATTACAGTGATCCAGCAGGCGTTGTCTGGTAAAATTGGCTTCCTGACACAAGGGGCATTTGAAGGTTGGGTGTCCACTGTAAACAGAAACACACAATATTAAACAGAAAAGAGAGTTTGAGGAGTATGTTACAAAAAGCTTAATTCATCTGGTACCTTGTCATTGTTTTCCCTTAAACTGGTAACAATAAATCCCTCCACCCTCACTGACATAGTAGCAGAACTAACGGAGTTCCAATGCCACTTCCAAATTGAAAATTTAATACACAGTTACTATTTGTAAGCCTAAATGCATTCTTCTGAGGCTTGGGCTTTAGAAAATTATTTTGTTCCAATTGCAGCTGAACCCTGTTCTTCCTTACTGGTAACATCTTTTAGAGTAAATCTTTCAGAAAAGTACTGAAAAAAAAATTCAACTTAACAATGCAAATGCAGAAGAAACAACAGGGTTTTTTTAATACAACTTGTTGTTATAGGTGTTTGTGTGGGTTTGTTTTTTTTCAAAGTCACTAGAGGCTTGCACTACGACTTGATCTATTTTAATCATAACTGTAGCAAATAAGCAGCTTACCTTGTTTCTCCTTGAAGTATTTGATTATGAGCCATCTCGCCATTATCTGCTATAGCATCACTCCTGCTACTTTAAATGAAAAAACCAAAACAAAACAACACAACAAAGAAAAAACAAAACAATGAAGATTGAGATTATTTTACTCCACTATCAAAATATTTAAGTTTAACAGTAATGAGGGCAGGGGAAGAATCCATTAAGTCCCAGGAATTTCAAGGCAAGCATTAAAATGGCACATATTTTAACTGTCACAACTTTTGCTTTGGATGAAGGTATTTGGTCTCAGCATTTAGTTACCATGGTGACCCTTAGTGCAATACTACACAACTTCATAGGAAAGTGGGATATAACACAACAGACATTTAGTCAACAAGAATGGGAACCAAGCAGCTGGAAAGGCATCATGAACCACATGAACACAAGACAGGTAGCTCTTCCTTCCTAAGTTTTTTGACTGAGGCCTATGTAAATAGACATTTAACTGTCACAAGACTACACAAGCAATTTGCAACTTTCAACTACAGCAAGATAAATTTCCTTGCACTGTGCACAAAATAAACTATTGCCTAAAGTAAGAGTGACAAACAGGGCCACTTTAGAAAGTAAATTTTACCATAAATGCACCTCTAACTAAGTCAGAAGAAACTGCTCAGACACACTGATCACCCTAAGAACATGAATACTTGCAGTCACAGATCTGGTGATGGTACATTTTTTTATACTTCTGTGATATTATGAGCACAGGTATTCTGTGCTGGCATAGTCAACAAACAATGATGTAACAATTTCCAGACACTTTGATGAAACATTGCTGCAACTAGTTGTGATAATAGCTTAGACTTCTGCTTTCAACATACTGATGGGTTGAAAACCAAACACAGAGAAGTTCTGACTGCTAAAAATAGAAAACAGATGTCAAAATAAAGTAAATAAAGGACAAGCTATATACAATAAAGCCCTGTGACCCTAATATGTTTCAAAAAGGACTTTAAAAAATAAGCAAAAATCCCCAAGCAAACAAAATACATCAGCCAAAGTATGAAAAAGAAAAGTTCTTTAGCTTTGCTGCCTGAAAACAAATAGTAAGTGGCATTTGTATTTAATGGTGTGTAATGTACTGGAGTTCCTTGTATGTTTCATAAGAGATCAGTTTAAAATAAATTCAGTCAGAAAGCAAAAGTTTGCACAGTAGTGTTTTGAAACAGAATACCCACTAAAGCAGGCTTAGGCAAGGGGAGAGGGGATAAGAAGAGAAGGAAACTTCCCAGGGGCTAAGCATTATGAAATCTGCTACAAAGTAAACTGCTCAAATGCTGTCAGGGCAAGGAAAGCTACAAATATTATACACTTTTTAGGAGAAGTCCTAGAAGACATTCCAAACCATCATGTAGAGAGTTCCTCTGTATGCTAAGAGTAAAGAAAAGGAGCTGGAAAAGCTGTCATTTTGTTGACAATAGGGACAATAATTATTGCAAAAAAGGAGATGTGCCCTGGAAAAAAAGAATTATTTCACAGGGGGCAAAAAGAAGATGCATTGTTATACATAAAACACCCTGATTACCTGTTCCCTGTTGACTCTTGGGAAATCTGCAAGTTTGGGATAATAGGAGAAACACCATATTCATCCTGATACTTCTTACACGTTTTATAATGCTGCCTCATCCAGGAAAATCTAACCTGTAAATGAAATGCCAAATTATTGAAATTGTACTAAACAATCCAGGGATAGAAGGAAGAGATAATTCTGCCAACAGAAAGCAATGCATGCAGGAATTGTTCAGACATATACAGCAGAAATTAGAACTTGTGTCTCCCCTCTCAGCATGAACAAATTCTTCTCCGACAGGAGATCTTCAATTCCTTTTTCCATAGTTCCTGTGTTACTCTGTGAGACTAGAGAACATTCCCACTCCCCGAGTCCCCAACAGCCAGGCAACTGAGATTTCTCAGGAGTGAGAGATGCCAGTAAACTCCATTTAACTGAAACAAAGTCATGGGAACTACATCATGAGGGCCATGAGGATGGGATAAGTAACACTGCTCCTTCAGTCTTCTCTGACCTGCTGTTACCTTGTGCAGAGCAAGAACTTTTTGTATCAGGTATGTTCTGAAAATATGTAACTTTTCTTTTTCATGAGAAAAAAAAAATGAAGTAAAAAACCACATCAGTACATAAAAGGTGAATGAACACCAACTTAAGGCTGCCTATCCAGCTTAAATGCAAGGTAAAATAGTGAGTTGCTCAGATTTGTCAGAAGACAGCTGTGCTGGACATGCCCTAAATCAGAATTTCAGGTCCAACAGTGCTGTCAGAAAGTGACTACAGGTTCAGCACTGAACAAGATCACATCCCATGCATCTGTGCCTACATTCCATTAAAGTTCTTCTGGGGATCCGTTTGGTTCTTCCTTCCAGTTTACCAACTTGTTATTGGTTCTTTCTCCTAGCTTTTCAAATTAATGAATCATGTGGAACAAAGCAAGCAGATCAGCTTTCCACTAGTGCTAATCTCCAGGTTGGCAGAACTAAGTCCCAAGTGAAACGAAACAAACATGAAGACAAGTACCACGATTTGATGCAATTTGACACAAAGAAAATGTGTGGCTGAAATCCTGCATCCATTTCTAGCAGAAGAGAGATTACTCTTGATTTCAGTGGGGGTCAAGATGTCACCCAATGTTCTAAAAATAACTGCTTTACAAAGGGAATGAAGGGAATGTAAATAAGACTGGGGGAAATTCCATATGACTGTGCACCAAGAATATTCAACATAATTTTTTGTTGTTGCTTTAAATTTTACAGTAGCTTTATGGACTTTTATTTCCACAATGAAAGTTTCTGAGGTTTTCCATATATCTGCAGCTTTCATTTTCATCTGTTTAACTTTTCTTTTGCCAGTTTTATAGCTATATCCAGTTTTTGTATTTATTTTGGAGGGGGAAAAAAGGCACTCCACTTGAAAAGCCCTTATAGACAATAGAAGATCCTCTTTCGGTTTACACCTGTTAGGCATTCCTAGCAGGCGCTGCATGCCTAGTACATACACAAGTCATACAAAGCTGAATTCAACCTGCTATAGGCTCTATTAGCTCCAAGACAAAACTGACGCACAGTAAAAGCGCGTCTGGTCGAAAACGTGAAGAAAAATTATCCAACTTTTTGTAAAGTTTTACTCTACCTGCTTCTCACAGCATCTACATCCCCCAGAAGCTTTCTTCATACTGTTTTCAACATCTAGAGCCCTTTTAGGATACGTTCTTTCTTTTTTAGTCACGCTCCCCCGGCAGAGAGGACAATGGGTTCCACTTTCTCTGATTGCTGTCAAGAAGCACTTCCTGCAAAACCTAAATTAAAAAGTTACCACAAACACAGGTTAGCAAGGTGAAGAGAGTTAGACACTTTGTCCTTGAAGAGAGATGGGCAATCATTAGGCTGGGGAAGGGGGGCTAGAGGGGTGGAGGAGGGAATGTACTGGAGTAGTAGTCAACTGAATGGAAATCTTCATAAGCAAAATGAAATAATGGTGCTTACGTAGAAGTAAACAGAAATTAGGGGAGCTTGGCAGAGCGCTTTAGGTAAAGATTTTCCTCTTTTCTGACTGCTATTCCTGAGCTGTACACCAGATTGATCATTAATGAGATATTAAATGGTGCAGCAGGCACATGACACTGGAAAAAAACCTTATCAGAGCAACTCCTGTTTATTGTCCTTAAGCGGAGCCAAAAACACTGCAAAGCCTCATTTAGCATGCGCTTCCAAAGGTTCCCCTCCATCGGCTCTTGCAGCTCTCCTCTCACTTTCTTTTCCTCACGTACCAACTGCCAAAGCTACTCCGCCTTTCTACGCGGCCGCGCTTCGTAATTAAAACGTTCCTCTGAAAAGCGTCCGCTTTCCCGCTACGAATAAACGGGTTGAAGAGGGAGAACTGCCCCGCAAGGGTCCTCGCTTGAAAACGGGCAGGAAGCTACTACAAAGCCGAAACCGCGGGTTAGGTTAGGCAAGTTAAAACGCTCTCGTCGCCTGCAAAACTCGGCCGCCACCGGCGCCGGATCGGACAACGGGGGCTTGCTGCAAGAGGCGGCTCTCCCGGCACAGCGGTCCTCGTTCGCTACAAGAGAAAGAGCCGAGGGAGGGAAGGCCGGGCGGCGCTCGGCACGCAAGCCTCACGGCCAGCTCCCGGCGGCGTGCGGTAACGAGCTCCGCGGATCCCGCTACGCCCCCGGTCTCTGCCGGCTCCAGGCCGAGGGTCTGTCCGCGGGGGCGGGGGACGCGGAGGAGGCGAGGAAAAGGCTTGTGAAGGGGGCGGGGGGGACGCGCAAGGGGGGAATACCCACACGTGCTGGCAGTTCGCAGTCCTCACGGGCGTTTTGAACACCTCCTGGCAGACGGGGCAGTAAAAATCATCCTCGCTGAAGCACGCCGCTGCCGCCGCGGTGGTTCCCTCGGCCATGGCAACCCGTCAGGGCCTCTCCGTGCGGAGCGGGGACGAGAAACAAGCCCCGCCCTGGAGAGCTGCGCTCCGTTCCGCTCTCGCGGGCCGCCACCAGGCAGCCTCGGGCCGAGGCGTGGGGCGGAGGGTGCCGGGGGTCCAGTAGAAGATGGCGGGTGGGCACCTGGCACCAGGTGGGAGGCCGGGTCGGGCTGCGGCGGAGGCGGGTGGGGAAGCGGCCCCGGCCTACGCGCCGTACGCCCCGCCTCTCCCTCCTTCCCTCCCCGGCCCGGGAATCGCCCCCGCTCCGCGCTCTACCTGAGGGTGCCCGGGGAGGGAGCCACAGCGCCGGCTACCGCCTTCCAGTGGCCCGGCCGCAGCTCTGGCGAAGCTCCCAGCGGCACCCACGCCCCGCCGCTGCTCTCCCGCGGGGGGCAGGGGCGGGACCGGGGCCTGGGTTTCCATGGTGATCGCCTCCTGGCCCGGCGGGGCTGCTATGACTCGGCGGAGCTGCCTCCCTCCGCTCCGCCTTGCCCGGGAGGCTTCCCCGCTCCGCCTATCGCTTTCCGTCTGCCCTACCACCCTCCCGGGGCCTGCGGGTGCCGCCGCCTCGTACCTCCCCTTCCGCAGGGGCTTGGGTCCGCACGGCCGTTGAGCAGGGCCGAGGGACCGGTACAGGCCGCAGCGGGCGGGGCACGGAGCCGGGGCCCCGTGGGGGCCGGACCCTACATCAGAGGAAAGCTTTTACGACCGTCTTCTGGCAATAGCGAAGAAGAATAGTTTCTGCTTCGTTTTCCATTTATACAGCGAATGTATTTTAGTGTATCATCAAAAATATACGTCGTTTTTAATGTGCTTCTCTGTTCAAGGTCCCCTTGCTACTTCTTATTCAAGTGTACCTCATTCTGAGATAAATTATGTTCTTCACGCAATTAAATTGGGTATGTGGCATGTTAGTGGTATTCATTGAGCCAGCTAGCCACCAGTTATGTTAATTATGTCCTTAGCTAGGCCTCACTAAAACACCAGTGCCTCAGTTAGGCATCAATTACCGTAATTTTAGGCAGTAGTTTAGCATTAGTAATATTTGGGCCAGGAATTCTGGCTCCTGAATAACACTTGACAAAATCTTAATTCAGCAGTACGACTCTGTGCTTTTTTCTAGAATAAGGAGTTGTAAAAATATTATAGTGAAATAGTAATGCCAAAAATGTCTCAAGTTGAGAAGACTTTGGACCTGCTAAGCACATCTACCACTGACCTCCTTTGAACATAAGTATTGGCTGGTAAGCAACAAACAAAATGCTGGCAATACTTTAAAAACAAATGGATTTTTAGAGATTGTATTTTTTCCAGAACATACTCCTCTGAACAGATTATAGTAGTTAATAATAAAACAGATTCAAGAGCTGAGCGGAAATATGTCCTTCATTTTCCCTGCTTCCTTGGACTGCAGCTGTCTGTGCAATAGCTGCACGTTCAGATGATATCACTAGGTGGGGAGATCCTGTGGCTCACCTATGTCTTCAGCACTTCAAAATTATTTGGGCTTCAGATGTCCATCAGAGCAGCTTCTTGTAACTTTTGGTCATCTACAGCAAGAGACAATGCCCATGTTGCCACCTGGGCTCATGGTTTGGAGAGGAGAGAGGGAACTGCAGGAAACAAACCTGAAGCTCACCTTCAGGTGAGAATGAGGGGCAAACTGTCCTGTGATTCTGTGAATGATGCTGGCTATGTTTTCTTATTCAGGATCTATTGTGATTCCTAAAAATGCCAGTATCTTCCTAAGCAACAGCGAGCAAGAGCCAGCAATGGCCCTTCCTTATAGACCATGTAGAGGCAAAATTTTAATGCCTCAAAGTACTGAGAGATCTGAAACACTGATAGGAAGCACATCTGGGGATGGTACAGATCTAAGATAGAGGTCACCTGGGCTGGGATATTTATTACCCGTTGTTCAGGTCAGGAGAAAATCTGGTGGAAAAGGCAGAACTCCCTGGACAGGGGTCTCCTGGGACATGACATATTCGGGATTTGGGGCCTTACAGTAAGATACCCTCTTGTAACCGTAGCTGTGCTAGCTCAGGAGGTTACTGCTCCCCTGTGCTCATTGCTTCTCAATTAGAGACTGCTAAGGGTTATTTTATGGGCTGGGAAAAAAAAAATCTGCTATTAGAACAATTAACTGATTATCTTCTTCCCTGAAATGATGTAGGAAGCCAGATCTGTAGATCTGAGTAGATAGCTGACAGATAACAAGTGGCATTTGGTGGCAAGAATCTCTTTGACAGTGCAAGTACAGCCAGAAGAAGACAGAACTATACCTGAAGTGGTAAATAGCCTACAGAATGTTTCTTGTGTCTGTTTCTGTCAGCTAGGGCTGTACCACAGCTGTATAGCCAGCTTCAGGTGCATCCTATCCGTGCTGTGAGAGTACATAAAAAGGTGGAATTAGAGAAGCCTCAGTTCCCATGCTAGGCAGCAGCCTCACATTACTTGCTGGGAGATGGGCTTCCAAGTCTTTCCAGCCTTCCTGTAGGACTTCAGCCAAACGTGTCCTTGTGCCTCAATTTCTCAGTCTGTAAAAGGGGAGTTGTGTTTTTAATCACCAACTAAGGCTGCTGTGGAGTTAAATTAATTACTGCAGGTAAAGAGGGCTATGTCCTGCAAAGGCAGGTGTTAAACAAAAGCAAAGATTTATTGCTACAAGAACATGATGAGTCCATTTGAACTCTGCATGGGAGACCACAGTATTTATCGATTGGTAGCTCTTGGCAGGGGGAGGAATTGCGCAGGTGACCTCAAGGAAGTAAACTACAGGAAGGTGTATGTGCAGGCATTCACGCTCTTGCTAACGTTATTGTAAATCTTGATCCTTTAATAAAGCTGTGACCTTGGAGCTGACAACTAGTAAAGCCACAGAGCAATATATAGCATGGCACCAGCCTTGTAAATCTTATGTAGTTTTGGCCATTGGCATAGACAACAATGTAAAGGGAAATCAGGCAGCTGAAGTTTATGAAAACAGATTTATTTGAAGGGAAGCACTTTAAAACCGTCTTTTCAGATTAAATGAAACCAATGGCCTTGCCAAGTCTTTATTCTTCATGATAAAATGTGTTTGTGAAGTGAAATCTCAGCAGTGGAAACTTGTAGAACTGCTCATAAAATTTTGCCATTTGCAGGGGGTGGGTGATTGCCACCAAAGAGATTACCTTTTCACAGCTTTTGTACAACTACTTTTTCTACAACTACTGTTTTTGTGATTTTCTTGACAATGCTGCTGCTGCAAGAGCAGCACATCTCCTTGCCGACATGAAAAGGGCAGGGATTTGTCCTGTGCAAGGAAAGATGAATGTGTAGCTGCAGGGGGATTGGAAGTTGCCACGTGAGGGGGAAAGGGCATCCTTTGCTTTGCCAGGTGTATCAGTATCACTGCTAACAAAGAACACTTGCAGACACCAGTTGGTTTTTTGGTTTTTTTTTTAATTACTCAAACATTCCCACCAATGTCATCCTCTGGAGTAGCACCAACCATTTATCTGACTGGGGAGTTTTCACTCCCAAAGCCAGTTCTTAAAGAGAAAGGAAAGCAACTTCCTGAGGCACGTGAGATATTCAATCTTTTGCTTTTCACAAAGGAGCCACTTTCTGATTTGAGGAAACACTAGTAAGGCCTGAAGTCTATTGGAAAGTTCCTTGTTAACATGTTACTGTCATTAAAGCTACTTAGTCACCATGCACGCCTCAGTGCATGAGCATGAATTTTAGTTTCTTACAGATTAACTTCATCTTTGTAAGATACTGTGTTATTCTGTACCTGTAAAAAGCTGTACCTACTTCAATTAAAAGACACCACCCATCTCTTGCCCATGTTTCTACTTTTTTTATTACAAGCATACTACTTGCTGTCCTTTAGAGATGGCTTTCACTTACGAAAGTTTCTAATTGCTGTAAGCTCATCTTGCACTGCAAATGGGAACCGATGTGCGATCTCCCAGGGTCAGTAGTACTGTCTCTGGCAGTAGCTAGTACACCTGATACTGTCTTGAGGGGTATTTCGATTTGTTTGGTCCCGTAGCACCTAATCTCTTCACAGGTGTCATTCACCTGAATGTTGTTTATAAATGACTTGGAGAGCCTTGAATGAAAACCTACACCCATTCAATTAAAGTTGCTTTGACATCCAAGTTTGCAGATGACATCCAAGTTTGCGGATGACACCAAGCTGAGTGGATTCTGTCCTCAGCTCTGTTGCTGTTTAAGGGTGAGGCTGTATATTAACCACTGCTCTCCTTTCCAATCTGTGGTAAGCGAAACAGTGGCCTGTTAACTCATCCTCATCTCTGGCACGCTGGCAATAAGGACAAGAATATCTGGGAATAAGAGGTAGTAGATCATTGATGGCTGCAGAGAACTGATACGTTCTTAGTACTGAAAGCAATAGAAGAAGTATCCACGTTTCTTCAGCCAGGAATCATTTGAAGCTCCTTTGGCCATGCTAAAATGCAGCATGGGTGTGTGACATGTACCCGGGTGTGACGTACGCCACGCGGGCAAAAGGTCAGCCTTGCTAATGGACGCTGAGAACACTGCACAGAACGGTGCCAGTGTGTCGGGATATCGATCCAGAAAAAGTCTTAACATAACCATGACCTCAGAGGAGAATGGATGAAAGTACAGAGCACGACAGCTACCATGTTTGATAAAAGCACCATTTAGTTGCTGTGATACACTTGATGTGTGTGTCACCAAACTGCCAACTCTCAGGAGCCCTCATTAAGTATGGACAGTTTCTTGCTTCATTTTTGGTACAGACTGTGGTCTTATTGCATGGTGGGAACACCATTTTCAAGTTAATGAAGTTTTTGGCTGCATGTGGACAAGCCTTCAGGCTTTTTCGGAGCATCAAAAGAGCAGTCAAAACAACAGAAGAGCTATCTCTTCTGTGCAAGCAACCTGCAAAATAAGTCATTTAGGAATTTAGGCAGCACAGAAAATAGATACTTTAAACTACACATATAAGAAATATATTTTAAAAATGCTATCAAAATTGTTCCTATTGGCTAATGGACAAAACCAAAGGCTATTCAACTTCAGGACCTCAGAACTGCTACACCTGTTGATTGCTCTAACAGATGCTGCCCTGAAAGAGAATGAAAGGGACAAAGAATTTGGATTTTTGACATATGACACACATATCTTCTGTAAATATATTCTCTCTATGCACTCTAAGTATTTAAGTAAAAGAACCTGACAGTCTGCTTAATTCAAAACTATTTCTGAAGAAAAAATTATTAGGTGAGAGACATTAAGTTTAGATTATTACTAGTGGTATTCCCTCTGGAAACAACATTTTGAAGAGTTTTTTTTGAAAGTAAACAAAAAAATAGCAAAACCTGCTGGCTTGTCAAAATAGTTGTTTGTTGTCCTGGTTTCAGTCAGGATAGAGTTAACTTCATTTGTAGGAGCTGATGGAATGCTGTGTTTGGGAGTTAAAATGAAAGCAGTGCTGATAACACCCTGATGTTCTTAGTTGCAGTCAGACAGTCAAGGACTTTCTCAGCTTCTTTGTATTTCTCTATTCAGGAGAAAAGGAGGGGTGAAGCCAGGACAGGTGACCCAGATGGGCCAAAGAGTGTATTCCATGCCAATTACGTCCTGCCCAGGATAACGGGGGGCTGAGGGGAGGAAGAAGAGGGGCGGTGGCGGGACGCGTGCTTCTTGGGGGGACGGTCGAGTTCCGGGACAGCTCTGGGTGGTATGGCCTGAGTTGTGTGGTTCGGGGAGAAACTGCATTGTGTATCAATAGTTTCATCTTCTTTTGCTCTGAAGTCCTGTTAGCATTGTTATATTTTATCTTTCTGTTATCTTAGTAAACTATCCTTATCCCAACCCACGGACCTCTTAGTTTCTTGGTTTTGGAGTTATTTGCCCCTTCCTTTTCCCTTCCCTTGTTCCCCCCTTTTCCCTCTTCCCCTGCTCTTTTACTTTAAGAAGCAGGCAGCTGTGTGGATCTCAGCCCACAGCCGGGGTGAAACCACGACATTTGTACAAAACAGGTCGCATGGAGCTAAATTTTAACAAAATCATACTAAGGGAAAGTAAATTGTATTATTTTGTGGTTGTGCACACACACAAAAATGAAGTACTATTTGAGTATTATGATTCTGATATATTAGTAAAGGATTCATATTCAATTCTATAAAACAGAAACAAGTTCCAATTAAAAAAACCCCACCAACAATATCTGAGAGTTGTTCTACCAGCTTGACTTTACTAAGGTCCACCTTGTTATAGCATCTCCCAGCTCCTGTACAGGATGATATTCTTCTATATATTTTTCAAAAGTTCTTAAATGAGCTCTCATTTCACTCAGACACACCTAAGCCATGAGAAGCAGCAGGGTGTTACGTTTTATACTGTGACACATTCTCGCAAATACGTCACTTTTTGAATATTTTCTAATTCAAAGCCTAACTACAACATGATGGCTATACCTAAGGAAGAAAACACATCTACTCCTCACTCAGCTCAACATTTTTGTAACTGGTTCAGTATTGTAAAAATAACATCCAGCTTATCAGAGTAAAATGAATTACAGTGAATTTTTACTGGTTTCAAATTCTTTAAGTGCCACTTATGTTGGCCCTTAGAGTTTTGGAATGGAATTTGCGAGGCAAAATGGAAGTATTTCTAGTTTGGGGAGGGAGACCCTCCCGGTTCACATCTTTCTCTGGTTTTAATGGTGAAAACAAAAAAAAACCCCACTATATATATACATATATATATATATACACTCCAAGCCGAGGGGCCAATTCTGACTTCAGTGAAATCATGAGCAAAACCTTTTTAGAGACTCATTAAAGATAAAATATGGAGTTTATATTGCTGCTGCTATTGGCTGTCTTATTCCCTTCAACTCAGAACCTCCATTTTAGATATGGAACTTGATAAATGACAACCATTTATTCTTCCATCATCATGCTGGTGGAGTTTCTCTATTTAGACATGCCCTTAAAAAGGGATCTTAATAGTCTTAGTTCCCGTGCATGGATACATCTCTGGAATTATTTAGTAGTTATGTGTTCAAGGCTGCAAACTTGTGTTTCCCATTCTGTGCAATTTCAGTATGTGCTGTCCGTCTTCTTGGCAGTATCAGTGGAATTCCTTCAGAACGAAGATAAGCACAGCAGTAAGGGCATGCCCACGCATTATTCTTTAAACTTGCAGAAATACAGGAATGACAGAATCCATACATAGAAAGAAACAAACCCAAATGTGACAATGCCCACAAAATGTGCTTCAAATAAGGCAGGGTATAGCAAAGTCAAAACTTTGCACCACATGACATCCCCAGCATTACATTGCAGAGCATTTGTTCTTCTGAGGGTATGATGTTAAGAGAATTGTAGGTATTGTTCCTGCAGCCCTGCTTGTGTTAAGTAGAGCACTAACAACAGACCAACTGAGCATCCTGGTAGCACTGAAATGTACTTGGCCCATTCCAGAGCAGAAGTGAGGAATCCTGCCCCTGTGGGACAGGTAAAGCCTGCAGTCCATGATTTCAAAATGTGTCATCACAGCAAAGATTCTATCTCTCTCTCTCTCTCCTCCTTTCTTTCTCTCTTTCTCTTTTTCTTTCTCTCTTTTCTCTCTTTCTCCTCTTTCTTCTCTTTCTCTCTCTCTCTCTTTTTCTTTTTTTTGGTGTGTGTTACTACTGGAAATCATCACAAATACACATACTGATATCTTACTGTCGGTCTTTCTGAGCCCATACACAGAATAATACTCCATGCAGCTCCTATAGGATGGCCAAGAATCCAGGTTGTTAAGATGAGGAAATTCCTTTAGGTTGTTAAAATGAGGGAATTTCTCCCGTGTACAGTGAATTCAGGAGTTGGAGAATTAAATTTTAGGCAACAGTAGCAGGGGAAGTGTTAGGTTGTGGTGTGATACATGGTTTGTTTTTCTAGCCATCACAGGGTTTGGACTGGGTAAGAGCATACCAACCTCTCTGAGTGTCCAAGCCACTTCACTTCTCCCATTTTAGTAATAAAAGCAGATTGGATTAGTAGTCTCTGCAGCTGCTTCTGAAAGGGTTTTGTCAGTTACGGATATGACAGATAAGCTTTGGTGAATCTCCCTGTAGAGATTCAAGACTAATGTCCTTCACTGAGCACCACTGCAAAGCCCCGGTATGAATGGGTCAGGAGACGCCTTTCTTTACATTAGATTATTGCTCCCCACCACGTGGAGATAGGGATCTGGAGTGTCTGAGGAAAAGTGACAGTCTGGGACTGCAAGGACTGACAAAAGAAAGGATGCACACCGACTGATTGACCCCCCTCTGGCTTTGGAGGGGCTAGAAGGAGCTGTGGTGTCAGACTGCAACCCTCAGCAAGTACAACGCTGTGCAGTGAGCAATGGGCGAGTGCGCAGACACGTAAGGGTGAGGTGGTAAAAGTCCTTGCACCTCTACGATAAAGTTGTGCTTGCATCCCTCTACTTGCTGCTCCTCACAGCTTGCAGCAGAAGCAGCGGAAGCCAGTGACACCTAAAACCACAAATCACTGCAGTCATGATCGGTGGGTCACTCAAACCACTGGCACATCCTGTGCCAATTTAAGATGTTAACCTCTGTGGAAGGTTCCTCACCTTTCCTTCAGCCTCCTCTCTCAACCCTCCGGCCCAGCATAAGGTATCTCTCAGATACTCCTATTCAGTTAGGCATTTTAGTGCAAATCCACCCGCTCTCCTAGTTTCCAACCTTGGCACCTGAACTGCTAAGCCAGGGGTCCGCATTGCCCCCGCCAGCTCTGCTATGTAGATGGCAACTCTGCCAGAGGAGTGGAGCCGGGGACTGACTCAAAACCGTTTTAAACCACTGTAAAACAACTTGCCAAGCTTGCCAGTGCGTTCTGCGACAACATTTCTAAGGCATTTAGCAGCCTGTGATCGATCTGCAGGAGGATTTCAGATGTAATCTCTTCTTCGGAAGACTTCTTCAATATAGCTCCACTGAGCCGTGTAAAATACAATCGAAGCCCAAGTCAGACAGAAGGTGGTATTTTGAAGTTACTTCACAGAAGTATAAATGATTACACAAAGTGCAAAGAGAGCACAGCCAAGACCCAGCAGGCTCCATGTGTCCAAGGATAAACTCGGAATTGTTACACGTGGCTTGCCCTCGGGCAGATTTTAGCTTAGATTATTCCTGTACTTTAGAGGGGGTTGAAAAGGTTTCCTTTGTTTCTCTGACAAACGGAAGAGTCTTCTATAAATCACCTTGTGCAAGGTTCACACGTGCTGTCTGAGAGCTTTTTCCCTGTTAATGTCACACAATATAAAATCTGATTACCCTTTGCCAGTTTGTTCACCCTCCCCCCAAAAATTGTCATTAGCAGAGAGGGAAAAAAATTAAAATACGGGTAACATAAAGGATACAGGGATCGGCAAGGAACATTTACACCCATCCATTATGCACAGTCTTTTGTTATCAGTCAGTGATTGGTTTGAGCACAAAAACTATTTGAAAGAATTTCAGGTTCAGCAAGAAAAAAACCCCTCCACCCTCAACCCAATTTATCACTCTGCTTTACTTGCCCAGTCCGTACCTGAACAGGGAGAAGAAATAAACTAAACTTAAAACAACTAGAGTAGGTGAAATAAGACCTAAGCATCTCAGGATATTGACCCTGGTCATCACTAAAGCCCTACTTTTCCCCTCCCTCTTTACCCTCCAAACAATTGTCTCAAGTCTCTAGAGATCGTACAACACTTCTCTCATCCAATAAAAGCTAATACACTCATTCTTGATTGTACTGAGGATGATGTAAAGTAGTTGTATTTTTTCACATACATACATACATACACACAGGTGTATGTCTCAGCTCAGGAGCATGTCATTTTCCATGATCTGTGACTTGGAATAAATAACAAAAACAAGCCTTCCCAAGTGAACAGTAGAAAAGATACAGCTTTTTTTTTAGCTGGCTCTGTTGAGAAGGAACTCTGGAAGGTGCCTGTGGTAAATGACTTGGTCCCAAACAGGATTATAACCAAATCAAACAATTTATCAAACGAATAAAAGCAAGCAAAGGGGGCTGCGGTGCACAGGCAGCGTCGGGTGCGCAGGGAGTCTTCGCTCCACCAAAACACACACTGTACAGTTCCAGTCTCTGGCTTATATATTTTTACAGGGATAGCACTGCCTGCCAGCTTAAACTGACATGCTGGAGTGCCAGCCAGGCACCCCCCAAAAAGACATCCTTTAGGTGAGCTTTAGCTTTTGTCTTGCTAACATAGTCACACAGCGGGTTCTGCAGAGCCTTTCTATTCTTCTTCTTCCTCTTTATCACCTCCTTCTCAGGGAAAAGTTGTTTCTCCGGAGGTATTAAGGGTATTCCCTTAATGTGCCAAACATTGCGGTCCTCTAGGCAAAGCTTTGCACATCTTTTATATAGTTTGTTGCTGCTTCAACATACTTCATTCAGTACATGCAAAAACGTTAAACTGTCCCTCCCATGGCCATATAAGGGTATGTCATCATGCACCCCCAACATTATTCCACATTAACAGGAATCAGATGGACATATATCACAGTGCCTATAGTTTCTGAGACCAACAAGGTGTCTAAAAACACGCTGAGAATTATATTTTCCAGAAATTGTTCCAAAACAGCAGCTTAAGCCATACTTCTGACTGCCATTATCCCTAGAAGGATGCTTGTGCCAGGTGCCACTTTTGTAAAGGGAGCCACTAGCAGGTGGTTCATGTTTGTTCTTGCATTTTACACCTGCATATGTCGCTTTGTTCTGATCTTTATGCTATGCTTACATCTGGGTAAAATTTGAGACTAGGAGCGTTATGCCAATTATGGCTGACATTAAACTTGTGGTGAAGACAACCATTAGAAATACTGACTCGGAACGTGAACCAGAAGAACACGTTCACTCCAGAACATCTGGTTTTATGCAATGATTTTTTTTTAAGTGGTCTGAAATAACCAGCCTTATCCTAAAGCAGCTATCCCCAAACTGATTTTCTGGCATACCCTTAAAGCAGATTTAACTGGGACCAATCTAGGGCGTGTTTCTAGGTATTTAACAGGAAAAACAACTTCTCTGTAGACAGCAGAGGAAACGACACGACTCATTTAAGGTAATTTCAGTAGCTCGAGGTAATTTCAGTCGCCAAGGGGCTGTTTCCAGGGCTGCTTTACCTGCTTTGCCTGTGCCCACCGCCTACGGAGGCGGGAGGGCGGGCGCGGTGCTACTGCTGTACCCGTACCTGTAAGTAAATCACTAATGAAAACTGATTCCTCTCTGTCCAGTCAGTTGGAACAGGCTTCCCCCTCTCCCTCGGCTTTTCCCCGGGTGTCTTGCTCCTCCCACTGCCCTACACCCCGACCTCCTGCCTGCCTCTGCCGGTCCGCGGGCGGCTCCGGCGCCGGGCACTTACACGTGTCCCCAGGGCGTCCGCACGGGGCGGTGCGGCACCTCCAGGCACCCGGCGCACTCGAAGCGGGGGCCGACTGCTGCCGCTCCCGCCCCAGCGCCGAGCCGCCCGAAGCCCCTTCCCGGCCTGCCGGAAGCCCCCGCCGGGCACCGACCGACACCGCCCCTGCACGGAGGGGCGACCGCGGGGCGCCCTCGCCCGGCGCGGCCCGTCTGACCGCCGCGGCTGCGACCCCGGGGAGTCGTGCCGGGAAAGGGGCGTGGGGAGCCCCCTTCTTTTTTCAAACAGAATGTTATTTCCCCGAGTGCTGTGGATGGGGAAGGGATTGAGGTCGCGGAGTATGCAGGAGGGAGGCGTCACCATCAGTATTTTAAAGCCTCAGAAACGTCCAAATCAAACGAACCCAGCGTAGGGGTTGGGCTCGATGATCCCTATGGGTCCCTTCCAACTCAGAATCTTCCGCGATTCTGCGATTTGTGGTGACTCCCTGGAAAGCATCCTTGCAAAACGCCGATTTTCGAGGAGAAGTTAGACAGCTGGCACTGATGCTGTCTGACTACCAAGGCGTGTAACTGCTGAGCACAAAGGCAACGGCCAGGGCACTTCCCTACGGCTGCCTGCCGCTGCTGTTACCTTGAGGCTGATCATTCAGCGATTACTTTTTAAAACAAATTTACACGAGCACTGAGGTGCCATTCTCTCAGGTGTAGGCAGCAATGGCTCACCTTCATTGTGACCATCAACTACCACTGTCAAAAATAATAAGGAAAGAAGTGATGGCTAAAAATTCTAAGTTTGGGATAAATTTCTTTTCTCTCTGTTTGTAGAGGTTATAAAGAAGATTGATTCTCTGTTTTACCTGTTTTCTGCCTCTTACACTTCAGCCTTCTTCACCTGGTAGGTACTCTGATGAAAGGTGTGGTGGGGATGTCTGTAGTAAATAACAGCGTGGGGGAATGGAAGATGTGAGGCTTGTCCTTGCCTTGGACACAAACGTAGGTCAATTTTAGTGGAAGCTGAAGTGCCCAAGGACTGCTGAGCTGTGGAGACAAAGCAAGCTGTGATTTTTCTTGACATGTCCTTTCACATCTTGCATCCCCATGCACAGAGCTTCTCTGCCTGGGGTAGAAATGACTGCTGGAGGAATGTGAAAGAGCCAAGGCAGAAACCTGCAAGGAGTTGAACATCAACAAACATCGCACAGTGGCCTTAATGCAGCTGTCAAAGTGACCTGCCAAAGCAACTATTGGGTTATTTTTGCTTGTGATGAGGAAAAATAAAAGCAGATTCCTTCTAGGTGCCCCCAAGCATGTGAACACCTGAAAAACAAAGGTAGTGTTCCCACTGATTTCTACAAGTACTAGAAACCTTATGATTCATTTAGTGATGCACAAAAGTGAACTGGGATCTATGCTTTTCTCATTTGGCTAAAAGTGTTTTTCGCTCTATAAGGTTGTCTTGGTTTCAGTCAGGATAGAGTTAACTTCAATTGTAGCAGCTGATGGAATGCTGTGTTTGGGAGTTAAAATGAAAGCAGTGCTGATAACACCCTGATGTTCTTAGTTGCAGTCAGACAGTCAAGGACTTTCTCAGCTTCTTCGTATGTCTCTATTCATGAGAAAGGAGGGGCGAAGCCAGGACAGGTGACCCAGATGGGCCAAAGAGAGTATTCCATGCCAATTACGTCCTGCCCAGGATAACGGGGGGCTGAGGGGAGGAGGAAGAGGGGCGGTGGTGGGACGCGTGCTTCTTGGTGGGACGGTCGGGTTCCGGGACAGCTCTGGGTGGTACGGCCTGAGTTGTGTGGTTCGGGGAGAAACTGCATTGGGTATCAATAGTTTCATATTCTTTTGCTCTAAAGTCCTGTTAGCATTGTTATATTTTATCTTTCTGTTATCTTAGTAAACTATGCTTATCCCAACCCACGGGCCTCTTAGTTTCTTGGTTTTGGAGTTATTTGCCCCTTCCTTTTCCCTTCCCTTGTTCCCCCCCCCCTTTTTTCCCTCTTCCCCTGCTCTTTTACTTTAAGGAGCAGGCAGCTGCGTGGATCTCGGCCCACAGCCAGGGTGAAACCATGACAAAGGTACAGTTGGAACAGGTTTCAAAATCTTTTGGGCAGTGTATTTGTTTTTTCTTGTGATAGATTATTATTTTTACTTTAATATCGAGGAAATTTGGATATAGAATGGGAAAAACTAGTATCTGTGCATGTTTCACTATATATGTGTACACAATCCAGCATCCAACGTATTTTCTGTAACAATATTTTTACAAAAGTGAAGTCAAGTACAACCCACTTTTGAGCAAGAAATAAGAAGGAAAATGCAGTAGATTTGGCAGCTCCAAGATGAAGGCATTAGCAAGCTTGCTATCTTCCAGATTGGGTCTGGCTTGCAGTAAAAACAATAATCTCCTCTCAAAGTGATTTGCTTGGAAATTTCTATCATGGATTTGGTTTTGGAGGAAGATATCACCATTTTCTGGGCCCAAACTCTGCAGTGATGCTTCTCTCATATAAACAGCTTTTTACAGTCATCTTACTAATTTGCCAAATCAAATATGTAATGACAACAGGAGGACAGCAATAGCGCCTGTGCTTACTGTTTGCTCATATGCTACCCCACTGATGAATAATGAAAGTAGATCTAAGAAGAATTATATCACATCTTAGGTAAAACCCACACAAATCAGGACAGCAGTGTGCCTTCTTAGAGAAACTGCAACGAAGTACATTCCAGCATATGCGAAATCTTGTCAGTCAGAATCAAGTCAACGAATTTCCTCTGTCAAGTTACTGTTTTTCTTCAGTATCAAATAAATCATGAGGAAAATAGCAATACCATGCGACTGCCTAGGCTTTAATTTTATCTATTGCTGCATTACATTTGTTGCCACTTGGTTAAGATTTAGATCTCAGTTATACCAAAGTTTAATTTCTTTGTATATCATTGCATTAATAACATAATGTGATAAAATGTCATTAGCCACTGTAAGATAATTAAGTGCAAAGGTTATAACTGAAAATCAATCTAATCTGAACTGGTTGGGATTTTTTTTCCTGGCATATCACATGCAAGTATGAATAATGTTTGGAAAATATTGAATCATGAGGGATAAAAGGCTTTTAAAAAAAATAAATTAAAAACCCCAAACAAGCCTGTCAATGATAAACGAAAATAAAAATGTCATTGTCGTTGTGGGTATATGGAGAATTGAAGTCTCGTGAAGACAGCAGTAAAGCTGCATCAGAGTTTGTAGGAATTACTGATGATAATTTTCTAGTTCTGAGCAGGTGGCACACACACAGAGACGGTGGTGGGGAAGGCTGCAATAATCATGAGGCTGGAAGCTTGTGGTGGCCTGAAGATTGATGCTCACAGCCAACTGCATCAAGTAAGGGCAGACAGAATACAGGCTCAGCCACGATCTGTTACATGTGCACATGTTTATGGCTGAGTAGGCACTTACACATGTGTATTAACTTCGGTACACATATACACACATCTGCCTGACTAGTTTCATACAAAAAAACCCCAAACAATTAAGAAACAGGAAACTCTGAGAGCATATTAGAGTGGAAACTTAACTATCTTCATAAAAATCAGGCTTCTGGTGTATGAGACTTCATTACATAGTCCAGACAATTTCTGCAGTGTGTTGAAGACAATTTCCTGCTACAGATGGTGCAGGAGCCTACAAGGGGAGGGCGGGTGCTGGACCTTGTTTTAACTAACAAGGACGGACTCGTTAGGGAAGTGAAGGTCGGGGGCAGCTTAGGTCTAAGTGACCATGAAATGGTTGAGTTCAAGATCCTGGGTGGAAGAAGCAAGCCAAAAAGTAGGATAGCTACCCTGAATTTTGGA
Organism: Hypotaenidia okinawae; assembly: GCA_027925045.1. Classification (NCBI taxonomy): domain Eukaryota; kingdom Metazoa; phylum Chordata; class Aves; order Gruiformes; family Rallidae; genus Hypotaenidia; species Hypotaenidia okinawae. The sequence continues at coordinate 117,453,257 of BSDF01000002.1, read as the reverse complement.
AAAGCTAACTTTGATCTCCTCCGTGACTTAATAGGGGCTATCCCGTGGGCTACGCTGTTTGAAGGAATGGGAGCCTGTGAGAGCTGGCTAGCATTCAAACAGCACTTCTTCCAAGCACAGGAACGATGCATCCCTTTGTGCAGGAAATCGGGAAGGAGAGGCAGAAGACCTGCGTGGATGAACACGGAGCTGCTGAGTAAACTCAAAGAGAAGAGGAAGATCTATGAATTGTGGAAGAAGGGTCTGAGCACATGGGGAGAATACAGGAATGTAGTCAGGGCCTGTAGGGTCGCAACTAGGAAGGCTAAAGCCCTCTTGGAAACGAAGCTGGCAAGGGACATAAAGTATAATAAAAAGGGTTTTTTTAGATACGTGAATAGCAAAAGGATGACCAGGGATAATGTAGGTCCCTTGCTGAATGAGGAGGGTGTCCTGGTAATGGGGGATGACGAGAAGGTGGAGATACTGAATGCCTTCTTTGCTTCGGTCTTCACCTCAAAGGCCCCCCGGGACCCACAGGCACTGGATGTAAATAGGAGTGTTTGGGATATGAAGAATTTCCATCTGGTTGAGGTAGGGGAGGTCCAGGAGCGGCTCAAAGGGATAAACGCACACAAATCCATGGGACCGGATGGGATACATCCACGTGTGCTGAGGGAGCTGGCGGAGGTGATTGCTGAGCCGCTCTCTATCATCTTCAACAGGTCCTGGAGAACAGGAGAAGTGCCTGAGGACTGCAGGATAGCCAATGTCACTCCAGTCTTTAAAAAGGGCAAGAAGGAGGATCCCAGCAACTATAGGCCAGTCAGCCTCACCTCTGTTCCCGGAAAGGTAATGGAACAGCTTGCTCTGGATGCCATCTCCAAGCAATTGGAAGAGAAGAAGGTCATGAGGAGTAGTCAGCATGGATTCACCAAGGGGAAATCGTGCTCGACCAATCTCATAGCCTTCTATGATCTCATCACCGGCTGGGTAGATGGAGGGAGAGCAGTAGATGTCATCTACCTTGACTTCAGCAAGGCTTTTGATACTGTCTCCCATGACATCCTGATAGCAAAGCTGAGAAAGCATGGGATTGATGAGTGGACAGTGAGGTGGGTTGAGAATTGGCTGTCGGACCGAGCCCAGAGGGTCGTGATTCGTGGAGTGGAATCTGACTGGAGGCCTGTGACTAGCGGTGTTCCCCAGGGCTCGGTGTTGGGTCCAGTCCTGTTTAACATCTTCATTGACGACCTTGATGAGGGAATAGCATCGACCCTCAGCAAGTACGCCGATGACACAAAGCTGGGAGGAGTGGCTGACACGCAGGAACACTGCGCTGCCATCCAGCGAGACCTGGACAGGCTGGAGAGCTGGGCAGTAAGAAACCAGATGAGGTTTAACAAAAGCAAGTGTAAAGTCTTGCACCTGGGAAGGAACAACCGTTTCTATCAGTACAGGCTGGGGGATGACCTGCTGGAGAAGAGCTCAGTGGAGAAGGACCTGGGGGTCCTGGTGGATGACAGGTTGGCCATGAGCCAGCAGTGTGCCTCGGTGGCTAAGAGAGCCAATGGGATCCTGGGGTGCATCCGGAGGAGTGTAGCCAGCAGGTCAAGGGAGGTGATCCTCCCGCTCTACTCTGCCCTGGTCAGGCCCCACCTGGAGTATTGTGTCCAGTTCTGGGCTCCCTGGTATAAAAAGGACAGGGATCTCCTGGAGAGAGTCCAAAGAAGGGCTACGAAGATGATAAAGGGCCTGGAACATCTCCCCTATGAGGAAAGGCTGAGAAGATTGGGACTGTTCAGCCTTGAGAAGAGAAGACTAAGGGGGGACCTAATTAATGTTTACAATTATCTTAAGCAAGGGATGCAGGGGGAATCAGCCAGCCCCTTTTCAGTGGTTTGTGGAGACAGGACAAGGGGCAATGGCTGCAAGTTGGAGCATAGGAAGTTCCGCACCAACATGCGGAGAAACTTTTTCACAGTGAGGGTGACAGAGCACTGGAATAGGCTGCCCAGGGGGGTTGTGGAGTCTCCTTCTCTGGAGATATTCAAGACCCGTCTGGATGCCTATCTCAGTGAAATGTCCTAGGGAGCCTGCTTTGGCAGGGGGGTTGGACCCGATGATCTCTCGAGGTCCCTTCCAACCCCTACAATTCTATGATTCTATGATTACATGGCAAGTGTAATGAGGGAGGGAGGGAGGAAGGAAGGCAGGAAGGCAGGAAGGCAGGAAGGAAGGAAGGCAGGAAGGAAGGAGAACAGTCACAAATATGTCAAAAAAAAATCAAATAAAGGTAAAGAAAATTCAAGCCTAGCAAAACTAGAGACAATAGAAGGAAATCTGAAATATTAAAAAAAAAGAAGGTAAAACAGCATTGAAGAGTCAGCAGTAGATTGATGAGAGTGCTAATGATGCAAAGAAGTGTTCAACAAATAGCTACAGTATTTGGTAAAGAGCAAAAGGATGTACTTATATCTGATCAGGGTACCGGATAACGTGGCAGCTCAGAATGACAACCTAAGTATTAAACCACATTAATCAAGAATAAATGTTCTAAAAGGAACACTGAGAGAATTCTCACCCAACAATCCTAGAAGTCTCTGTTGATGGGATACAAGCATAACTTTGAGAGAAAAGAGCTGGGAACATCATAACATGATAAAACACAAAACAGTTTTCCCTCTTGGGCCTTTAACTTGGCTTCACCGTCCCTTCAGTGAGAGCAGAGCATACTTCAGGTAACCCGTGCCCCAAGGTAATCTGCACAGAAGTGCATTAAGGAGATGGGGATAATTGAAGGGGATGAGGCATAGGGCTGTGCTTCCCGAGCAGAGGCTCTGGGATACATTTCCCCTGGTGTAATGTCAGCGTGTGTGCTGAACCACAGAGCATTTTCCTACCCACACAACCCACGGTTTTACAATTGACAATACACGTGGAAGCACAGCAACGGATGTTTGTTGACAAGCCTATAAAGAGCACACTGAGCTGCCTTTCCTCCTTGTTCCCTTGTCCTAATTAAAAATGATACAATTGTAGAGGATTTCCTTGCCTGAGTTTCCTGTCATTTATGCAAGTCAAAAAGAGGGAAGAATTTCCCACTCCTCAAAGGGAGACCCAAGAACATGTATGGCAGGCAGCAGTGCTGTTGCCTCGAAACTTGAATTGCAATTTCAGTGAGCTTCAGTCCATGATGACCCTTCATCTATTTACCAAATTTTTAATGAAAATTTTCTGACAACTATATTATTCAGTATAGCTTCCTAAAACATTAATGACTTAACCTTTGTTAGAGTGAGTAATAAAATAATTGGGTAAGGTCAACTGAAGTAGACACATGCAGCCTGATTACAGCATGCGTTGCCATGAAACTAGTTCTATAAAATCATGGTATAATCTCTAACTTCTGCTTGTGCCTTGAGGAACTATACAGTTCTCCCAGGGAAAAACACATGTGAATTCAGCTAAAAAGATAAGCCACATAAGCACATATATTTTTAATTGTTAGAAGTTCAAAAGAAGGTTTAAAATCTTTTTTATAATTTATTAATTATATTCCATGCTTCCCTCATGAAAAAGCAGTAAGGAAAACTAGTGCCTGAAATTTAAAGCCAAGAACCTTAAAAAAATCAATTTGATATTTTGATTCCATCAATCCCTCATATCTGCCTCCAGCTCTGATCCCATCTGTAGCTGTGGCTTCCACAGTGATTCACCGACCATCCCACCACAGCCCAGGGGCCTTCCCTCCTGCCTATCCTTCACCTGCCCCCAGACTATTCCTCTGTCCTCTTCATGTAACTGAGATTTGGGTCCAATGCTTTTTCCTTGCCATACCACCCTTCCAGGTTCAGCTCTGTACACCGGTGTGGTCTTTCTTCCCCAGTGTTTCTTTGTAAGCTGGTAATCCGCATTTGCTGCTTCAGCTTCCCATATTTTTTTTACACTTTTTCATGTAGTATTGCCTGACCAGCAGCAGTCACTGCTTTCCTGATCAATTTGAAGTAGAAATGATTTGTACCAAGTCAATCAGTTTATTTCTTTTTAATCCCCATGTGAGAACACATGCTTGAGTGAACTTTCAATTTTCTGTGTACCTGCACTGCATTTTCCCCCGGAGAAACTTCCCCTGGAAAGGGACAGGCTAGCTGAGGGTTCTAGACAGCTGGATCCACCACCAAGCTGAGCTTTTGGAAAGCAAGCTAGTGAGAACAGAAGCCCCAGGGGCAGCATGAGCAGGAGGGAAAGGAGAAGTGAGCTGTGGCAAAGCCTTTAAATTATTTAAAAAGGAGGTAGCCACACAGGCCACACTCAGATTAGAGGCATGACACTTCTTTGCTAGTCTCAGCTTGGAAGTATATGATGACTTTGATGAAGTACAGCAGGTAAAGGTCTAACAGGTAACTTCGGTTCCTCAAGAAATAACCTCATTAATTTTTTTCCCCCCAAACTGGAACAAAAGTTAAATTTTTGAAATCTACCAACTGGTATTCAGGGAGAAAGATATTTTGTCTGAGGTCAGCTGGAATGTTTAATTTTAAAAAAGTTCTGTTTTGACTTGACAATGGCATGCTTTCAGTGTGTACTCTATACTATAATGTGAAATACCTTTCTGAATTAAATAGCATTCCTAAGAATAAAAACTGAAGCAGGCTGTTTGGAAGTTGTCAGGAAGTTTGGACTTTGCCATGTCTGGTACAGGACACAAGGCATGGAAGAAAAGAGACGATTCTGTGGTCTTGGCTTTCCAATTTGGAAGCCTGCACAGTCACACTCCTTTTACTTCCTCCACTTACCTTTTTTCCCAAACAGTGAAAATATAATTATCCATTTGGTTCTAGTTCCTAGGAGGGATGGTGTTTCTCTCTCATGTTGGCAGTGTGCCAACATTCTGGAAGCTGCTGACATTGCTCTGACTCTGTCTCCTCTCACCTCTTCCCAAGCTGAGAACTATGTCTCCCTACCAATATCAAGGAAAAACTCCCGTCTTGCACACAAAATTCAGTGACTTCTGATATAATTAATATCAGAATTGATACCTTTATACTTGTGACTGTTAAATGCCAGCAAGCTTAAAATGGTCTTTCTGTGGTTACTTAGTTGTTTCTAATCGAAATAACTTTTGCAAGGAAAATCTGCACTGTTGAGTCAAAGATTTAATTTCTTGAAATGATAAAGAAAAGATTATTTGGTCTTCTTGCTGTGCAGCAAAGAAATCTCTTTGTGGGAGGACAGAGAGGTAATTCTAAATATAGAAAAGACAGGAAATCTCAGATTGCTTTTGTCCCCTGGAGTAATATCTAGTGAACAAGGGAAAAGTCTGATGTTATCATCCCAAGGCATTTTATTATTACTGTGTGACTTTGCACTATGTAACACTTCATTTAGGTAACTAAAACCCTAGGAAAACTACTCTTTGTGAGCTAGGGAAACACTGATTGCTGAGTAAGACTCTACCGTTAGGCTCATTTTCACCTTCTCCTTGTGAATCTGAGAGTAATTACTTAAAGGTGTTGAAGAGAAAATCCAGTTGAATACAACAATAATGTGCCCTTTTAGGAAAAAAATATGAGAAAAAAATTAGGATTAAGATATCCTTGCACGTTCCTGTGCATTAAGCACATTGCCATTCGACTCAGAATATCAAAATGTAACTGCAGAGCAAAAATTTGTAAAGCCAGTAATCTCAGATCTTTTAACAACACGGCCTGTGTGGGCAACGTGAACATTTGTAGCTTCTCTGTGAACATGAGTAGCAAAAATCCATACTGCACCTGGTCTCCCACCCGACTAGATTGAAAAGTAACTCGGGCATGTGATAGTTTCCCAATCCCACCCTGCTGCTGCTCATACCACCAGGCAGCAATACCACCTGTGATGGCGGTGGCGGCCTGGGCTGGCTGGAGGACATGGGTCTAGCAGTCAACCATGACGTTCATAGGCAACAGGTTCACCTCGGTGTTCGCCCAGCGCAGCGCTGGTGGCTGAGTGTGCTTGCCAATCACCCTGCAATGATCTACAGGAAGGTCTGTTTTCATGCATGGCACAGTATGGTCTAATTTATCGTAAATCTCTTGAATACCAAACTAAAAAGCTAGCTTTGGGGCAGGTATTACTTAGTCTTTTGCTACATAGCATGGTATTAAAAAAAAAGAACTTTATATTAGACTGAAAAAAATGTTTATTTTCATGGCATAGCAAGAAAAAAGCCTATTTTCCTCTAATTTCAGAACATTTTTATGTGAAGTTATCTCAGGTAAACAGATGCAGTCTGTTCATGACTACACCATGAAAATCACAAATGCACTTGACAGTGCATTTTCACATCACCAGTGATCTCCACATTTATGTTCTTTAATTATTGCCTCAATTACTTTTTTCTTTAGACTGCTTAAATTTAACATCAGTGACTACTAATCTCAGAGAAATTAGAGTAGAAACAAAGGAATGAAATGGATTTTAATTCATACTTTCACTTGTCTACACTTCTGTGCACGTATATTGTAATCGAATCTTACTTCGCATCCACGCGGCATGTTCCTACTGACTTTTGACTGCCTACAAGTCTAAGGTGTGTACTACCCATGTACTAACCCAGGTACTCCAGTATATATGTGGATATGGGGCCATGTTACACGTAGGGCTTTTGCTTGTAAGAGCCACAGGAACACCCAAAAGTGCAAAAAAGAAACCGATTTGGGAAAATTAGTTCAAATGGTGCCTATGCATTAATAAGCAGTTCTTCAGTCAGTCTTTGTTAATTTAATGACTTCTTGTCATGAAGTGGGAGCTACACAGAATTCTTCTGACAAAGGGCCTTCCAGAATCCAGAGGATCATCCAATTTCAGTTTAAAGAAACTTAGAGCAAGGATGACTGAAGCAACCAACTGCCTACCCACAATAGGTAGCTTCTTGTGTAATTTTAGGTAAGTCTTAAAATCTCACCTCAAGTTGTGCTGGAGTGAATTGCTGTGCAAAACATCACTTCTGTAACTGCAGAAGCTTGGACTGAGCAAAAATTCAAATGTGCCCTTGAAGTCTGCAGGGAGCTGTGAGTCCATGATACAAACTTTTGGGGGTCTAGTTTAACCAGTAACCAACTCACAGGAAAACATGTTACACATTTCAATAACTGCAAATGAAAGCTTTCGATTCAACTTCAGACTGCAGCATTTGCAATTCCATTATTCTTTTTCATCTGTCTTAAACCTACACAATAATACAAATATTATTTTATTAACAGCAGCAGCTCAGTTCAGCAGAAGACTCGGGCTTTGTGGCTCAGTGATGTGCACAAAGGAATCGCAGAACTTGGAAGTTCAGGAGGCTTCCAGCCCAAGGGGGTGAGACAGCATTGCTGGCAGAAGCAAGGAAGCAGCAGAGAATCATGGAATCATAGAATCATAGAATGGTCTGCATTGGAAGGGACCCCAAGGATCATAGAGTTCCAAACCCCCTTGCCACAGGCAGGGCCACCAACCTCCAGGCCTGGATCTACACAAGGTTGCCCAGGGCCCCATCCAACCTGGCCTTGAACACCTCCAGGGATGGGGCATCCACCACCTCTCTGGGCAGCCCATTCAAGCACCTTACTACTCTCTCTGTAAAGAACTTCCCCCTAATATCTAATCTAAACCTTCCCTCCTTTAGTTTTAATCCATTTCCCCTTGTCCTGCCATTGTCTACCCTTTTAAAAAGGTGATTCCCCTCCTGTTTGTATGCTCCCTTCAGGTACTGGGAGGCTGCAGTGAGGTCCCCCTGCAGCCTTCTCTTCTCTAGGCTGAACAAGCCCAGCTCCCTCAGCCTCTCCTCATAGGGGAGGTAGAAGAGAAGGGTAGACGAGAAGCACTTTCAAGCCCAAATTGTGCAGTCATGTTGTTTCTCAACAAATGAAACAGTGAACAGATTTTTCTGTCTCAGTGATGTTTTTGTACTGGTCTATTCATTACATTTCCTTACTATTTCTTATCTTTTTCTATTCCCTCTGACTTTGCCTCCCCTGTCCCACCCTGTACTACACAATCTTCCTTCTGTTCACCTGCAGTTTCTGTTCACCCATCTCCTTCTCTGTTAAAACCAGTATTTTCAGTTAAAAACTTCAGATGCTTAAAGCATAGATTCATGTCATTGGATCAGCCCTTTGTGCTTCTGTCCACTATCTGTCCTATTTGTGCTCTGTCAGACTTTAAAAGCAAGATTTTGCACACACATTGCCAAGCTTGGGAATGATCCAAGCAATCAGCGATGATACATTATATTCCATTCCTTTGAATGTGCCTTCAGCCTTGTAAATAAAGATGTTATTTGAATCCTCTCTGACTACACTATTTTTAGGCACAGATCTGGGCTACAACACCCTGAGCTACTATGTTCATTGAAGATGGGGTTGTTTATCCCTCTCCTTAGTAGGGCAGGCAAGTCAGAGGCTGCATCAAGGCAGTAAAATACTGCACAGCCCATGAGACAGACAAGCTGTAGGAAACCAGCATGACAGAACCAGGCCTCTGGAAAGTGTCATACTGGGAGAGAACTGTCACGACAGAGAAATTGTAAGGATCAACTTCCAAATACTGGGTAAAATGTGGTTTTTATTAATCTAATTAAGTTCAACAAGGGCAAGTCCTGCACCTAGGGAGGAATAACCCCAAGCACCAGTACAGGTTAGGGGTTGAGCTGCTGAGAAGCAGCACTGTAAAGAAGGACCTGGGAGTCCTGGTGGACAACAAGCTCTCCATGAGACAGCAGTGTGTCTTCGTGGCCAAGAAGGACAAAGGTATCCTGGGGGCCATTAAGAAGAGTGTGGCCAGAAGGCCGAGGGAGGTTCTCCTCCCCCTCTACTCTGTCCTGGTGAGGCCACATCTGGAGTCCTGTGTCTAGTTCTGGGGTCCCCGGTTCATGAAAGACAGGGAACTACTGGAGAGAGTCCAGCAGAGAGGGCTGTGGGGATGACTGGAGGACTGGAGCATCTCATATGAGGAAAGGCTGAGAGAGCTGGGTCTGTTTAACCTGGAGAAGACTGAGAGGGGAACTTACCAATCCTTAAAAATATCTAAAGGGTGGATGTATAGAGGATGGGGCCAGGTTCTTTTCAGTGGTGCCCAGCAACAGGAAAAGGGGAAAAGGGCACAAACTGGAATGCAGGAAGTTCTAGCTCAACATGCAGAAAAACTTTTTCACAGTGAGGGTGACAGAACACTGGGACAGGCTGCCCAGGGGGGCTGTGGAGTCTCCTTCTCTGGGGATATGAGAAACCTGCCTGGACACAATCCTGTGCAACCTGCTTGAGGTGATCCTGCTTTAGTAGATATTTTGGAGCAGATCATCTCCAGAGGTCCTTTCCAACCCCTACAGTTCTGAGATTCTGTGATTCTATGTTTTCATACACAGAGAATAAATTTTGAGCACACAAATGTAGGTTTAGAACACAGAGATGTTCTTAACAAACCCAAAACATTTACAAACTTTGGCCTGTATAAGCAACAAAAATGAGTGAGTTCTTGCTCTGTCATGGCTACTGAAAACTACCAATAGCCACACACTGCTTGTTTGAAGAACAACAAACAAATGAAAATTGAATCTTCACCAGAAAGGCCTAATGGTCAGAATTTGAAAATATTTTTTTAATATCAAATCATGTGCAAATCGTTCTGATCTGCCTCCATCAACCAGATGTAATTTATTTACTGTTCATGAGGTTTTTTTACTGTTTTTTTACTGTTTTTCCAAAGCATCCATGCAGAGGTCATGCTTTAGTTAGAATAGCACTGTGGAATTTCCTAATGTGGATACAGTATAAATATTTGCAGAATGTTGGCCTTCAACTTGTTCTAAGAATCTAACCAAGCCAAAATATTTTTTGTATTATTTAGTAGCTTTTGGGTAACATTCTCAGGACTCAATCCTGAAAAAGTGTGTTGTAAGCCCTGTTTTTTTTCTGACTGCCTACATGTAATAAATAACTAATTTTTCATTCACAGAGGAAGTTGCTGACCCAGTTGCTGTAGATGAATGAGTTAACAATAATTTCCAAGTTACTGAATTCATTAGGGAAGATGAAAAGAAATTTGTCTGAGTTTTATTTGGTTTTCAATTAAGATGCATTAATTCTGTGATATCAACTATAAAAATAGAATCATAGAATCATAGAATCTCCTGAGTTGGATGGGACCTGTAAGGATCAAGTCCAACTCCTGGCTCACAATACACAGGGCCAGCCAAGCCCAGATGCTTCTTGGACTCAGTCAAGCTCAGTGCTGTGACCACTTCCCTGGGGAGCCTGTGTCAGTGCCCAACCACTCTCTCAGGAAAGAACCTCTTCCTAATATCCAACCTGAACCTCCCGTCGCATCATCTTCTTTTTGCCTTTTTTAAAAAGGTTTCTAATACATTGTCGTGGTTTCCCCCCGGCTGTGGGCCGAGATCCACACAGCTGCCTGCTCCTTAAAGTAAAAGAGCAGGGGAAGAGGGAAAAAGGGGGGAACAAGGGAAGGGAAAAGGAAGGGGCAAATAACTCCAAAACCAAGAAACTAAGAGGCCCGTGGGTTGGGATAAGGATAGTTTACTAAGATAACAGAAAGATAAAATATAACAATGCTAACAGGACTTTAGAGCAAAAGAATATGAAACTATTGATACACAATGCAGTTTCTCCCCGAACCACACAACTCAGGCCATACCACCCAGAGCTGTCCCGGAACCCGACCGTCCCCCCAAGAAGCACGCGTCCCGCCACCGCCCCTCTTCCTCCTCCCCTCAGCCCCCCATTATCCTGGGCAGGACGTAATTGGCATGGAATACACTCTTTGGCCCATCTGGGTCACCTGTCCGGGCTTCGCCCCTCCTTTTCTCCTGAATAGAGAAATACAAAGAAGCTGAGAAAGTCCTTGACTGTCTGACTGCAACTAAGAACATCAGGGTGTTCTCAGCACTGCTTTCATTTTAACTCCCAAACACAGCATTCCATCAGCTCCTACAAATGAAGTTAACTCTATCCTGACTGAAACCAGGACATACATGCAGATTTACAATGGAAACGAGCTGCACATAAAGACTACTTCTGGATAAGAAGAGGTTTGTCTTCTTAGCCCTCTGTAAATCACACATCTGAAAACTGATGTGTTATCTCCCACTGAAACCCACTGTAATAACACCTCTGCTTCCGACATTTGCATTTAGGAAGGAGTCATCTCATGCTTCACGTCTTCTTCTCAGAATAAGCTCTCTCTCCTCTATTTACCTGGCTCAATTGAGTAATTCGTACTATTTTCCTGCCTGACAGGTCTGCCAAATTCTCAGAAATCAGTTAATGACTGCAAAACCTTACTGTCAAAATAATATTCTACTATAATCTTGTTAAACCCTGATTTCCAAAGATGTTTTTTGTGATGATTACAAGCCCTGTCCTAAGGACTGTTCCCAACGTTACTATACTGCTATGTATTTGTAAAGAACGTGTTCAAAACCACTCATCCTGAACGGCCACTGGTCACTACTGCGGTTTTCCCGCCATGTCACTTCCCTCCTCAGCTTACACATGTAAAGGTCTGACTCTGTATATTACTGTGCACCTCAAGTAGGTGCATCTCAAAAATTACTTTGCACGATTTTCATTTTATGCATATAATTGAGCGGGACAGAGAAACGCCAAACGATTCTTTACCGTTTTTTAAGCATAAGAGCTAGATTTTCCCCCTAATATAAAATCCATAACTGCAGGGATTTTGGGGGTTAACAGCTCTGCAAGATCCTGGATTCTCCAACTTCCCCCTCCTCCAGCACATCATTCTATAAGCAGCCCTTCGAAGAGCGAAAAGCCGCCCCCGCTGCCCAGCCCCGGCAGGGAGGTGTGCGTGTGGGGTGAGGCGAGCGGCCAGCCCGGCGGAGCGGCTGCCAGCCGGGGCCCTGACACTGGCAGGAGCTGGCACCGAACGCCAGCCCTCGGCCTGCCACAAACCAGCTTCTCGATCCCCCCTCTCGGCCGGGGTCAGCTGCCCTCTGCCTCAGGAAGGGGACAGCCGTTAGGGGCGGCCGGTGGCTGCTCTCCCTGCCCACTCCCTCGGAACACACCATGGGCCCGCGGGGCTCTAGAGAGCACGCGCAAACCCACCCCTACCCGGCCACCGTCGCCTCCCCCTCCTCAGCCACTTCCGCCTGTGCGCGCCCCGCCCCGGCCCCGCCCCTTTCGGCCAATCACATGAGCGGGCGCGGGGGCCGCCGGGAGTGGGTGCTACCTGGGGGGCTCCGCTGAGGCGCAACATGGCGGCGCTGGCCGCTTCCTGAGCGGGTGCTGGCCGCTTCTGAGCGGGTGCTGGCCGCGGCGTTGGGGGCAGGCGGCCGGAGCGGGAGCCGTGAGGGGTTCAGCGGCGGGTATTCAAGGGAGGAAGCCGGCGGGGCCGGTTGGTGAAGACCGGAGGAAGGTGGCGGGGCCGGCTCGGTCCCTCGGGCGGCGGCGATGGCCCAGTGTGTGCAGTCGGTGCAGGAGTTCATCCAGGACTCGTTCGTGCCCTTGGTGGCCGCGCTGTGCAGCGAGGAGGCGGAGAGGCTCACCCGCAAGAACAACCTGAGCTTCGCCGAGCTGGTGAAGCCCTTTTGCCGCCTCACCTCGGAAGGTCGGTGCCGGGACCGGAGCGGGGTGCGCGGCTTGTTTACATGGGGCGGGGAGGGCGGCGCCGCCGCCGCCTCTCCCTTCCGCCCGGCGGCCTCTTAGGGGGCGAGGGGGTCCCGCCTGGCGCTGCCTCTGTCTCCGCGCCGCCTCTGCCCTGCTGCCCGGCAAGACTGAGCCGAGCGGAGGCGGGCGGGGAGACCCTTTCCTCCGGTCCGTGTCGGCGGCCACTCGGTCGGGTGTTAGGGGGAGCCGTGACGGGCTCCGCGGCGGTACACGTTTGCTGCGGTGGCTGCGAAGTCTCTTGAGTTCGATCTGCTCTTCTCGGTGGGGCCTCGGAAGTTAGGCTTTTCATGGGGACACCTCAGAGCACGTGCCTGAAGAGGAAGGGGACTGTAAATCTAGCTCTTTCGAGCTGATTTGCCTTTTTTTTTGAAAACGACTTTACTATTACCTGGCTAATGTTTGTACCTGACTCCAGCTGCTGGTCTCAATGGATTTCACGTGTGTGGTAGGGCTGTCAGTAAAGTACCGAGTCACTGAAGGTATGATCATTCTTTAAGAAACAATAGTTGTAATTTCAGCTGCTGGTGTTTCTTTCACTCTCCTGTAGTTTTAGCATATATACTTTTTTTTCCTCCTGATCCTTCTGAGAATAAGACCTGTGTAAAGAGAAGGTGGGTATCAAGTTGGTTATGTGGCATAGGTAAAATGGCTATGTAAGATGCCAACAAAACTGGAAATTAACCACTTAAGAGAACCAGTAGCATTACTGAGAATCCTGTCTGGATTTATTTGTTTTTTTTAATTTAACTAAGCTGTGTTTTTCAAGCTACTGCTTGCAGGACAGCAGTTGGAACTGAACTGCTTGTCAGAATAGCAACGAAGTGACAATAGTCAGATTTGATTTGACAGACACTTACTTAGACTTCAGTCTCCTTATGTCATGTGTTGAGGATGCAGTGCAAAAAAATAGAAGCTTGTCCTGTCACTTAAGTTAGAATTTTCCACTGTTATTTTAAAAAAATGGCAACAACTTAAAAGCTAGTGTGTTTTTTATGGTCTGTCTTAATTCTGTGGCAAGTCTCAATAGCTTGCTAACCATAACTTGTTTATAAATGTTTTTCCCTTTGTTAAGCAATACTTGTGAGCTATGTGAGAATTCAGCAGAGATAAAAATAGTAACTGCAGAAGATCACATCTTGAAGTTACTTAAAGAACTGTTTAGGTTCGTTGGTAAAAGGCTTTCCAAATGCAGCTAGCAAACAAAACCAGGCAGACTATTTAAAATATGAACCCTTGGTTCTGAAGAAGACTGAATTCTGTTGTCACCTCGTTGTAATTCTTTGTTCCAACTACTGTAATGTTTAAGGAACTTGTAAACCAGAATCATCCTTCATGGTCCATCCCCCCCAAATAAATTGCAGACCTCAATGTTATGTCAATGGTTATAAACTAAGCTCTTTTAATAAAGAGGTTAGTTGTGGCTAAAGAGTAGGCTCCCTCCCTGGATGTAACATAAGACTTTGAGTCTATCACTTGAGAGACCAATACTGACTTGACTTCTGCTTTCTTCTAAAAACTTCTAAAGTTTCCTGAAGTCTCCACTGTAGTGTACTGCCGTGTAGTAAATAAAGGACACCTTTGGAACTGCATCTAAACCCCCATGATACGCTTTTAATTTCCTAATTTTTGTAGCTGTGGCCATTGTGACAAGTCTTTAAGAAGGGGGATCCTTGGTGTGACTTTGACAGTCTGAACTGTCCTATTCAAAAACCTGACCTGAGGGTCAGAGAACAAACAAGCTGAAGCTTTGTACAGTGGGTTTTGTTGCTGCACTGCTCTCTCTGTATTCTGATTCAACAGGCTGCAAGTTTGACTGCAGTTCTTCCCTCCAAGTGTGACTTCCTCTTCTAGCTTCATGGAATACATGTTATTGCATGCTATGTGTAACTTCTTGTGGTGAAAGCCAGTGTGTGTGAGGGAGGAAAACAGGCATTTTCTTCAGCAGAAGAGTTGTTCAGTACAGCAGAATTCCTTGTGAGTTTGTACATGCTAAGAAGTTTCTCAGGCTGCAGGACTCGTGGAGCTCTGACAGGGAAACATGCTTGTTACAGTCTGCACAAACACTGTTGCTATGTTAATAATTGGATTTCTTGTGCAAGACCTGGAAACGTAGGGTAGTTCTTAAATTCTTCTATCTTAATATGTTTGACCAGAGTTAGCAGCGGAAAGTTTTCCTGTGGTGCTTTTCATGTCCAGTTGAGAAGATGAGGTGTGATTTATGATCTGATCATGGTACAGCAGAACATGTGTACCTGCATGTGCCTTCACAGGTGTGTGTTTCACTGCTTATGTCTGTTTCGGTGTCTTGACTTCTAAGCACAGCCTTTCTTAGGGGAGCATGAAATGCTGTCCTCTTTATTAATCAAAGTCTTCTGTCTTTATTTAATAGCTATTCTGTTGAGTTTATAATGGAAAATTGGATTGATTAGTGTTCAATCTCTGTAGAAATAAGATGACCTTTGTACTTGTGCAGAAATTTAAAGTACATGTGTTACTTCCTGAACTTGTATAATTTGGACAGCTCAGACACTGATTTGCTACTGCATGGTTAGAGTCTTGTCACAGATTTTTCTCTATAAAGTTCAGGATTTACATAGCTTATGAAGCTGCCGAAGGCTGCATATTCATCAGTGTTCTTGCTCAGAGAAGCAGTGCAGTTATGAAAGGAATTTCCTGATTTATGTGAGAAACAGTTTTGATAAACAGGCTAAGCTGAGCTTTGTCCTGTGCAGGTGCAGTTTGTCCTTCACACGTTAACAGAGATGTGAAGGCTCAGACCTCTGCTTGATTCTTCAGGTGATGTTAAACCACAGGCTTGTGGTTGCTCAGTCCGAGGAGACTAGGTTATATCTAATTTCAAGTAGAACCTCACAAACGCACATAATGTAGAGGCAGGAGGCTCTGCAGTGGTCGGCATGAATCTACTCATCAACTTCTGCCTGTCAGGAACTTGCTAATGTTGGTCTTGCCAAAAATACCCTTGCAATATAGCAAATTTTGATGGGAGGAAATCCCGAGCACAGGATCAAGATGCTCCTTGCTGTCATCTTTAGCTTCTTGTCTTTCATAAGTAAGTCACTTTCTGCTTAAAGGAGAAATAGTTTAAAAAGTTGGAGAACAACTTGTGTCCAAAGTCTATACTTTAGAGGAAAACAAGAATCATATTTTAGTAGAGACACCAAGGCTGAGTTTTAGTATCACGGATGCACTTAGTAACAAACTTAGTTGTCTGTTCTCCCACTTCCTCTACGTTTGATCTTTTCAGCAGTCATGTGGCAGTGGGGTTGATAATTTACCTATATGATAAGATGGAAAATAATTACCCCCTTCAGCTTTCAGTGCTGAACTGGACCTGTTAAATTTAGGTAGCATGTTTGTTGCCCTTCTCTGCGTTGGGATGAAGCAGTTAAATCAAACTTACAGATGAGAAAAAATACAGGTTTTTAGGCTGTTTTGGGCAGGATCACTTCTAAACAGCTTCACACTGTTTTCCTGGGCTAGAGCTTGGTAGTGAATGTGTGACTGAGGAGGGTAAAACTACACCAGTCTAGACTTGAACTGTCATAGAAATCTGCTTTACCAGCTAAGATGGACTGTGAAGATGTTCTGTGTGACCTGGCTTGGGCTGCATAGTTACTGTTTCTGAAAAGGTGTGAGGTGCTCTCCAGGCTGAAAGGAACTAAAAATGATGTTTCAGACCTTCATGGTGTGAATTTTGTGGGTAGTTGCAAGGTGAGGAGAAACCCAAGTTTTCCTTTGTGCTGCCCTTTATCTGTTACACAGTGGTTTGTGAAAATTAAATGCAAAGGAGTCCAGGGCTGTGCTGGGTGGCGTGTGGTAGCACCAGGTAGGTAGCCACACTAGTTGTGTCCCTCATGCACTTAGTCTGGCTTGTTTGGTGATGCTTGTGGTTTGAAGTGGGGAAAATGACATGAAAAAGTAGAGCAGACCCAAAATTGTAATGTCTGTAGAAAATGTCATGTGTTTGTGTTTTTAAAAAAAAAAACCCACCACCACAACAGATGGCTTGAGGGAGCAAGTTTCACAAAGATTCTACAAAGGGAGCTCTGCACTTACAAGTCATGTGAAGCTCAAATTATTCCTTATGGTAAAAGGAATTAGGCTGCAGCCCAACCAATGTTTAGTGAAAAGATCAGAGCTAGACCTTAAGTAGGAAAGTGAGCCAGTACACAAGTATGTGTAAATAACAAAAAAAAGCAACCAAAAAACTCCACCAAAAAAATAAACCCAAAACCCACCCTCCCTACCATCTTTGTTGTCTATCATGAGTTGTTTTTTGAAGAATAAACCCACCAAAACAAAAGCAAGGACTTGGGCGATAAAAGCAATCACATATCACTAAAGAAAAGAGTGAAATTTGCTTGTGGTGATGTTTTTTTTTAAACATGGAAAATAAAGGTGCCTTGTGCATAGCTGTTACAGTCATGTGGAATTTCAACTTTAACTTTCAGTTAAATGTTGTTGTACGTTGTCTTGCTGGACTCTGCTGTTGCCCTGTCCTTTAGGCTTGGTACTGACCCCTTTGCATGGGCTTGGGACTCTTTCTTTGGTGGTGGTTTCTGTCTGATGGCTTTCTTGGAGAACTTGGTCTCAATGGGAGGAAAATATTTTTTTGGATAAGGAACATGAAGACAAAACAGCACAAGTTACTGTTTGCTAAGGCTGATACCACCCTTTTAAAGGCTCATTTTAATGACAAACCTGTTTATTTTTTTGAGTATTATTTTCATTGGTAACAGTGTGCTTCATATTTTCTAACTAAGCAACTTCACACCAAAAGCTTAGATGCTTGCCAGCTGTTTGTAGTGCTGTCTGAAGGAGTAAGTCTATGGACACTTTCACTGCGTTGCTGGGACTCTATTTTGAAGCTGCATGCAATAATCCACTCTTTGTTGGCAAAACTCTCATGCATAATTCTCAAATCAATGTTTAATACTCAAGACTATTTTGGGATTTCAAACAAGCATTTAAAAGTAAATTGGGAATGTTGGTATTACTAGTATTGATGTGATTTTTAATTGATTAATTTTAACCAAGAGTTTGTCACTCAAGAAATGTAACTTCAGTTAAAATTCTTTTAAGATAATTGAGTTGTGTGATGCCATTTGGAGAACTGAAGAGTTCTGAAACCGTCTGTTTGAAAGAAAATCCAAACAAACTTATACTGTCGTATTAAAAATAAGAGGGTATGTTCATTTTGGATGAACTAATGCTGTGATGTCCCTGTCAAGTTTCTTGAGTGCTGTTCTTGTGTACTGGGGCTTTCTTGGAAAGTGATGACTTTTTTGGAACGTGAGATGTGGTGCCCATATGTGGGTGCTATAAGGCTTTTGGTCAGAGCTCAGTATGTTCCATGAGGAAGGAGGTGCAGCAGGGGTGCGTGTGATTTTTGAGCGGATAACTGTACGAACTAAGATCCTATGCTATCTTTTCAGCAGTCTGGTTAGATGAGCCTAATGTTGAACATTAAGCAATTTTTCATTCTTGCTTTCCCCCTCCTCCATTTTTTCTTACTTGAGTATTATGGGCTGTGATGTAAAATAGATTAAGAGGCTTAGTGCTGAACGTAAACTTTAAAGAAACAATAGAGTCTCTTGGTGAAATACTGATTTTTGGGTAACAGCTTTAACTTTTATACTTCTTAACAAACCCTGTGTTTTTTCTTTTTTAGCTCACATGAGAGATCCTAATAATCAAGTTCACATAATTAAAAATTTGAAGATTGCTGTCAACAACATTATTACTCACCCACCTCAGTCCGGTGCCATTCGGAAACTGTTGAATGATGTTGTGTCTGTCAGTCAGCCTGCTGAAGGACTAGTAGCTAATGTGATTACAGCTGGAGATTATGATCTCAACATTAGTGGTATGTAACGATACTCTGTTTTTCATAACCTGTATTGGAATTCACTGCAAAGTTTTTTAGCTTTGATTTCAACTTCATGGCATGTATTAAAATTACTATGAGTTGATCAGGTTTGAGTCGTTCAATCTGAAGATCCAGTAAAATAGTTTTGGTTTTATATAATGGTAAAAGACTGGTTGAACTTAATGTTTCCTAATGTAATTCTTATGAACGTGTCTTAAACGTTATTTGAATGTTGAAAATGATCATGCTTTGGCTGTGTTAATAGGTTGTCAAATGAGAGCTTTTCTTGTTACAAAACTTTATCTACTGACTTGCTACACTTGGCTGAATAAATATCAGAACTCATTTGTAATGTTGGTAGTAACGTATACCTTTATGTTGAAGTTAGTGTTCCTGGCTGCTGCTTTTTTTCCCCTTGTGATTTGTTGCTTAATGCATAGAGTTCATTGAGTTGGTGAAGGTTTGGGAAAAAAGTTGGAGAAAAGGTGTCCTTTTTTTTTTTTTTTCCACCCCTCAAACTCAGTGCTTCATATTTTGCTGTCAAAAGGAGTGGAGTATTCTAAAAATGAGGGTTTTCTTAGATCTCCAAGGCATATAAGGCATTGTAAATGAGATCTGATCTTGAGAGCTGAGAAGACTATACTCCTCCCAATTAAGACACTAATCCATTAAAACCCTTGAGTACATACTTAATTCAAAGCATGTATGCATTGCCCTATTTAAACATGAGTAATTTATTGTGCTTAAAGTTCACTGTGCGGTGAGAATTCAGCTCTGCTGTAACAAAAGACGAATGAAATTTCATGAGGATTAGTAACTGATGCCACAGTATGTTGATTTTTAAGTTGATGATGAAAAATTGTATACTTCTACATTTTTGATACCTATTTTACAAACCATGTCCTGAGCTTGGTGTGAAATACTGATGGTTAAGGAAAAAACTTGAGCCTCGAAAATCTAACTTCTGAGAGCTATTGGGAACAGCCCCCTCTTTCATTTTCCATGTCCTCATTTATCTGTGAAACTAATGAATTACCAATTTTTTTGTGAATTTTTTTTGTGTGGGAAAGTCTGCTTTAATTCTAGCAGTCAGAAGACTCTATTAAAGCAGAATGTTTTCAGAGAAGAGACTTCTATAACATTTCTTATGGTCTCAATTTGGAAGCAGTGTTGGAAGGGGGAAAGAATAGTGGCTCTATGAAGCCATGCATTGTAGTTGTCAAAGCAAGTAACTTCTTTCCTTACGTGCTGCTGGACCCTCAGATGTACAAAGTACTTGACTGTTCTATGTATCTCAGTGATCAGGTTCACATTTCCATTCAGACTGGCTATATGCTTATTTGACAGAAGTGCATAACCTGTTTAAGATCATACAGGAGGACAAAATTATGGAACAGCTCTGTAGTTTTGTGATACCCTGTTTTTGGGCTTTAGTACAAAACACTGGTACAGCATTCTCGATTAAACTTGGGTCCCATTGTATTGTAGGAGGATGTAAGGAAGTCTCTATCTTGTGAGAGTTCCTCTTCTACGTAGAAAATACAGTTTCCAAGAAACTTTTTCAGAGCATTTTATTGAAAACCAATGGAAACATTAATTCCTGGCAACAAACCCCAATATTTAGGCACGGAAATGTGAAATGTTAAAATCCATTCTCTAATTTGCTCTTTTTCTTTTGCTGAATTATTTTTCTAGGACAGCAATATTAAAACATATTAACATAATCTTTAATGATGGTCAAGTGTGGTCTGAAGGAAGACATAAACATCATGGTTAAGTTTCTGGCACTGGCATCACGATCCTGCTCTCCTTTTAGAAAAGTTATGGAATTGCTGTGATGAATTGGATTATTTGTTTGTAATCCTTCTTTAAGACTGTTGAACAATAAGTGTAACATGGTTCCAAAATCTTCTCAGAAGCCTGGTTGATTGCTGGAAGGGTGCTTACGTTCAGCCATGCCGGCCTCGCCCACGTGCTGGTGCATGTGGAAAGGGAGGAACTGAATGCTTGAGTTGAGAAGGGAAAAATAAAATTCAGCTGCATTGCTTCCCTGGATATGTTTGTCCAGGGCTGTACAATGCTAATGCTGGCATGCAGCATTGCAGGAGTATGATGGAGATAAAGGAGAATGTTTGGGCAACCACTTCTAGCAGGTAACATCTTCAGTTAGTTTAGTATTACAGGCTGAGAGTCTCAGAAGTTAGTGTCTTGCACTTCTAGTATTTTCTAACTAGAAAAATAGAAATAATATCTGAAGAAATATAACTTTATATATTTTAATTTTATTAAATAATTAAGAGTCCGGAATTTGGGCTCAACCAGAAATTAATACTGAATTTTATTAAAGTACACTGTCAAATGTTGAGGAGCCTGAAATGTTCATGTTTAAGGTTAGTTGGAATCAAATGTCTTCAGTCCCTGATGGGCCTGTGTGGTATAGATTTTCTACCTCATGCTACCAGAGCATAAAAGCCAATAGTGTGTTTGCACTTGACCCTTTTTAGTATAATAATATCATGTTTTTTCTATCAGATCGCTCAGTTAAGGCTAGTGTTCCTTGGTACAGTAATTGGAAAGAGACACTGATGGAACTGAACACATCCACGTTTTATTCAGGTATTTTTTGTGGTTGGTGCCAATCTGCCAAATTGCCCTTTATTCCTTTTCCATGTGCCCCATCCACCTTTCCTTACCATCTGCTGCAACTGTTTAGCACCTTTCTTGGCGTAGATGTGTGTTCCTCCATTTTTTCCCCTCTCTCAAATGAAAAATTGTTGGTGATGGTTGTTTGATTTTTCTTTTAGTCACATTTCTATTCCTGTTAATCTAAATCATTTGGTCTTTCCATAAAGTCACTAAGTGCAGAGTGGTGGTGGGAAATGACCTGATGCTATCAAGGCACTGTCTTGGCTGTATATTGTCACTGTTCTGCATTTCAGATGTAAATTTCAAATGCATTTCTGCTTCTCTATAGGACTTCCTACTAGGAGGATAGTATAGCATAGTGCTTTTTGAATTGCATCTGAAGTGCTGACTGTTCTTAGCACATACACACCTCTGCTATGTTGACATTCTTTCTGGAGTATGACTCTTAAAAAGCTTTCTAATACATTCTCCCATAAAACTTCCTGCTAACAAAACACATGTGAAGCTCCATGGTGTGGTCTGCAATAGTCAGGTTTTGATGTTTTTCAGTTTTAGATACTAAGAAAGCTTGTGCCTTTGGTTTAGTAATAGCTGTCCTTTTAATAGTGTCTGGTCAGATGCTTCTAAATGCCTACCTTTCTGAATGTGCTAAGGTACCTGTATCTGTGGAATTCATCTCGGTAAGTCAGATAGCTAAAAAGTACAAAACATAATGAAATAACTTCCTTAAGCTGTTATGTACAGTTATTACTTACCAGTTTGTTTTCTTAACATTTTCTGAACACATGAAGAAAGTTAGCCTAAACCTCAGTTCTGCTTATTTAGCATATTGGAAACATGTTACTGGAAAAATGCAAAGCATGCAGGTCTGTGTACCTAAATGGCAGTGTTGCTGTGCACTGGTGGTATAAGCTGTTACCAAATGTAAAAAATTCACAGGTGTAAAAGTACAGTTTCTATTTCAAATATGATGCATGTTTCTTATTTTAAGTGTCTACTTAAAGATGATTACAGCCCTGTAAATGTTCTTGAGTGAATACTGTTAATGTTTGTTGTGGTTATGTAGAGGGAATCCAGTAGCCTTTGTAGCGGCTTCCAAGGTTCTTAGTAGGCTTGAATGAGAGAGGGGAGGGGGCAAAACCCACCACACAACAAAACAAAGTCACAGCCCTGATTGTAGCTGTGGTGGACTTTTTTTTTTTTTTTCCCCTCTGTGATTCAGTTGTGAAACAGAAATGGAAAGCTGATAACAGAGCTTGAAACTAAAATGCAGCTGAAATTTCTGCCTTAAGTAGTTCAGCAGTGTTTGGATTGAACCTGAGCTGCTACAACGCTTTGTTATGCTTGTGCAAAATATGCATATGAGTCACTTGCTCATGGTTTGTTTTTTTTAATTTAAATAGCTGGCATATTTACATGTAGGCCTTAGTAAAGACAAGAGCTTTTTATACCCTAAATGAGTGCTCAGAGAACAGTTGCTAGAAAAGCTGTACTCAAAAGCTATACTCAAAAAGCTAAACTCAGAAACTAGGTGCCTCCTATTGATCTGTTTGGAGAGAGATGCTGGCTGCTTGACTAAGTTCTAGTATGAAGTGTGACTGTCTGACTTGTGGGTGGATGAAGCTGATAATGTAAGGTGGCCTGACCATGTAGTATTAAACAAAATGCATCAACTCAATGCACTGAAGATAATTCCAATGTAAATATTAAACTAAATTTCTGAAAATTGGCTAAGAAATCAAGGTAGTGTTGTTTGGTTTTTTTTGGGGGGGTGGTGGTTAGGGGAGGTTTGCAAAGCATAAGAATTTCTAATGTGAATTAAATTAAGGAGTGTGTTTTCTTAGGGCTACACGAAGAAAATACTTTCAGAATTTTGTCTTAATGCTTTTTTATGTACTAGTTACTGTTTTCTAGTATGCAGGTGAGTTTACACTGGATTGCCATTAACCTCAGAGTGAAATAAGATTATTGGAAACCAACTGATTTTGCTTTGGGATCTTTTTTCTACTCAAGGGAGAAAGTTTCAGAATTGAGATGGTATAAAAGAAGCTTAAAAGAAAATAATACTTTGTTGCTTGAATTGGAGTGGAAAGAAACAAACAAGTTTTAAGTTTGTGTGTTCTGTGGATGTCCCAGACTTGGTTTCTTTTGATTTGTTGCTCAGAGAAATTAAATCCCTAATGGAACAGGGCATTTGAACATGGCAGGTTAACATAAGGTGTTAATGGCACAACTGGGATCTGAACTTTTAGTTTTTTGGATTTCTGCTTTGCCAGCTGACACCTGAACTGTCTACTTTAGCAGAGTAGAGGAGGGGGACTACTGTCAAGCCAAGTCACATACTTATTCTACACACTCAGAAATGAATTTTGCTTCTCAGTCCATTCTTCCATCCCTGGCTGAGAAAAATTCATCAGCTGTTAGAAGAACTATTTATTTTTTTCTTTCCCAAGTGCATGATTGTGTTTAAAGGGGTGGCAAGGAATAGTTACTCTAACAATGACTGAATACATGTGGGCCTACCGTACTGAGGAAGTTGGTGCTTAAGACACTACTCCGTTTCACAGGATTTTCTTCAACGTGTTACTGGCTATAACCACTTGGTGTATTTTAGATGCTTTCTCCTTAGACTGTTTCTCTCTTCTTGCCCCTGCCATGCAAACCTTGTCAGAGTTTGCAAGCTTCACTCTTAGGTGTAGTCTATCATGTTTCCTTTTCATGAATGAATAAACAGAATGATTTTTGCTGCTTATTCTAATTAGTCTTGTTTTGTTTGTTTCAGCTACTACTCCTTGGTTTGAGTCTTACAGAGAGTGCTTTCTTCAGTCCATGCCTGCATCAGATCATGAGTTCTTAAACCACTATGTTGCATGTATCCTTTGAGTGTTACAGATCTCTAGTGAAGGCTGTTACAGCTAGCTGCACAGATGTAATGTGTGAGACTTCTTTGAAAATTCGCATTATCTTTTTTCAGTATATCTGACTATACACAGGAATTTCATAAGGGAATCAAGGTTTTCATTGTATTTGGTTTTTTTTTAAACCACACTTTTTTAATGTCAAGTAGAACTCTAAGGTAGTAACTGTAAACTGAAATTTCCTCATGCTAAAATGCTTTCTGGGGTAGCTCTGTAGGTATCTGGCTGTCCCTTACGTACAACAGAGGCTTGTGTGTTTAGAATGCACCTGCTGCTTTTTATAGCAAATGGAGGGGGAGGTTAGAGAGAGGGTGTTCTGGAAAGTTGCTCAACTTTTAACTATTTTTAACAAAAATGTCTTGAAAGATGCCTAAATACTTTTGCTTTTTTTTTACTGTAACTTAGGCCTAATTTGCTTACCTACAGGGAAAATAAAAATACACCCTGTTTTATGATGTATTTGGTCTTTAGTTTTACAATGATTATAATAGTGCAGGTTTTGTAGCACCTACTCTGTTCCCAAGTCTTTACTGCACTTTATCACTTTAGTATAGTGGAACAGGTATGTTCCTAGCCATTAGAGAACTATTTGTGCAGAATTAACTTGGTAAAATACTTGTCTTTGACTTCTAAATTTTAGAACAACTTAAAGTACCACTTGCTTTCTTTAATGTGTTTGAATAGATGTAGAAGTGCAGGATATGTTCCTTATTAATGATTTTAGTTGGATTTAGGTACAAATCTCAATGCTTCTGCTTTTTACGTTTACTTGCTGATGATACCAAGCTGGGTGGTGAGATTTATGTGCCAGAGGGACCTGGAGAGGCTGGAGAAGTGGGCCCAGGTGAACATCATGAGATTTAACAAAGCCAAGTGCAGGGCTGTGCACCTGAGTTGAGATAAACCCCATTATTTATACAGGTTAGGATGTGATGTGCTGGGAAGCAGAAGCAGCCCTGAGGAAAAGGGCTTGGAAGTACTTGTGGATGAGAAGCTGGACATGAGCCACCAATGTTCATCTGCAGCCCAGAAGGCAAACCACATGCTGGGCTGCATCAAAAGAAGTGTGGGCAGCAGATCAAGAGAGGTGATTCTGCCCCTCTCTGCTCTGGTGAGACCTCACCTGACATACTGTGTCCAGCTTTGGAGCCCTCAACACAAGAAGGACTTGGATCTGTTGGAGCGTGTCCTGAGGAGGGCCACAAAAATGATCAAAGGGATGGAGCACCTCTCCTATGAAGACAGACTGAGGGAGTTGGGCTTGTTCAGCTTGGAGAGGAGAAGGCTCCAGGGGGACCTTACAGCAGCCTTTTAGTGCCTGAAAGGTGGTTGCAGGAAAGCTGGGGAAGAACTGTTCACAAGGGCATGTAGCAATAGGACAAAGGGTAATGGGGTTAAACTAGAAACAGGAGATTTAGGTTGGATGTTAGGAAGAAGCTCTTCAATATGAGGGTGGTAGATCACTGGAACGGGTTCCCCAGAGACATAGTGGAGGCTTCATCCCTGGAGATATTCAAGGCCAGGCTTGATGGGGCTCTGAGCAACTTGATCTAGTGAAGATGTCCCCGCTTACTGCAGGAAGGTTGGTCTATATGCCCTTTAGAGGTCCCTTCTAATCTAATGCAGTCTGTGATGCTAAGATGTGGTTGTGTTTACGAATACTGGCTGATACTGTTGCTCAGGTGATATGTGAAGTCCCAAGTCTTAAACTGAAGTAAACTGAGGGTGAATGCCAATTACATTTTTCATATGTGATCAGTTGGTTTAAAATCTCACACAATAGCTAATAGCTCCTTTATCTGCTTAAACTTGTATTCAGTGTCAGAACCGGAGTGAACTCCTGCTTCGTATTGTGTTACAGATGTTAGTTGACTGTTTAAATAGTCTTCTTCCTGAGATTAAGGCTAAATTCTAATTGCTAATACTTTTGTGGGTAGTATGTTTTACAGGCTTAAACACTGGTGGTGTTGTGCTTTGTTTTCTACACTTCCTCTTTCATGATGTGAGCAGTAGTTGGTCCTGGTTTCTTTTCATACGTGTCCTTAACGTGAGTTAAGGTATGCTTGTAGTTTCTTCTAGTGAACCAGAGCCTGTGGAGCAATTTCTGAAGCTGTCCCAAGAACAACATCGAATTCAACATAGTAGTGAATACCTATATCCCAAGTGGTTTATACCAAATACTCTCAAATACTATGTGTTGCTGCATGATGTAAGCACGGGAGAGGAACAAAGGTGAGTCTTCTGCCTTCAGTGAACTTGCAGATGAACTCTTTGAAATCTTTGCATTTATAAATTCTGTTGAAAATAGACATATAGTAGCATCCAATAACTAGTATTCTGATGGTTATCATAGATTTTCTTTAGTAGCATTTTTAGATCTTGTGCTCATACAAAATCAGAAGCTTCTTGTGGTAGATACTTTTTTTGCTAGCTCACTAAACTAATTCTCAAAGATTCTCAGTTTCACTCTTGCATAAGAGGAGAATTTTTGAATAATCTAAAACAGTTTGTTGCAGTACACAGAATAGAATTGGTTTGATATCAAGACAGGGTGTTTTTTTTATTTTTTTCAGAGCTGACTCCATTTATGAAGAGATGAAGCAGAGGTATGGAACTCAGGGTTGCTATTTGCTGAAAATAAATTCTCGGGTGTCCAGCAGAGGAATGGATGAACAGATACCAGATCCTTGGAGTCAGTACCTTCAGAAAAACACTATCCAGAACCAGGTATCATAGTATATAAAAACTGGTTTGAGATGTATGTGAAAACCCACTTGTGTTGTGTTAAATTTTGCCTTAGTATTATGTATGTGTTTCTATAGAACGGGCTAGTAGGCAGTCAGGATGCTTCTAACATAGCTATGCATTTTTGTGGGGGCATAAGATGAGTCCTTTCTCAAAGAACTGTTCTCTGTGCTACTTCAGTTGAAATACTAGACTGTCTGAAATAGACTGGTGGTGGGGCTGAAATAATAAGACTCTTGCTTTATATCTGACAAGAATAAGTAACCTCAGAAGAGCCCTATTTGTAGTGACTTTGTACCTTCATTTTGGTTGATGTTATTCAGTGTTATAATTTGAGGTTTTTCTGTGTCTTTTGTACTGTCTTCCACTCTGGTCTGGTGAGGATGGTGAGAGACTGGCACAGGTTGCCCAGAGAAGCTGCAGCTGCCCCCTCCCTGGCGGTGTTCAAGGCCAGGTTTGAGCAGCCTGGTCTAGTGGAGGGTGTCACTGCCTGTGGCGGGGTGGGGGTTGTAAGGACATAATTTTTGAGGTCACTTCCAACCCAGGACACTTTGTGATTCACTAAGCAGTGTGGGTGTGGTGTTCTGTGGGGGTATGTGTGGGTTTTCTGCAGTCTGGTCTGATCTGGCATCTGCTAAGATGGCAAATGATAGTGTATTTTAGCTCAGGCTTTTGAGTTCAATTTGCCAGAAATATCTGTATTTTTGGCTTCAGAACCAAAAATACTCCTCCTTGAGTTTGCTTTTGACTGGCAGTTTTAACTGCATTTGATTAAAAGGTTTGTTTGTGGAATCATAGTTCTTTACCAAACTTAGCTAGGACTAGAAAGTCAAAGCATCTTGTAAATAATGTCCCACCATAAACTAGTTGAATATTTTTCTTCTGTCCCATGTAACAGGACCATACAAGACTTTTTTTTTTGTATGACCTTGTTCAGGAATTGCTTTAGGAAACATTTTCACTGCTGTAGATATTGCTGTGTAAGAGTTGGAGTTGCTTGCTTTAGCTGAGCACGAAGCTGTTTGAGCAAGCCAGAAGATACTTGTTTCATTTGGTGAATATTACTTTCATATTTACAGTAGGACATGTCCTTAAAGCCTCACAAACTACTTAGGAAAAGAAACATGCTTTCTTAATAATTCAGTGAACTTATTCAAGTTAAGTACTGTTGACTGATGTGTATGTATGCTCTAGTATTCTTAAAATTCTGACTTCTAAAAAACTTTTTTTTCTGGCAGGATTGCTATGAAGATTGTCCATATGCTGTTATTCCAAACAAGAATACTGATCACTTGTTGTCAGATGGCTTAGACAGTGAAATTAAAGGTATTTTTGTAACTTCTATTAAAATATTGATGTGGTAACATTTATGCAGCTGTCATGTCTTGGACAGTGATCACTGGAGTGATTTGTTAGGGAATTCAATGTAATACTTTTCTAAATGCTCAAAGATAATGTAACCTGATGTCAACAATGAAGAAAGTTGTGGTGCTGGTTACTGGATTGGTGGTAATTGATAGGTGTATCTTTTATGAGATGACTGACTTACTTGGCTCATCTCTAGTAAGATTAAATGTAATCTGCAAACTCTGTCAATTAATAACAAATAACCATAGGATTAAATTGTTAATTTTCATTGTAATGAAAGTGCTGCTTAGTGTGCCCTGATGTAGCTTGGAAGCTGAGGTTCTTTTGTCCTTGTTTTTCATTGTAAATCTGGAAATAACAGGTAGTTGCTCAGCCCAGATACTTCATACCTGACTTGAAAGACATAGGGAGACCTAGTGTGTGTAGGAGAGCCTGCAGGTGCCTGAAAAAGTGGCTTTCTAGGGCGTGCATGTAGGCTGCAGTACATACACAGCTTTACATTTTGTGAGTAAAATCCATTAAGGGTTTGCTTTCCAGCTCAGCTTTGCTGAGTGCTATTTAGGGCCAGATAAAGCAGGCTGATAGGGAATAATAAAGAACTGTTTAGGCCTTAGAGTGAAAAGGTGCCTCAGTCTGGTTTGGATAGCTAGGTGCAGTGATGGTCAACAGCCCTTCTCACTGAATTAAAAACTTTGGAGGAGGTGGTTTTATGGTTATGCATTTGTCTTTTTAACCTTAAAATAGAAAAGAGTGAATGGAGCCACACTTCCAAATTTTCATGGATATTTGACTTTGATTTTAATGTTTTCATAGTTTTCCTTCACTGTTGTTGATCCTGTCAGCATATCTGGGGATTCCTTGCGCTGTAGTCAAGAATCAAAGCTGTGCATATTTATTGTAAACTCTATATTTGTGTCGTAGCTCCTGAGCTTCCCTGAGCTTTCTGGAGTGATGTAATACTTGAGTAGCACTCTGGTGCTGTTAGAATAGTTCTGTGTTGCAGAACAATTGGTGAACGGCTTTGCCGAGGAGTTCTGAGTGAAGAAAAGCTTTCAAGTAGGCTAATAAGCACGACATTTAAAACAAAATGTTTAAGTAACTTTATACTCACCTGGGTTTTTGTTTCAATCTTTGAATAGATGGCCTGTCAAATAACTTCAAGACTCACCCCCTTCAGCTGGATCATCCCAGTGGCAGTTTAGATACCACTGATTACCTGAAGGCTACTGCGGCCTTACAAGACTCGAAGAAAGCAAATTCTGGAACACCTCATGGTGCTTGTTTAACACTCACAGATCACGATCGAATTAGACAGTTCATACAGGAATTCACGTTTAGGGGACTTATGCCACATATAGAGAAGACAATTCGGCAACTTAATGATCAGGTCAGTTTACTTTTCAAAACCCTTTGTAATAAGGAAAACAGTTGGGGTCTAAATCCAGTTATCCTAAAATCCATTTTGAAATTATTCCTTCCTTTCACATCTAATGATTCTATGATCTTACTGAGAACTGTAAGTAAATTTAGTTACATTTTTTTTGCTCAATTTGTCTTTTAAAAACCAAAAAAACTCCTATTTGTATTAACGGCGCTTCAGTGCAAGGTGGTTTCTTGGTGAAAACCTGTCTGAACTGTTATCAGGGGTATCTAGCTTTGCTCCTACTATCTTAATATTCTATGCTTCTAGATGATTCTGGCCCAGGGAACAAAATGTACTTTTTATATTTCAGCATTAAAATGTGCAACTACAGTTAAATGTATTTCCATCAATAATTGTTTGCAAAAAGCTGCATACTTCAGTTGCTACCTCTTGACTGGTAGAGAAATGCACAGACAGCCTAAATCAGGTCATCTGTTTTGGTCTTGGCAGTTTTTGCAATTGAATATTCTTCTCTCAAACTAGGATTTTTTTGGAAGTGTGATGGTTAATAGCATGCCTATGTTAATTTAAGGACATGCATTAAAGTTATTTCCATCACAGTAAGGTACTTTATGTGTTTTACAGGGTCTTAAACAGCTGGAGAGATGGATTGGCTTAAATACATTTGTAATAACAAATTACTGTAGCATTAGACCTGGACCCAAATATCAGTCTGTTACCAAAACTCTGAGTTTTGATTGAATTGTCTATTCAAGTTACAGTTTTAAGAAGGAGGAATTTTGATACTAAGTATTATATACTGTATGGCTGACTATCCCTGAAGTGACTTTTGGGGGTTTGTATATGCTAACTATGCTAATGGGTACATAAAGTATCCATACAGGTGTGTACATTAAGTGTAGCAAACAGCCTGACTGTTCAGAACATAAGGAGACATTCCTAGCAGTGCTACAAAAAATAGTATGTTAGTTTTAAAATTATCTTTAAAAAGTGATATGTCTTTTTCTTTGATATTGGGAATGGTAATTCCCTGTGAAAGTTTCCTCTAAGGAGGAAGCTATCTAGAAGAATAAAGTTGTGTAACCTTGCTTGCAGGTGTGGCTAGTACCCTTGACACTTGAAATCAGTGTTTGCAGCGTGGTGGTGGTTTTATGGGGATGGTGATGGAGGGAATGTTCTCTCCTAAATCTAGACTAAGTACATGCTTCTAGGCTGGACTAATATCTTAATATAGATGTTCTGTTAGAGTTCAAACAGATGCATCAAACGTTCTTACAATTGAGATCTGTAGTTTACAGCTACAGTAGTGAACTTGAGCTGTCTGAAACAGAAGTTGCAGTCCATACATTTATTCTGTCTTAGTGTCAGTGACTCATTCTAAAGGAGTCTGCTCTTGGCTATTCTATTGGTTTTTTTAGTTTTATTAGAGAAAAAAAGGCTTAGGAAGCCTTAATGAAGCTTGGGGTTTTATGTTAAATTAACTTCTATGTCTGTCTTTTGCAATGCAGTGCTCTAATTCAGTGTCTTTTCACAGCTAATATCCAGGAAGGGCTTGAGTCGATCACTGTTTTCTGCTACTAAAAAATGGTTTAGTGGCAGCAAGGTTCCAGAGAAAAGTATAAATGAGCTGAAGAATACTTCTGGTTTGCTGTGAGTAATTTCAGTTGTTACCTTTAGAACTAAGCTGAAAATGTACTGTTTTTGTTGGGGGGTGGGGAAGGAAAGCCTGTATTTATTTGATGTTTTGCAAAGTGGACTAAATCAGCAATGTTGTAAAAGATCTTATTTGGGGAAAGCACAAAATCTACTGTGCCCAAATGTGTACAATAAAGGAGTAGCAGAACTTAAAGGAAAAAGGGGATAAAATCGTTCACAGAGTTATTTTCCTGCTATATTATGTGTGTGTATATATATAACAAAGATTTTACATTTTTAGACTAGTAATAAAGAGAAGCTCTAGGCTGCTGTGATTTTTTTTTTTTAAATTAGTGTAAACTTTTTGTTACATAAGCCAAATCCCATATATAGATGTTTTTTGCTACTTATTATGGTTGAGTACAGAATACAGTGCTCTTGTAAGAGCATTTGAGAGCTAAATTAGGCAGATTTTTGTACTATAGCATTTGTATTTTGTGCTAAAACTACACTTTAAACTTTACCAGAATGTGCATTCTGTATGCTTTGTAATTCCCTCTATGAATGAGGATGTATAATCATGAAAAACATTCTCTGCCACTGTCTTATCCTAACCATGAAAGTCCAAATAGTTCTTAGATGTTACTTAGCCAGAGTTAACGTCCCTGACACTTCCATACAGCCTTAAATTATTTTGTGTCTTTAGATTCATATTCAGAATGTTAACTTAAGTTTTCTCTGTTGAACTTGTAAGTGTGGTTTGTTTCCTGCAAAATTGACTAACAAGCATCCGTGGGAATGCATTTGATCTTCACTGAAGTGATTCACACACATAATTGACTAACCAAAAGTTAGACTGATGCTTGCACCAGAACTTGCCTGGTGTTTTGGCGTAATGCAAAGTTTGATATATTTTTTTTTTCTTTCAAGAGAAATGGGGAGAAATGACTGTAGCTGGGGGAACAGTCAAAGCCTTGTTTTTTTTCCCTCTCATACAGCTCTGTTTACTCTAGCAGTTAATCTTACTGAGTGGTTTCAGAGATAGCTGCATACTTTTTTCAGTGTTTCTTGGCTAAGAGGAATGCTTACTTTGAATGTTGGTGGAACAGTGAATCTTGTTAATCAGGAAGTAGGGTGTGAAACCAAGTCACACGTGGCAGAAAGGAAGCAGCTTCCCTTTTCTTAGCTGTTTTTTGGGCAAGGCTGAAGCAATGTGGTTTTTGTTCCTACTTTCTGAATAGAAATTGAGAGGGGAAGACTTTAGAGCATGTTTTGCTCTATTGATTAAAATTATGACTTTGAATTTAAATATTTGTATTTATAGGTATCCACCAGAAGCACCAGAGCTTCAAATCCGGAAAATGGCAGACTTGTGCTTTTTGGTGCAACACTATGAACTTGCATATAGCTGTTACCATACAGCAAAGAAAGACTTCTTAAATGATCAGGCAATGCTTTATGCAGCTGGAGCACTGGTTGGTACTTCATATAACATAAGCATTCTGTGAACTTTTCCTAATAATCTCTATTATTTGTCTGAAAATGGAAAAAAAAAGCATTCTCTTCCACCTCCAAATTTATAATGGTCTTGGCAAATTTGGTGCATATCTTTTAGCAAATCCACAAACGTTCTGAAATCTATTGGCTGCTGTTTTATGATGGGAATAAAGGCATGAACAAAAATGGAAAAGTTAATTAAAATGTGCAATATGGAAAGGAGAATACCTAGAATGCAACCTCCAGCAAAATGGATCTCTAATCTTGTAGTCTGACAGCTCAAACAGGTGTGAAATAATCTTACAGTGTCTCTTGTAGACATTGGCAAACGACTTAGTTGCCAGGAAATCCAGACTATGTCACTATAGAAGTATTAGACCATTCTTAAAGACTCTTCTAGGGGTATAATTTGAGTATGTCACTGCTAAACTTCACTGTAAGCACATACTCATTCATTAATTTATCTTGAGAATGAAGATATATGTGACTAAAATAACTTTCAGTAAGATAAATGGGAACATTGGGGAGAAATAAACTGTGTCATAGACTTTGGTTAACTCGACTGAATTTGAAACTTTACTTCTTAATGCGGTGGAAGAATTCTTGCCCACTGTCCCATTTTGATGCAAAACCTCTATGTAAACATGAACTTTAGTAGCACAGGCAGTTGCTCTGCATTTGGATAATCTGGAAAGCTGTCTTAATTTCTTAATAAATGGTTTGTAGAGGTCTTAAGTATGATTATTTTTTTTTTGTGACCTTCAAGTCTTAGTCTTTACTGTAGAAAAACTATGCTACCCTGTTGTCACCCCATAAGGAAAGAAGTAAGATTTTTGAGCTCGTGTTTAC
The DNA here is from genome assembly GCA_027925045.1 of Hypotaenidia okinawae. Classification (NCBI taxonomy): domain Eukaryota; kingdom Metazoa; phylum Chordata; class Aves; order Gruiformes; family Rallidae; genus Hypotaenidia; species Hypotaenidia okinawae. Next base: position 117,419,675 of record BSDF01000002.1, on the reverse strand, counting down.
TAGGGCTTCCTTGGAAGCTGAGAATGTACGACATCTAAGCAAGACTCAGAGAACAGTCCTCATCCTGAAATAGGTGGTAGTGCTGCTTTAGCAGAAAGATTTCTCCTGCAATAAGAATTTTCTCTTGAACTTATAAAGCAGCACTGAATCAATGCTTCTATATATTGCCAGGGGTACCATCAACTGAAAATGCTTGTGTGTATAACTCTTGCTGCTGTCTGGTTAATTACAAGTAGAGCCATAAATGGGCTATTGTATTAAACCTTTTCTTAGTTACAATGTGGTAGATACACTTTTATGTGCCAATAACTGATTAGATGGATACATCTTGAACTAGTAGTTGTTGAAATGTGTTCATCAGCATTTTGATGTTTAAAATTTGTTGAAAAAAACCCCCAAGCCAAACCCTACAGTGACAGTATTTGGATTTCTTTTGTAGGAAATGGCAGCAGTATCAGCTTTCCTTCAGCCTGGAGCTCCTAGACCGTATCCTGCTCATTATATGGAAACAGCAATTCAGACCTATAGAGATATCTGCAAGTGTGTTGTGTTCTTTTGTATTGATCCAATGAACGTTGAAAGACTTAGTGTTTTAACTTTCTTTCACTGCACAGTGTTAGTGCCAGATAGCTGAAGGATCAAAGAATGATGTTCACTTAGAGTAAGATCTGTTAGTTTATCTAGAATAACATGGAAGGGGATCTGTGCCATTCTTAACAGAGTGCCTATTCAACCTATATATGGGATTTACTGGGTAAGATTTTTTGGTAGTGTGGTGTCTGCAGGGATGTTGTCTGTGAGAAGATAGCAGGAGCTGCCCCTGTGTCAAGTGGAGTGGTTTTTCACCCAGCACCAAAATGGACCAGCTGCTGCCCAAAGCTGAGCTTGTCGGTGGTGGTGTCTGATAACATACTTAAAATGGTAAAAGTTGCTGGGCAACAGCTGTGAGAAGAGTGAGAAAATGAAGCAACCCTGCAGACACCAAGGTCGGTGAGGAAGGAGTGTGAGGAGGTTCTTCCCTACAGCCTGTGGAAAAGACTGTGGTGAAACAGGTTGTCCTTGTGCGGCCCATAGAGGGCCACAGTGGAGCAGAGGTCCATGCTGTAGCCCATGTAGGACCCAGGTGGATGTGTCCTCAAGGAAGCTTCAGCCTGTGGAGAGCTTATGGCAGAGCAGGGTCCTGGCCAGAGCAGAGACTTGTGAGGAACCCACCCTGGAACAGTCTGTTCCTGAGGGACTGTACCCCATGGAAAGGACCCATGCTGGACCAGTCATGAAGAACTCTATCTGTTCTACACTGGAGCAGGGGAAGAATGTGAGAGGGAAGTGGCATAGACGAAATATTACAAACTGACTGTAATTCCTTTTCTCAGTTCTCCTGTCCTGCTTTGGGGGGCAGGAGAAAGGTAGAATAGGTGGGATTGAAATTAAGCCTGAGAAAGGAGGAGGGGGAAAGTGTTTAGTTCTTATTTATTACTGTCCAACTCACTCCTCTGTTTTGCCTATGACTGTAGCTGAGTGTTCTCCCTGTACTTAAAAAGCACATGAGCTTTTTAATTCAGTTTTCTCCCTGTCTTGGTGAGTAGCAGGTACCGAACAAGCTCAACATGGTCAACCTAGCACAGCTTGTTTCTGGTGGTTGGACTGCTGCTTATCAGATCATTTAGTTGATTGGATCATTTTAGTTTGCTATGTTTATAAATACAATACTGTCCTCAGGAACGCTTTGTCTTTTGAAAAGCTGCTGTTACAGTAGGATAAGACACATAACGTGTCAATCTGTATGTGGTTGTTTTGCCAGGGATGAACTTCTTTACTTTCAGATGGATAAACAGAGCGTTAGTCTATGTGGAGCAAATCTGTTATATTTGAGGTGAAAAGTTTTCCATGGCTTATTTTGATCAATGTTTTCTAATGTTTTCTTTTTTTTTGCCTTAGGAACATGGTTCTGGCTGAGCGCTGTGTGCTGCTTAGTGCTGAAATCTTAAAAAGTCAAAGCAAATACTCAGAGGCAGCTGCTCTTCTGATTCGTTTGACCAGTGAGGTAAAACACTCGGTAGACTTTTTCCACTCTGGTTGGCCCCCCTATTTATTTACTTACCCAAGCATTTCTAGGTTGCATTCTCATTCTTATCCTGTGAAAGATACTTGTAAGCCAAAAGCAGCAAGTGAGCCTGTTTAAACCATGAGGTGAAGAAAACTGTTAACACTGCAAGTAGAGAAACTAGTGTTGAGTTTTACATTCTAGTCAAGTGACTTGTTTGATTTAAGCGTGCATTTGCTATGTCTGACTTTATAACTCATTTTCTTCTGATATCTTCTTATCTCTTAAGAAGTTTAAGAACTCAAGGGTTAAAAGAATTTGTGGTTTGCCTGAACCATAATGGGTGCTATCCCACACATAATCAGAATAAACCCCCTTAAATTTAAAAGTTCCCTGTAGTTTAAGTAAGACGTTACTATAGATCATTAGAATCTTACTGTTTAAGTGAAAGTTGGTCTGAACACTCCTGTATATATTAATTGGTGGAAATTAAGCATGGAATAAGCTTTTAACAGTCCATAAAGTGTCTTGCTTGAAAAAATTAAACAATTTTCATACCGGTAATAGCATAGGGATCTTCTGTGTAGCTTGGAGGGAAGTCTCACTAGCAGTTAGTTCTGGCTTTGTGGCCAGCTGCACCAAATGTGATGCTTCTGAGACTTCCTGGGACAGATTAGGCATGGAATAAATTTACTTAGTTTCGTAAGCCTTCTACCTCAAGTGTCTTTGTAGCTTAATTCTTGCCCTTTCAACTTAAACTTGCTGCCAAAACTTATGTGAACAATAGAAGTTACTTAAGCAATGTATTAAAATGACTGTGTAGAGCCAATAGTATTTAATGACTTAAATGTATATGCAGTATGCCTGTGCTGTGTTTTGGCAGTTGCAAGGAAAAATCTTCATAGGGTGCTAGATAGGTGTCTGGGTACATTTGTAGTCCAGATGCATACTTGGACATCACTGATAGTGTGGAGTTCAGATGTGGTAAAATCAAGCAGATGCTGTTCTGATTGGCTAAAGTAACAGACCTGTGTCTTGACACGGTAAGAGAAGGTGTAATAGTAAGAAACTATGCATTATTGTGAAATCACTCTGGTTCTTGTGATTAAAAGTCACTGAGCTCCATGGCATACTCTGTTTTTCTTTCATTCTGTTAATGTTCTCCTGGGTTTTTTTGTTGTGTTTTTTCTAGCCTTAATATCTGCAGGGGGAGGGAAGGGAAAAGGTGTTTGGTACCAAACACTGTACATACAACAAAATGAAAAAATGCTTTTAGCTTTATTTTTATGTGTGTGCATGGATATAATGTTTGTATATAAAAGAACGTCCAACTCCCCAGCACTCTTACAGCTTGGTGCCCTGTTAGATAACTGTGGCCTTGTTTGCATGCTATGTAGTCAACTTGAAAGCTAATTCTCCTTTTTACTTTTAAATAGGATTCAGATCTTCGCAGTGCACTTCTGTTGGAGCAGGCAGCCCATTGCTTTATAAACATGAAAAGTCCCATGGTTAGAAAGTTTGCATTTCACATGATACTGGCTGGCCATAGATTTAGTAAAGCAGGCCAGGTAAGTACTACCTTTCCATATGGTATTTGGTATTGACTCTGAAAAACATGTTAAATGTGTCGGTGTTTTGGAAGAATATGCGTGGCTTCTGACACTTTCTTTTGTCAGAAGTACTTCAGCACTGTCATCTGAAAATTGACTTCTGCATTGATCAGCATAGACTTTTACTTCTGTATTTGGAGTAATGCTGAAGGTTGAATTTTTCAAGTTTGAAGTGGAGTGTGTTTTCATTTCTGGGTCATTACAGTGAAATACAAGGCTTGTTACTTGAGTAAAGGAGTATTTTTATTTTTAAGATAAGAGTGAGTTGCAGGAGTTGGTGATGTGTTTGAACAGTTAAATCTTCCTATTGTTCTAATAAATTAGATACCTGCTTTTCCAAGTGCCTTGGCCGCAGATTTCTTCTTGTGGAGGTGCAGGTGTATCAACAGTTACTACGAGACAAACTAAAGCATCTCTTTATGGCTGCTTAGACCTAAGTAGCAATTGAACCAATACAAGTCAGATTGTTTTTACTTCCATTCACATTCCTGTGCAGGCAGCTCTAACTGTGGCAAGTAACGCGTACTTCACTTCTGCATCAGTTGTGGGGGAGACCCTATGGATAGCTTGTGCTTGATTCCTGCTGAGGCCAGTTATGGGCTTGTCTCTGAATACAGTTAGTTTCAGTTTACCCATGAGCTGTAAACTTGAGAAATAAATTTGTACTGCAGATCAATAATACCAGAACCTAGGCATCAGAGTTCTTTTAGAACAAAACCTTGTGGTCTTTGGGTAGGGTGGGAGGATGCTCCCCCATCTCATTTTTTATCATACTGATAAGAACCAGTGGAAATATTGTTGTAGTCTTGACTTCTGTATTTAAAATCACAGATGTGAAGAATAGTGGGAAGATTTATCTCTTCCCCCACCCCATCTTGGTTTTCTTCCTGCAATAGTTTCCCTGTCTATTGTTATGACGATACTGTACTGACAGGGAGGTATTGATCAGCGGATGCTTATTTATTCTTCTATATTTCACTCTGTTTGCCTTGAAGAGTGCATGCATTTTGTAAAGCTTTGACTTTGCCCTCATGTAACACCTCCTGTTGGTTGTGTCTAACTCTTGTAGTGATTCTGGGCTCCAAGGGATGCTTTTTCAGTGTTAGAGTCAATGAATATAGGGCTTTTTCATGTACTTAGAGGCACCAAAACATTGAATGCTAGAGAAGACAAGTCAGGCTGCTCAGCTGCATACTGTAATCACAGATATTACTGATGCCTTAGAATATACCAAATGTTTATCTCAAGTGTGGGACATGGGGAAATGGCCAGCCCCTTTTCAGTGGTCTGTGTAGACAGGACAAGGGGCAATGGCTGCAAGTTGGAGCACAGGAAGTTCCACACCAACATGGGGAAGAACTTTTTCACAGTGAGGGTGACAGAGCCCTGGGACAGGCTGCCCAGGGGGTGGTGGAGTCTCCTTCTCTGGAGATATTCAAGACCTGTCTGGATGCCTATCTGAGTGAAATGTCCTAGGGAGCTGCTTTGGCAGGGGAGTTGGACCCGATGATCTCTGGAGGTCCCTTCCACCCCCTACAATTCTGTGATTTACTGCTTGTATTCTGCTGTCACCACCATAGCTAATGGAATGTCTCCTGTTACATTTCCTGTTAGAGCTTAAGTAAGGGAATGCCGTTCCCTTCTTTTACAAGCTGAGACTTGCCTGTACAGTGAATGCCTGTGCAGATGTTCAGTGTCTAGACTTGGGATTGAATGCTCAGGCCCTGATGTTTGTACAGGAAAGAATCTAGAGCTGCCTGGGAGCAGAGCATCTATTTCCCAATGGCAGATGCGATTGATAGCTTTGTCTTTTATGTGTTGTCGGGCTGTGGTGTTGGTTTGCTTGGCATGGATTTTGTCCCAGATATGTCTACTGAATCACAATTGATTGGAAGGTTCATACTGAAAGTTCAGTTATGGAAAGGAAGTGAAATGTCATAAAACTAGCTTATGTCCAGAGGCTTGGCAGTAGGTCTCTGTAGACTTTAGCAGTCAATCCTAAAGATATAGAATCATAGAATGGTCTGGTTTGGAAGGGACCCCAAGGCTCAACCCCCCGCCACAGGCAGGGCCACCAACCTCCAGGCCTGGATCTACACAAGGTTGCCCAGGGTCCCATCCAACCTGGCCTTGAACACCTCCAGGGTTGGGGCATCCACCACATCTCTGGGCAGCCTGTTCCAGCACTTTACCACTCTCTTGGTTAAAAAAAAAACCCACAAAAACCCCACCAAAAAAACCTTCCCCATATACCTAATCTAAACCTTCCCTCCTTTAGCTTTAGGCCATTCCCTCTTGTCCTGCCACTATCTACCCTTTTAAAAAGTTGATTCCCCTCCTACTTATACGATCCCTTCAATATGATATGCAAAACACTATTGTAAAAGTAGTCTTCTCCTGCTTTTTTGCTTATTCCCTGTTACACTGTCTCTGAAAACCTCAATTTAATCTGCAGGCTGGGCTCTGTACTCTAGGAACCAGCACTTCTGTGCTTAGATTGACGTTTACCAAGTGCAATGAGGTCATGCATAGTGGAAGTGGTGGTAAAACCATCAGCTGTTCCGACTTACTGTTTAATCTCCCTAATATTACAATTATGATGTGTGGTTAATGAGTTTATTTGACAGACAATCTTGCTTGTTTTTTCTTGCAGAAGAAGCATGCCTTACGTTGTTACTGTCAAGCCATGCAGGTTTACAAGGGGAAAGGCTGGTCTCTTGCAGAAGACCATATTAACTTCACTATTGGTCGCCAGTCCTTTACGCTTCGTCAGCTTGACAATGCTGTGTCTGCCTTCAGGCATATTTTGATCAATGATAGTAAACAACCTCCAGCACAGCAAGGAGCTTTTTAAGAGAATATCTTTATGTGTATAAGGTAAATTACTATTCATTCTCTCTATTCCTTGAGTAATCAGTAATTTTATTGCCAGTAACTTTCTATTAAGTCATTAAATGACTTTCTGTCATACCTACTTTTTCATCACTGTTTTTTATCTAGTGCAAGTGTTCATTTTTTACTTTTGGCTTCAAAAAACTAAACACGCTGCACCTCATTTATGTATTAAGTGTAGTCTCACTGATGCATGTTAGTGTGATTCTTTCCATGTGTGTCTGCAGGAAAACGTGCTCTTCCTTTTGTGGGTCATGCAGTTCATGATAATTCAGTCTCTTTTAGAAGAAGTGGATCTGGTTTTGATTAGTTTATAATGGTTAATTTATAATGACTTTTGAGGCTTTTGATGATAAATGTTTAATAAAAAATAAGTAGCTCTGTCACCTTTTCTGGTAATACAGAGTACTCCTCATATATGCAGTGAATTGTATTCTTTAATATGGGTTTTCATAGATCAAGTTGGCTGTAATTTTGTGAGTGATTCTGGATTGTATTGTACTTTGTACATTATGGGGTGCTTAGCACTGGTATCACCATACAACTCGCAGTTGTGTAGTTGCTGTCTTTTAAAGTCTGGAAACAGAATTTCTGTGGTGTTTCCTAAGTTAATGCAGACTTTAATGTTAAGTACTAAGTCCACAGCTCAGTTGTGGTGAGAGTCTTGTCTGATGGTGATGGTATGGTGAATGCAGTTTATCAAATCCTGAGTTAGACTCAAGCTTTGCATGTAACAGGCATGCAGCCACAGTAGTGATTAGAGTACTGGATTAAAATCATTATTCCTCTTCCATAAAGATTTCTTGACCTTTATACTCTAACTAAAGAAAATAATACTACTTTGAACTGTAAAAGCAGAAAAAACTATCAAAACAGTTAATTGAAATGACTCAGTGTTTAAAAAATGCTACCTGTTCAAACAGTCAGGGTTTGTATCTTGGCTTTCTTACCTCAGTCATTGGCAATAGACATTATACATTTGCATGACACTGTTTTCTTCCTTTGCTCCAGAATGTCACTCAGCTATCACCGGATGGTCCCTTACCTCAGCTTCCTTTACCATATATTAACAGCTCAGCTACCCGTGTTTTCTTTGGGCATGATCGAAGACCAGCAGAAGGTTAGAAAAATTTCTATGTAAACAGCCCCTTATTTATGGAACCAAAATATATGCCAGAGTTGGTGTCACTGAAAAAACCCCTATCATTATGTAAAACTAATGTGACAAAGTAACTTTTAAAATTGAATTTCAAAAGAAAAGCTTAAGCTTAGTACCTACTTACTAGATGTTCTCAAACTTCCTGTGTAAATATGAAATCTGCATATGTGGATCTGCTGACTTCCACGATTTTTCACAGCTGAAAAGCTTCAATGCAAGTCCATAATGAACTCAATGGAAGGGATTATTAATACTTTAGCAAATGCTGGATGCTAGTGCCAACACCAGAAATTAGCTTTACAGTTACCTTTTTTTCTTGGATTAAATGCTTGAAACACTTTACATTCAGGAATCACAGTAAGTGGAAACTCTTCTAAACCAGGACTATACTGTGGGGCTCTAGTCTGTCATAAAGTAAAAGTAATTTGTAAACTCAGCATGCTATGTAGCATGATAAAATTTTGGAATTTCACAATTTGCAAGTAGAAGTATACTCCAGTTGTCTTCAGTATTATCTTCCTTCTATGTATTTCAAATTCTCTTGCAGGACACTGACTTAAATTCTAATAAAAATGTCAGTGAAAACCTAAAATGTGAACAATACTTACAAAATTGTCAGTTGCAGCTGTTGTGTGCCACTGTTCTCATCAAGATTGCCTTACTTGTACTAGGTGAGAAGCAGGCAGCTACACATGTAAGTCTGGATCAGGAGTATGACTCGGAATCATCACAGCAGTGGAAGGAACTTGAGGAGCAGGTTGTTTGTGTGATAAATAAAGGAATAATACCTTCAAACTTTCAACCGACGCAGTTCTGTTTAAATCGCTACTCGGATAACTCCAGATTTCCACTTGCTGTCATAGAAGGTAAAGTTAAGGTTTATACACATACAAAGCTATAAAGAAATAAAGCAAGTTAGATAATTTTGTGCAGTATTTTCTGGGTTACTGTAGAGTCAAACCGATGTTTTTTGCAAGTTAAACCAATGTTTGCACGACAGTACTTTGATTTAGGTGAACCTTCAGATTTTCTTGGGGAGAGCCCGTTGTCATTCTTTTCTTGTACTGTTTTAATAGAACCAATAACTGTAGAAGTGTCCTTCAGAAACCCCCTGAAAGTTCCACTTCTTTTGACTGACCTTTCATTGCTGTGGAAGTTTCAACCTAAGGACTTCAATGCAAAGCATGATGGACAAACAAAAGAGCTGGTAAGGAAAGCTTCATCCTTTTTCAACCAAACCCCCACTGCTGCAGTTGTGGAGCATATGTTAACTTAAGTCTTCAAAACTCTGTAGTATGAAAACAGCTGCTTTAAGTGTAAATTCAAAAAAAGTACAAAAAAAGTTACTGAATTTCTTTATGTATTGTTTATATTTTCCTAGACCCATAGTGTACAAAGCTACATTAACCTACATACTGTAAGGAGTATTGTAATTCTCACTGTAAATCAATGTTTCCAACATTTCACTGCATGTGTAACGCATCTATTTTGAGTCATCCAAGTCTTTACCAGCAGAAACAGCTTGCAGCTTCAATAGGTAGATTATCAAATACCTTTTTCTTATTTGACCTACTGGAGCTGCTGGTACCTAGTGAAATGTGAGAAACTGCTGGTATGGCATAAGAGCATCTTGGTATCCTTAGATAAAAATTTAATGTGTTAATTAAAAATGAAGGTTCTGAATACTTTAACTACTTAGTACTGTTTAATTTAACACTTCAACTAATATTGCCAAAACTTCCGTCTGGAAGGGCTGTTCTTGAATTTATATATTTAAAAGCTGAATATGTTTTAATGCTGAATATTACAGTAAATTCCTTATTTGCTTTCCTGGCCAAGAGCATTTGGAACATAGTGATCTCTAAAAGTGCTGGAAGTGTTTTGACAGTTACAAGCATGGTTTCCTATAGATAAGTCTCAAGGATTACCATGTGCTTTCCCTTCTGTTCTGCATTGATACTTTAATGATATAATAAATACTTTTAAGTATCAGTGAAATTGACTGGGAATGTTTCCAATTTATAGTGATAAAACTTAAATTTCTCTCAAGTAAACGTTTACTAAGCTTTTTAGCTGCTGCTTGTAATTCAGAAAGCCTGGGAAGCTGGGTATATGATACCTGTTGGTCTTAATTGTCTGCAGTTTGAAACTCGTATGGGTATTTTTGAATGCTTTAGGAAAGGTGTAGGGAACTAACTATGCCACTCTTCCTGCCTAGGAGTAATAGTATCTGAAAAGCAGTTTCTTCTTTTCAGGGAACATGTGATGATGATACAATAGGAACTGAATCAATAGCAGAATTTTTAATTAATAGTGAGGAGACAAAAGTGGTAAGTACAATACTTTGTTTTAAACCTAGCCTTTTCAAGTGTTGAACTTTATGGTGGAGCTAAGATCTGTTATAATCTGAACCTAATGCTAAGCTTACAGAAGGCATTACTGATACAGGAACTTCTGAAACTCAGGAGTGTGTGTAAATGTCTGAAGTGAGGATGTAATGGGGCCAGAGGCAGTGAGCACAAATTAAAACACAGGAGACTCCATCTGAACATCAACAATCACTTTTTACTGGGGTGATGACAGAGCGCTAGGCACAGACTACCCGGAGAAGTTGTAGAGTTGTCATCCTTGGAGATAGTAAAAGCTATTTGGATATGGCCCGGAGCAGCTAAGTGTCCCTGCTTGCTTGAGTAGGTGGGTTGGACAAGATGACCACCTCCAGAGGTCCTATCCAACTTCAGCCATTCTGCAGTTCTGCAGAGGGGTATGTGTGGTTTTGGTGTGGGGTGTCGAGTGGGTGTTTGGCTGTGTGGTTCTGGTTGTTTTGGTGGTTTTTTTTCTTACAATTTAGGCTTCCTTCCTAATGAGTGCCTCAGCTGTGGCTTGGTAAATTCTGTATGTAGAATTCTTTTAATCCAGCAAATGACCAGTAGTTATATGCAGCTACATCTGACATGATTATAAAGTAAATGTAGCTACGTCTGTAGCAACCGGACATTTAAATGTAATAATTCTTTTTTCTAGTAGCAACAACAACAAAAATTTAACGTGTCTCCACAGGCAAGACTAAAGCTCTTTCCCCATCAAACAGGGGAGCTACATATTCTGGGAGTCGTTTATAATCTTGGCACTGTTCAGGGTACAGTGACATTAGATGGGATAGAACCTTCTATTGGATTACAGACAGGTAAGTGCGTTATTTCTTGAAGTTGTGTGTGTCTGGAAGGGCTTGTGCAGAGAAGAACTAAATTTTGGGGTTTGATTATCATGATGCAAAGCCTTCCTTCAGTTAAGGATATTGAAATAAAGGAAACAACTGGAATAGTGAAGGAATGAATTGGTAGTTGTAGGAATCCCAGGAGAAAGGAAGTAACTTCTGACAAGCATATTCTTAATTGTTTCTTTTAAATCTGTAGAAATTCTGGAGCCATTGAAAAAATGTTCTATGTTGAATCTGTAACAATTTGCACCGACTTTTCTGCCATTCATTTTTCTTCTGTTTTTTTCACTTCTTTGTTAGCTTTCAACTTCTGAGTGTTGCACTGAAATTCTTTTAATAGATACCCAGATTTATATTTGGCTAATAGGGTTTGTTTTTAGCATCTTGACTTTATTTTGGTTCTCTTTATATTAGCATGCAAGTAGTTTATTGCATGTTACTTTGAATAATTTGAAACAGTCTCTCATGAGGGGGAAATGAGGGAGGAAACAGGGATTAAAACGCACATACCTTCCCCCGTCTACCCAGTTATAGTCAAACTATTAAAAAGGCTTAGTAAGTCCACAACAATGGATAACTGGCTGTCTGAACTTGGAATAGTAGTGCTATGTGTAACAGTAAGTCTTGACTAGTTCTTTGTCAGTGATGCTGCCACATCAATGAACAGTTCACGTGCCCAGTAACAGAAAAAAATCAAAATGATTGTTGAGATTGGTCAGGGAGCTTTGGATCACTTCTCAGGAAAAAGTTAGAAATTATTTAAGAAAAATAAAACTTGAAAAATTGTTTCAGGAAAGTTTGTCTCCAATGGGTTGTCTGTACGAGGACGACAAGACTTAGAAATCCAAGGGCCTCGACTGAACAACACGAAAGAAGAAAAAACATCTATTAAATATGGACCTGATCGACGCTTAGATCCCATTATCACAGAAGAAATGCCTTTGCTGGAGGTATGTAGCTACTTTCTACTGGCTGTTTTGAATAAATAGCTGCATCCAGAACTTATAAGTGTAGTTCTAACAACAAAGTCTTAAACTTTGTTAATGCCTGAATCTTTCCAGGTAATGTTTAATCTGTTAGCGCCAAACTCGTGTGTGTAGCTTTTTTCAAGTGAAACTTAAAGCCTCCAAGTCAATATCCTCCTGAAATGTTTATATTCCATTTAATTGTCAACTGCTTTTGTAGTCATGTTTCAAGGGGGGGACACACTCAAGTAAAGAAGCTTTTTTGTTTGTTTGCCATTCATCTGGAATAACTTTTTAAGTTGCTTAATTAAAACACAATGATTTTCCTTACTAGGGTTATTAAAATGGTCTAACTGGTTAAAGACAATACTCTCTAGAATATTTTGGTTGGAGGAGGCCTAGAACAAACATCTAACCCAACTGTTTGACCACTTCAGGGCTGACCAAGTTAGTGTATTAAGGGCATTGTCCAAATGCCTTTTAAACACTGACAGGCTTGGGGCATCAGCCAATGCTCTAGGAAACCTGTTCTAGTGTTTGACGCCCCCTGCTTTTTTGGTAAAGAAATGCTTCCTGGTGTCAAGTTTGAACCTCCCTGATGCAGCTTTGAACGAGGACAAGAGGAAATGGCCTCAAGTTGTGCCAGGGGAGGTGTAGGTTGGACATCTGGAAGTATTTCTTCATCGGAAGGGTTTTCTGGCATTGGGAGATGCTGCCCAGGGAAGTGCTTGAGTCACCATCCCTGGAGATTTATAAAAGCTGTGTAGATGGGATGCTTAGGGACATGGTTTAGTGGTGGACATGGCAGTGCTAGGTTAATGGTTGGACTTGATCTTGAAGGTCTTTTTCCAGTCTAAACAATTCTGCTTACCATACATCCTGGGAGAAGAGATCAGCAGCTCTCTTTCCACTTCCCTTCCTCACAAAGCTTGAGGGAACAATGTAGCTCCATCACCATGAAGCCTGAGGGAGCAGTATTGTGGGTGGCTGTTTCATGCCCATTGGCAACTTGTCTCAATGTTAAATTTTGCTTTTTCCCCGTACAGGTGTTCTTTATAAACTTTCCTACAGGGCTTCTCTGTGGAGAAATCAGAAAAGCGTATGTAGAATTTGTGAACGTAAGCAAGTGTCCTCTTACTGCACTGAAGGTTGTGTCCAAGCATCCAGAGTTTTTTACTTTTGGTGGAAATACTGCTGCTCTAACGCCGCTCAGTCCTTCGGCCTCCGAAAACTGTAGTGCTTACAAGACTGTTGTGACAGACCCTACCTCTGTGCGTACAGCGCTGCTGTCCTCAGCTTCTTCTGTAGACTTTGGGGTTGGCACAGGAAGTCAGCCAGAAGTGATACACGTCCCCCTTCCTGATGCTGTTCTTCTTCCTGGGGCTTCTGTGCAGCTGCCGATGTGGTTACGGGGACCAGATGAAGAAGGTGTTCATGAAATTAACTTCTTGTTTTACTATGAAAGTATTAGAAGACACTCAAAAATGTGGTAAGCTTTTATCTACTTTTTCCTGTCGTACTTACTAGGCACATTATAAGCACTGTAAGCATAAATGTAAATCTTTATGAATTTCTTTCAACTGCTGTGATATAAGCTGGCTTTTTATTTGCTATTCTAAACAATGTTTTTTTTACCATAAGATTTAACTTCTATATGAAATTCTATAGCTTGCACAGCTTCCCTCAAAATAATAATGAAAATAATGGAAGACTGTTCATATTTAGCTTCTCTGGAAGCACATCTTTCTCAGCTGTGGTGGTGGGGTAAAACACATGACTTCTGCATGTTAAAACAATTGTCTATTTTGAATGAAAGATTTTGTTCTTAATTAAAATGTGCTTAGCAGTTGTATTATGATGAAAGCTACGCTTTGGACAGGTTAAATGTCAGGTTTGACTTCCATGCTGTTGTATAGCTCCTCTTTGGTATTAAACAGTCAAGTTTAACACCACGAGCTAACCAATAGTGCTTTCTTTGAACTTCACTTGAAAAGTGGCAAGGTGACTTTTTATGTCACTTATTCCTGAGTCCCATCTGTGTCCCAGGCTAAGGAGACTCTAGAAGTAACTTAAGAGAAACATGTTGTTCAGAGATGCCAGGGTGAATCTTCAGAAAGTGAATAGAGATCAGCCTTCAGGAAGCTTTAGTGTAGTAATCTAGAAAACAAATTAATAAATGAAGGCTGTGTCTCTTTTCTCTTTCACTCTTATGCAAATGCTATTCTTATATTGCTACCTTTAGCTGTTAGATGTCATAGCTAGAACAGAGAAAGTTGCAACAGGCTTTATTTTGATTTATATTACCCCACTAAGAATATTGGCCACAGACTTAAATGTTGCTATTAAATTTATCTCCCATAAAACTAATGATGGAACTGTTTGTGCTGGGTTTGTCTGGAGACTGTCCACCTTAAGGAGTAGTGCAGACTAGGAGAAGGGGATGTGTAATTGGGGCTGGGGACAGGCATCCTGGTTTACTCCAGCTGTCAACAAAGTCCCATTCAGCCACTCGCTTCCTGCTCCATCCTCCTTGGCAGGATGGGGAGAGAATCAGAAGAGTAAAAGTGAGAAAATTCATGGGTTGAGATAACGACAGATTAATAAGCCATGCCAAAGGCCTTGGCTCTGTGTAAGCACTGCTCAGCAGTAAGAAAAACATCCCTGTGTTATCAACTGTTTTCAGCACAAATCCAAAACACAGCCCTGTTCCAGCTACTAGGAAACAAACAGTATCCCAACCCAAACCAGTGTACCTGGTCTCTGTACTGTACATAATTAGGATAATGGTGGGGAGCATGGCTGCTTCAGATAAGCTCTATTCACATGGACTGAATCTGAGCTTGTGGATGGAGCTTATTTGCAGAACTAGTTCTAAGAAACAAAGGTCATGTGCTATGAGAGTGTTCTGTAATGTAAACCAAAGCAGAATTAAGTGGAAGATAGTCAAGAGAGTGGATCAGCAGCGTATTATTGAAATAAGTCCTGAAAAATGCACCCTTTGTTCACATTTTTCTGTAGCTTCTGAACTGCCAAAGTTGACTTTTCATTTGCCGTTAAACTGGCCTGTAAGAATAGGAAATCCATCCTCCCACAGTGTATTTATTTTTCTTCCTATTTTTAATGGAACTAACTAACTTCTCCACAGTATTCAGAAACAGGTGTTTCAGAGGTGGAAGATGGTTGTTTGGGGAATGTATTTGTTCCCTACTGTATCGAAGATTCTAGAGGCACTTAAGGTCACATTGATTAACAGGACTCTTCATAGACTTAAAATAGTTTTTAAACTTTCAAAAAAAATTTTAATTTGTGCCATTCTAAGTTCTACAGACATCTGTATTTCTGTCTGAAGATTAACTGCAAAGCTGTTCAGCTTACTGTGACATTGTGTGAAGTAGCTTTTAGGAAACCATGGATTTCCCCTACAAAAACAAGTATCACATGATGATTCAGCATAGTAGGAAGTGCATATCAAATTTTTACATGCCTCTATTTCCAAGTGGAATTTATGGTAACACAGATTTCTGTGTGGGGAAAAGCTCATGTGTGTTGATGGTGTCCCAAGAGTGGAAGTGTATTTGTCTTTACAAAACAAGGAGGGTTTTACCAGGAACTTTTTACAACGGGCTTGCTGGCCTGTAGGTTCAGCATGTCTGGTGAAAGGCAGAGTTGTTGTAGTTCTAGAAGTAAACTCCCAAGATTCTCAGTTCATGGGAATTTGTTGAATGCCATCATGCTCTGTCTGAATGCTTTTTGGTAAAGGTTTATGCAAGAGATGCTACTAACTAGTGGGCCTTTTATAGATTATTTACTCAAACTATTTTCTAAACATGTGGTGGCATTAAATACCATGATGATGTTCCCGTGCCAGTATGTGCCTGCTTGCTTTCACTGTGCCAGTTGTCATATATTTGAAATATTTCTGATGTATTTTTTGTCATCATAAGGTATGAATCTTTTTCTCCAGTATTTCAAATGGGCTGAAAGACTGCATGTTTGAACAGCAGCTACCCATGCAGTATGATTGTTAAAGAAAAAAACAAACCAAAACCAGCAGATTTGATAAGAAGCTAAAAAGGAATGTTTCTGTTTAGCTGAAACGAATAAGTTTTGTAATGGCCTCAATATTGAGGACAAACACAAAACCAAAACATCTTGATGACAGGTTCTGGACAGCAGTCCTGGTTGTTCAGAATGTCTTTTTTTTTTTTTTTTCCTTTTTCTTCTCTCTTTCTCTTCCTCTCCTTCCCAGTCACAGAGTATTACGGCACACCGCGGTCATCTGTACCAGCCGGTCTCTGCACATTCGAGCTACTGTCTGTAGAAGTAATGCACTTGAAGATGAAGAGGGCAGAGGGGACAATATGTTGGTGTTTGTGGATGTAGAAAATATCAATACTGTAAGATCTTACTTTTAATATTAGTACTGGTCTAGAGCTCAGCAGATGTGTATCACCATTAGAGCCAAGGGGTTTTTACAGCTACCATAGAAATACTAAATAAACATTCTGTATTTCATCATTCCAGTTACTCTTGGAAAGAGAGTGCTAACATGAAGTTACAGCTCAACTCTCTGTGGAAGTCTGTCACTATCCTAAGCAAATTCCAGTACTGTGGTTTGGAGTCCTTTTTTGTTTTAGGAAAACTTATTCCAAATTCATGGATGTGCTTGGTGATCTCAAGTTTCAGTATAGTTCTGAATGAGGCAACTTGTGCCCTCTGCAACCTCTCAGTGAAAGCACTGGTAGACTTGGTGGTAATGTGAAGTGAAAATTTAAGACCCCACTTGAAGGAAGCCGCTGTGTTTACAATTTATTACCAAAGTCTCAAGGGCATTTTTGCAAATATAATTCAAATATGGATATGTCTGTTGTGACCTGTTGAGTTAGAAAAGCAGACAAAAATATTTCAGATTTTTCATACTATGCTAATTTAAACTTACGCATTTTTTTGGTAAAGCTGCTCCCATTTTTTCAGCCACAAAGCAAGGTAATTGAATCCTCTGATTATAGAATTCCTAGACAATTAGCTGGTAGTGGAATAACTGAGCTGGTTTGTCATTTTGTTTCAAAGGTGTGTACATTCTGGGTTTTTTTCTTCATCTGCTAAAGTGAATATTGTCCACTCCTCGTTTGAGAAGGAAGTAATACTTTAAAAAGTACTTACCATATTAAAACAATGTTGTGAGACTTAATTTTCCACTACCACCTCACTCTTTCCAAGAAAGGAAACCAATCCCAAAACATACTTTTCATTCTGTATATGTTAAAAAATCTTTAATTTTTGAGATTTGACCTAGCAATAAACCTGAAGTGATCTTAGAAATTAAAATGGCCTTGTGGACAGTGTTCTGCTCTGCACTTAAAAGCAGAGGTTTTATTATGGTCATCTTAATCAAAAATACAAGCTTGCAGGTACATCTCTGGGGATGTGTTTCTTTTCTCTGTGGTCTTGTTTACTGGACTTGGATGTTGCTGGGAGTGTTGTCTTACTTTACAGTGGATCTTGAATCTCTTCTTCTCTTTCCTTAGTATTGGATTATGCGTGGTGTGAATAATGAGTTAAATTAAGTTTCTAACAGTGCCACCTTGCAACAAACACTTGCTATATGATACAGCATGTCAGTTGTGATTGGTCTTGCTTGACATAGCGTTTCCTCTTTCCTTAGAGTGAGACTGGTGTTAAAGAATTTCATATAGTGCAAGTTTCAAGTAATAGCAAGCACTGGAAGCTGCAAAAATCTGTGAATATCTCTGAAGACAAAGGTGTGTATCTCTTATCACCAAAAGGATGGCAAGTCTTGCTTCTGCCTGAGAAGAGCAGTTAAAAGAAGGAAGGATGTGAATTTGGCTTTCAGAAAGGTTTCTTAAAACACTGTCCCTTTCAAACATACTGCAGCCTTTTTTCTGTTAGTGTTTCAAAGAAAAGTGTATTGACAGTTAACTTTCAGACTTAATTAATTTTAAAAGGGGGTCTAACTTACAGGTAAATTATTTCTGTGAGGTGGAAAAATCCATGTCGTGGTTAGCTGATAACTTACCTCACAAAGTAAAGGAATACTGAAGCATTTCTGTAGTTATTTATATCAGTGTTAAATGTAACTGATCAACAGAATGTTTGACAAGAGCTCTATTCCATTATTAGAAATATGCCAAAGCTGCTAGTACTGTATCCTGCCTAAGTGAATACAAACTGCTAACTTTTGAAAAGACTTGCTGGCCCAGGTGAACAAGTGCTGCTGTTATGTCTAACAAATATTATCTTTACTTGTATGCTGACACTGTGTGTAATTAAAAATTACTAGGCATGTATTTCTCCTGTATTAATATCGGAGGTGATCCAGTCAGATAAAATCTTATGTCTTCTGTTCCTTCCTTTTCTCCGTATCTCCTTTATGTATCATGGCTCACTTCCTGCTCCAGAAGTAGGTGGAAGGAGTTGGCAGAAAGCACATCTTCTCTACTGCAGTGCAGTCAGAGAAAATGCATCACCTTTACAATCATGCAATAGCTCTACTTGATTAATTACACTTCTTTAGTATCATCATTGTGTGCCTTATTTGTGAACTTCAGAGGCTAATTTTTAGCTAATGAGGAGGGACTCTGGTTATGTTGAGTGACCAAAAAAACCCAACAACGTTGCAACCTTTTTCTTTCAGATACTAAACTTGCTAGCAGAGAGCGAGCCAAGTTATGCTTTAAAGCAGTAAGATGCAAAAACTCTGAAGGTAGGTTCTCTCCTGAATGGGGCAACTTTTGGAAAAAAATACTGCTTGGGTGCTGTAGCTGTGACTTCTCACGATTCTGAAATGATGCCTTCTCTTTTTATCCCTCAGAAAATTACACGTTTGCAGACATCGTCTTTGGAAACGAGCAGGTAAGTGAACTGGTGCAACTGCATGGTTTTGTCTTGTGCAAGGCATCCTGGTTATGTGGAAGCCTTTTTAAAATTGGGAACAGTGCTTTCATAGTTGGGAAGCTGAGTTTTGCACAAGAAGAAACTATTGGTCTTCTGGGTCAGCTCCCTTTGAGAGAGAAGGTAAGGTAGCATAGGCTAGTGGATAGTCTGAAACTTGAAATTCAGAGCTCTGCAGCTGAAATACTTTGGGAGCACATTGTGATGCTAATGTTTCTGGTAACTATTTCCTTCCCTTTCAGTTCTTGAGAGCAGTTCTTCTGAATATTTCCTAGTCCTCTAGTTTTCTAGTAGAGATCAGTTAATGTCAGATTGTTGTTCTGTCATTTTTCTGAATAATATTTTTATTAGGATGAATTAAAAATTCCAATTACAGCTTATTAAAAAAATAGTCTGTAAACCTTTAATGGATGTACCAGAACTTCAGAACTTAGTGCTAATGAAGATTGCAATTATTCAAGGAGTCTTGGTTTCTTTCATTTTTCTTAAACTTTAAGATTCTAGACTACCATGCTCTTTGAATCGTTTTAAACATACAGGAACTGTCTGAAGAAGAATCCTTTTAGCAAAGGATCTTGGTACAGTGAATGCTCCCTCAGAACCTGAGGAAAGTAGGCCACTTGCATCAGATCTGAAATCTACATTAGAATAGTAGATTTAGCTGGATGTCAGACTGCTTTTTTGGTGTGCTGATTGTGCATTTTCCATGTATGTATCCAGCTTTTAAATTCCAAAGAAAATCTACTCGCTGCCATTCCATTTCATAGGCTTATAAATTGGAATTAGGACAGAAGGTCTGAGGTAGATGATCTCTTTTGCATTTTTAAAGTTGTATGAGCTGCATGAACATCAGCTTCCTTGTAAGAAAATGTTCTAATGGGGAGGGGGTCCTCCCTTCTTGACAGTTCCTGCAAAAGCAAATTATTGTCTCTGAGGGTATGAATATTCTGCTAATGCAACAATTAGCAGCTCTACCACAGCATAGTTTAGAAAGGCTAACCTTTCTGAAAAGGAGAGGTTAGGATAAAGACTTTTTAGATAAAGGGGTTTTCTTATCCTGCTGTCTCCAATTGTTACTGCTGTCACTGTTAAAACCACTGTTTCCTTATCATGCCTTGGTGTTAGAAAATCTCAGCACAAATGACGACTAACTTGACAAACAGCGTGGTACTTGGGTCTGTGCTGGAATGGGGGGAATATGCTGTGCAACCTATTGTCTTTCCTATTTTTAGCAAAATGTATGTTAACTGATAATTCTAGTGAATGGGAGGAAAATATTAATAGGCAATAGCAACTTGCATGTGAGTTAGACACTTCAGTGCTCTTGGATATCTCACTTGAGATATCACAATAGGCTGTCTGGTATTAATAATCAAAGCCTTTATTGCTAAGTTTGGTGTCTGTAGTTAGGTTATTAATCTCTAGCTCTGATTCTCTGTGATACCTTAAGAGAGGTGATTAGGTAGGGCTGATCTCTAACAGGGCAAGCATGGAAAACCAGATGGGTGGCATCCTGTAGTTTTGCAAAGGGAAGCAAAGTAAGGAAATGGAACTGAAATACTACAATTATGAGTTCTGTTAGAACAACTTGCCAGCATGCACCCTGTTCTGAGAGCACTTTCTTGCCTCTTTTTTTTTCTTGCAGATAATAAGTTCAGCCAGTCCTTGTGCAGACTTTTTTTCCAAAGCTTATCCTCTGAATTTAAAAGAATACACGTGCAATCTCGTTCTCATGCATCTCAGAGGGCTGTGAAACAATCATTTGATGAAACAGTCAGATTGATACAAAGATGCAGCGAAGTTGACTTGAACATTGTTGTGCTGTGGAAGGTATGTATGGCTGTGGCCTTTTGTCATTATTTGGCCATGAAACATTACTGTTAGCAAATAATATAATGTGACATCCTTACATTTTGAGAATATTCAAAATTATGGAGGATTGTTTTCTGGAAACATGCAGATGAACTAAAATAGTGTCAAGAAGCAAAGATGGTCTTAATAGCTGTTAGTGTAATAAGTACACTTAAGTGGTTTCACATTACTCTAGATACACCCAGTTCTTAGAAGATCTCCTTTTGAAAGAGGAAAACTTTGATATCTTAACCCAAGAGATTTGTTAATGCTCAATTTTTATCATAGAACTGTAAGAGTGAACATGTTTGCTTTAAAGAATATATCATTTACCAAAATGCAAATATTAAGTAGTGGAAATTGGCAGTCTAAACTTGAGCAGTTGTCTGTGCTTGCAAAACTTAAAGCATACACACAAACCAAATATCATGCCAGTCTTTAGGTTTTGAATAGTACATTGCCCACTTACTTTAGGGGGAAGTTAGTAACTGCATTATGAAGCTTATGGTAGTTTCTGGTCTACTAATGTTTCTGTTCCATATTCTGTAGGCATATGTTGTGGAAGACAACAAGCAGCTTATTTTGGAGGGCCAGCATCATGTTGCTCTTAATACAGTTGGGAAGGAGGCTTTTTCATTTCCTCAGAAGCAGGTAACCTAATGTGACATTTTCCTTTTACAATTGCTTCTTTCTCAAAATAGGCTTCATGTGTTTTCTTTTAAATAAGTGGAATCACTGCTTTTGTAGAATTTAGCGTTAGATGTGTGTTCTTACTAAGTTATTCAGACTGACTTAAAAGTTGATTATTAGTCTATATTAAAATAGCTAGGCTCAGTTTAAAGATGAGGAAAGCAATACACAAATATACAGCTATGTAGTTGTTGGGAGTAAACACTTCTGTGGTACTTCAGGTTAGAAGTAGGAGCTTATTAGTATTAAATCAAAATTAATGTCTAATAACAGTTAACAGTCTAATAACAGTTAACAGTTAACAACTTGTGGATCAGTAAAAACTATGGAAGCTGCAGATAAATTTCTGTAAAAACATCTGTGCGAACTGCAGTTCATTTGTGTGAAGACTAACATGCAAAACAAAAAAGGAGACACGAGTTGTCTTCAGTCTTCTGCTGAGCAGTGCACTGCTGATCCTGCTTGCTTTGGTACCATTCTCACTGTTTTTACTAATGCTGCAAACTTACAGAGCTTTTAGTGAGCTCTTACTCAAAGTTGAAGCAAGTAGCACTGTGCACTCTGTCAAGACGACGCTGTAGGGCAAGCGTGTGTTTCTGGACGTATCATGCTGTGATGTAAGTAGTGAGTTACTCTGAAGCTGTGCACTTGGCTTTGGTTCATAACCCTTTAACTGTTTTTACATAATCAAGATGATTTTTCCATTTAGTTCTTTGCTCTGTAGTAGATAGGAGTAGATTGAAAGGGGTGTGTAGTTTGGGCTGAACTGGCTGGTCTTCGTTAGTGAGTGCTGCAAAAGTAGGGAAGTTCAGGTTCTAATGTCTAAAGACTGTGTTTTCACTTACATCCTCCCACCCCTGAGAAAACCTCTGTGTGTGGGGGCTCAAGCTGTGCTTAGCTGATGCCAGGCTGCGTTAGTCTAATGTCAGCTGCCCACTCTGGTATTCCCTTCCGTGCCTTTAGAACAGGAGATCACACTGTCCACATCTAAAGTTAGGAGCGGAAACACTGTGAGCTTCTACTTGTGAACCCACTGTGCTCTGGTTCTAGCACATGGGTGGGAAGAAGAGCAGTAGGGATGAATCACATCTGCATCCTAAAATGAACAAATGTGACTGAACGTGCTGGGGATAGAAACTTAGATTTCTCATTGACTGCATTGGAGCTCTAGTTGTCTGTGTCAAATTCCGTTTCCAATTAAAAGAAATTAATCTTGCCATAGCAACAAGGAGGATCCAGCTATATCCTCAATTTGTTTTGAGGAATATATGCTGTTACATTAACATTCTCTGTAGTCTGTGGTTCATCTATTATTATTATTACAACTTTCAAGTAAATGCTACATTGGTTATTGTATTTACTTTCTTCAGCATAAGAAACATACTTTCTTTGAAGCATTTTCTACCTTGGGTGGAAGCAAAACTCCACCTGTGTTGTCACAGTTGAAATCTGGTGTAAGAGTAATGGTGGTTATTTTTAATAAATGTGTAAATGGACATTTAGAGACATTTAAAGATTTAACTCTGGATTTTAAGTATCTGTAATCTCAGGACTGCGAAAGATTGAGAAATTTCATATGTTCATGTGCAGCTGCTTTTTGATTGGTACTTGGTATAGTGAGGAGCATAAACCCCTCTGCAGTGGGAGGTGAGGTGTAACAAGGTCATTTGAGACTTTATACGGTTTACTTTGCTCAAACAATGAGCGCTTTTTATACAAGCAGTGAAAAGCCAGGAGGAAGAAAATACCAAACCCAAACATTACTTCTGATTTGAAGGTATATACTGAAAATGTTAACATAATTTCCCTTGTCTTGTAAATCTGCATTTACTCTCTAAGTCATAAAACAGGGTTGGAAACTCTACAGACTGTTCCTGAAGTTCTTGTGCTGGCAGTATGGAAGTTAGTTGTTTTCTCTGGTCTAGACAGCAGAGGGAGATGGAGATGCATGCTTTTTACTAATGGGTGCTGGTTACCAGTCCTTAAATGCTCAAGGGCAACTCAGATTTGGAAAAACAGACTTGCAGATTCAGAGCAGGATGTCACCAAGAGTCTGCTCCCTGCTTTTCCTGCTGCTGTTCTTTGCTGCTCTTCTCCCGTGACTTTCTTCTTGACTGTTTCTGCTTTGTGCTGCTGCCACCAGCATAGGAATTTTAGTGTCTGTGGCAACATGGCCATCTCCAACCAAGAACAGTCTCACAGTAGACACAGAGGAAAATATGAACAATAATTGTCTCTGTACCCTCAATTTTTTTTTTTAATTCCGAGAAATGACTCAGATTTGAGTTAATCAAATAACTGAAGTCGAATGAATCCAAGATAGCTTGCTTTATATTTTAGTTATATGTAATGTATTGGTTGGCTTCTACTTTGTTCATTAAGGTATATTTCAGATTAATTCTTTGCCAGATTTTAAGGATTGAGATTAGATTTATAGAAGCCTCTAGAACTGTTCAGGGAAACAAAGCTGCAGTAAAGCAATGTAGAAGAAGAGCACTGCACTTATATTCATTAGGACTTCTTTCAGCAGTTGCTGGTGGATAGGTAGATGGGTGTACTGATACAAAGTCATCTTTATGCCTAAGCCAGGTTGTTAGACTGCTGCCTGAGAAGCTGGGACTGGTGGCTACTTCTGCTGGGCTCCTTGTGGAACACGTAATGCCTGCAGCAGAGATGTGGAACACAGCAGTGAGATTGTAGCATGACTTACTTTGTTTTTGATTAAACAAAGAGAAGACCTCCAGTTTCTATAAAACACACTGTAGTGGTGTTTGGGGGAGGTGTAAAATCTGGTTAAAATTTATCTGTGTACCCACATATAAAAAAACCAAAGTAAGAGTAAAATTCTCTACAAATTTTATGTGAATGCTCAAATGTATTTGCTTCCATTTCTTCCCATGTCTGTTCAAAACAGAACGGAGTGCTGAGCTTCTTTTGTTCTAACCAAGACAGAGGTAACTGACTGAAACTTACTGTCTTTCTGTCACCAAATACAGCTATTTTTTGTTTACACCACACTGTTATTGTTTAACTACATAGCATTGCTTCTGAGCATAGGTTACTAGGCAGTGATTATCACGCGATGTGGTGAACTAGGTACATCTTCATGTGGAGCATCCTTATGCTCTACAGGTTTGGAATCCTGACATGTACTATGCTGAAGGAATGCTGACTCTAAAGCATTTCTTTGTTTCCAGTAGAAAGCTCTCTAAATAATGCAGAAAACATTTATTTTCCCATCCTTTCTCTCATTTGTAGTTCTGGAAAAAAAAAATCTGTTGCTGAAGGTAGGGAAAAATGCTAAATGTAGTCTACTTGCTTGAATTAGAAACCCAAAAGGTGCTAGGAAGTGATACACAGTAGTCACTAGCAACATTTTGTAAAGAATAAATCATCTAAGGTGTTAAAGTGAATAGGTCTGAACAGATGTGGAAGCAGTAGCTGTGTTTGAGTCCAAAATAGTAAAAGCCTTGTTAATAGAAATTAGCTGGGTATTTGTAACTAATGGCTGTGTGGTGGTGTTTTGTTGTCTTTTAAAGTTTTATTTTCCAATGATATTGCTGTGGGTTCTATTTCCCTTCTGAAACTTGTTTTCAGGAATGAGATGGGTTAAACTGAAGGTCAGTTTACAGTTGCATATGAAACACAGCTCTTCTGTGACTTCTCTACCTTTAACTTATTTAAAGGTTTTGTGCTTTTATTACTTTAAACACCCATTCACAGTCAGAGCTGTTGATCAGTTTTATTTCTTATTGCTGCCTCCCATCTTTCTCTAACCTGGTGAGTTACATCCAAAAGATTCCAAAGGAAAAGCACAGTGTAATATGGGGGATGGAAGTAGTAGTTAGTGTGGGTCTGGGGCATTTGCCACACATCTGTCTGGCAAAGACTTCACACCAGTGGAAGGTGAGAACCTGGTAAAGGCTTGTCCCTGGGCATGTTGGGAGTACTGCTTGCATGCTTCTGAAACAAAACACTATGTGAGTTTAAACTTAGTTTTAGCTGAAGTTATAGATGAGAGGAAGTATCTGTGTGTTAGATCAGGTATACTGTGCAGCCCTCTGTTTTCATTGTGAGGTGGTCTTGTAACACACAAAAATCATCTTCCAGGTAGAATTAATCTAGATGTATCCAGGGCTGCACATAATGTGCTTCTGTGCTGCTCATTCAGTCCTGTGTATGAGACCAGTGCTACTTCCAATTCAAAGTCAAATCCATAAAATGCACATAGCACGGATGCAGGCTTTTTGGCAGTGTTGCACTTCAGAGGTGATAATTTTTTGTAATGCTGCTGCTTAATGTAGGTTGAACTTAGTGAGGCAGCAGTAGTTTGGTTTGAAGCAGAAATTTTTGGAATGTAGAAGACAGGGTTTAAATAAACTGATTTTTTTCCTAGAATTACTGGAAGTGACATCTTGTGCTAGTCCAGACTTTTTTTCTTTACAGAACATGTGGGGAGGAATACATAAGTCAAACACAGATTGTTGGAATGGATTTAAGACTTAAACCTGCTTGATGGAGGGGAAAGCGAAATTCTTAAGGATAAACATCAAGAGCTGCAGTGCAAATTTTCAGTGTTGTATGAATTAATGTACTATACCAATTTGGGAGGATTGGCTTATGTTGCTGTCCTAAATAAAATATTCCAAACAGCTGAAAAATTACATCTGCTGTTTTACCCATTGATGAACTACAGAGTTGATGCTAATAACTGTGCTTTCAGATGCATTCTTCTTGGTATCTTAGTAAAATACTGTTCCTGGAGTCATCTTTTCTATAGTTAGGAGCTAGAATGAATATGGGTGAGTTGCACAAGGAAGGAAATTAATTTAAAACTGAGATTTTACAATGAGAGTTCTCTGATCTAAAATGGGAAATGAAGGACACATTGCTTAGGATCTCTGTCTCATTCTTAGTCTGTTGCTTTTACTTGCACTTAGTGGTGCTGGAGAGTTTCCTGTTCAGGTTTTCTTCATTCTGCACATATTGGTCCTTCAGAGTTGACTGAGCATGTTTAATAATCCTTTTGGCTACATGCAACTCGTGATTTATGGGGCAAATGAACTGAATTTCAATGTAACTTGGAAATCAAATCGGTTTGGGTTTTTTTTCTGGTGTTCTCAAGAGCACACTGACCCGGTCATTGAGGAGATTGTTTTTGAAATTGAAAACTTTTCTGAGTAATATTAGACAACTTAAAATCCTTTAAGAAGACTGTGTGTGAAGATCACTTCAATCCACCTGGTGGAAAGGAACTCTTCAGTTTGATTGTGCGTTCTAGGAGAGTAGAGAGTACATTATGGGCAGACCTGTCTATAACATCTACCAAAATGCAAAAGATGATTTGAAGGGTGTAAGTTTTTTACTTTTCCAATTTTTGCCTTAGCTTGGTTTCAGGAGATCTAAAAAACAATATGAATGACTAATATGGGGCTTCAGAAGTGTAAGGAGTAATAATACACATTTTTGTTTCAGAGAGGCAAAACATTAGACTCTTGGAACAGTAAGGTTGTGTCTGGTTCCAAGTGTATTTGTTTGAGGGTGGTCTTTGTAGATGGCTTCTGGAAGGGAAAAGCTTTCTAAAAGTCAAAATGACTTTCCTAACACCAGGTGCATGTCTTACAGCTCTTGGAAAGCACCAGTGGGACAGTGGGGTTCTGGTGCTACTGCCTGTTGGGTGTTTCTAGTCAGAACCTGGAAAAAATGCAGCTATAAAGTTTAAAACAATAAGGAAAAACACCACTCTGTCTCCCTGCTGCTGTTACAGATCTTTCAGACACTTCTGATGATGAAGGCTCTTCCAGTCAAGCTTATCTGTACCTCTACTGTATGTATGGATGAGGCCTTCAAATTACACCTTCTCCATTTTATAAAAGAATCTTAGCCATCAGTGTGTCCTCCTTGTATGCAAAACACAGTAGTTGCTGTCTACTGGAGCCTGTGGCACTTGTGGAGTCTTTGCAAGGAGCCAAAATGGGTCAGCAAGGAGACTTTAGGTGTCAGACGTCTGAATTTTGCCTTTAAAAAGGCACTGTTCCCTTTAGGCTGGTGTTCTAGGAGTTTAGCAACAAAATACCACCTGTTTAATTCTTGGAGATGTGTAGCTTTCTTTTGAAGTATAAATAACCAGATGTCTGGAGGCTGTTACATGCTTGGTGCGTATTCTTGAAGGGAGAGTAGGGATGCCCAGGTAGGTATGGGCATCTTTTTTTGTAGTTTTGATCCAATTTCCCAAGCTCCAGAGTATGACAGGAGTTTAATGTATCCTTAAGCTCAGCATTTCTTATTATGTGTCTTTATATAGCTGCCTGATCTGTATGCTCATCTTCTTGGCTACCATTCAGAAGTGCTTCATTCTCTCCTGAACCTTTAGGTAAAAGAATCATGTACTAAATGTCTTATCTTAGCCTTTGTTCTAGGTACCCAGTTGCAAAAAAACCCCAACACCCTAGGCTTTGAGCAGCTGAACTTGGAGACACACATCTTTTCTGAATCTGACACCCAGAGGCTGGCTGAAATTAAGCTTTACCTCTGTGATGGTAAATGGTTAATCTTACTTGCTTTCCAGTCCTTCAGCAGAGGTGTGATGTTAGAACTAAAGGTTTGAAATACCAGTGTCACTCTGCACTTTCACCAGTAAATGTTCCTGCTGCATTTCATGATGTTCTTGTCTGTTTGTAGAGATAAACACTCGTATTTGTCTTTTGTAGGGTTTAAAAAAAATACTCGGGAATTCTGATTGGGAGGACTTGGAACAGGTAATGGACTCTAGGGCAAATTACAGTGTGTAGGATGTTGATATGTGGTTGAAAAGGGCATGGAATAACTGTTTGGACTGTGATTTGAAGGGACAGATGAATTTAAATGAAAAGTTCTCATCTCTGGTGTGTTTCCTGCTGTCAGCTCGCATTGTTAGATATCCATGGAGTAGGATGGAAATACCAAATCCATTCAATGCTTAAAATGTATTTCACTGTTACTGCTTTTTCCTTTTCAAATTACTTTTGAAGAAAACTATTCTTCCTTCTGAGAGGAAAGAATTGCAAGCCTGATAAAACACTTGATGTCTTCCTGGTGTTACCAGCACACAGTGACTGAGATGTTCATAGCTATTGCAGAATGCCCAGTGTGTCTGTTATTTTTTGAGTTAGGTTTTGTTGCTGGGTAGTATTTTGTTTCAACTTAAAAGTATAATCCATCACCTTTAAAGGAAAAGTATTTGTTACACTGTACCAAATTATTGGTGGCTTTTAAAAATCTTTTCACATTAGTAGCCAGTCACGCTTACTGCTGCAAATTCTTTTTTTCTAAAGGTGGACTTCTTGTAGCATATATTATAAGGGAATACTTAGAAGGCAGCCCCTTCCTGAATAAATCCTGCTTGCAAAACAGATTAGATGATGTTGGACAGATACAGTAGTTCTGTAATACTGGGCCAAATGCAGCCTGATTTGCTTCATTTGGTGTTCTATCTTTCTGTATCATCTAATTTCTTCTGCTTCAGAGATTGATTCTGCCTGCAGGGTTAGGATGAATCCCAAGTAGTGTGTCAGTGCTTGACTTGGGCTTTCAGCTGGGGACAGAGGTAACTTTTTGTATCTGCTGGAGCTTGCTGTACAGTTTCTGAGATACTCTGCATTATTAAATCAGTCTGTCACTGCTCGCATGTTCCTATAAACTTCCGTTGGCTTTACTTTAGATGTGTTTTGGGGAAACTTGGGTATTGGCTTTCCTGTTGTGAGCTTCCCAGGGCAGGTGATGGGTTTTTTCCTAAGGTACAGCTGCTGAATAGGGAACTGTGTAAATGCTGTCCCTTTTTTCTTAGGAAAACCCCCCACATCTGCTAACAAAGCACTGCAACACCAGCATGCTTTTGTGAAACTTGCTCAGATAGATTTCACAGGTGCTTATTAAAATACTATCTCAAAAGAAGGTAACACATAAATCATATCAGTTCCTCATCTAGCAGGTTTAATTATGGAACACAGCTTCAAGATGCTGTAGATCTATTTCCCTGGAGTTATCATTCATAATGGAAGACTGTAGTTTCTTGTGATGCATTGCACAGGGTCTTATGACAGTATTTTAAACAACATTTTGAATTTACATTTCAGGAATTACCAGAAATGGTTCTCTTAAAGTTTTTTCGACCAGAAAGCACACCAGGACCTGCAAGACCAACACCAGAGCAGCTTTCTAATCTTATCAAGACAAGTCTTCATTATCCAGAGTCTTTCAATCATTCTTTTCATCAAAAAAGGTTAGTGCAAAGTTTTCTTTAAAAACTCTTTGAAATACTGTGAATTTGACATAAATTATGCTGAGATGCAGGTTATGATACACAAATAAGCCTGGTATGCAAGGGTGATACCTTTCTTCATTCTTAAGCTCACTGCTTCAGAACTCTGTGGATAAAGTAAAAGCCTCATGTAGAGAATTGAGCCGTACTGTCTCAGTTCATAGTTATAATGTTAACTAGAGAAGTTACCAAACTTAAAGGAAAAAGAAATACTCTCTGTTTGGTTTTGGTGTCAGAGTAAGCGGTGTGACTACCTCAAAGCTACACAGAAAGCGAGAGGTTCTTTTGACTTAAAAGGACTCCTACGTCAATAGCACGTGGTTCTGATCTGTGTCAGAAGGAAAGGTGGTAACAGTTTGGATCACTGGGGCTTGTCTCCTTGCAGTGTATCAGAATTAACCTCTATCAGAAGTTAGAAGCTGGAGTGAACTGGTTGGAGCCTGCAAAATCCCTTCAGAACGAAAATATGAACAAATCTCTCTGGATTCATTTCCAGATAGGAGAGGAATTGTACTTGAAACACAGAGATACCTATTTAGGTTTGAGTTGTTTTGTCTGGCAACTCTACTGTGATATACTTTCTTCTAAAACAGTTAAAGTAAGTTGCCTGAAGAAAGGGATTTTGAAGTTGTAACATTTAAATGTTTTATAAGACTTTTAAGAGATTTTAATGACAACTCCAAAGCATGAATTATTACAGTAACAAGTTCGTATCTTCTCACAGTAGTTGGTAATTGTTCTTTTCTTGGTAAGCTCAGGATCTCAGGCTGAGAGAGTTGGGGTTATTCAGCCTGGAGAAGGCTCTGAGGAGACCTTATAGTGGCCTTCCAGTACCTGAAGGGGATCTACAAGAAAGCTGGAGAGGGACTTTTTAGAAGGGCATGTGGTGATAAGACAAGAGGGAAAGTTTTTCAATTGGAAGGAGGTAGATTTAAATTGGATATTAGGAAGAAATTCTTCACTATGATGGTGGTGAGACACTGGCACAGGTTGTCCAGGGAGGTGGTTGGTGCCTCCACCCTGGCAGTGTTCAAGGCCAGGTTGGATGGGGCTTTGGGCAGCCTGGTCTAGTGAGAAGTGTCCCTGACCATGGCAGGGGGTTTGGAACTTGATGATCTCTAAGGTCCCTCCCAGCCCAAACCATTCTAAAATTTAAACTGTGAAACAATGGCAAGGAATTGTGGTGACCTAAGTCACTTGTGGCATACACAGAGCTGTTCCGGCTGGGGCAGGTCGAGTACCTGCCTGTGGATAGCTTGGGGTCTTTCTTCATAGAATCATAGAATGGTTAGGGCTGGAAGGGACCCTAAAGATCATCTAATTCCAACTCCCCTTTTTTGCTGCAGTGTTAGCTATAAAAGCAACCATACTAATTGTGAACAAGCAGAGTAGCAACTAACTTATTTTTATTCAGGGTAGAAGGTTTAACAGCGACTGTGTGTGCTGTCTGTTCCATTCGGGCACCGTTCTGGCTAAAACACTAGGCTGAGTGCCAGCAGTTCCTCTACAAGAGCCACTGTTGGAGGCATCTAGACAAAATGTGCTGACAGCGGTTCAGAGGGTAGCAGACTGGACCGTGTTGTCCCATTCTGAAATGTCTCTTGTTTCCTGTGAACTGAAGTGGTGTTTATCCCTCTGCTCGCCTTTCTCCGCTGGCCAAAGGAAAGTGGTGACTTCACTTGGCCCAATGGTGCAGGTGCTGCTTTGCCTCAGTAACTCCTAGTATAAATAACTATAGTCACTGTAAGTGATGACCTTGCTGTGCATGCTGTCAGACTGTTGCATAATAGACAACTACCTGTTAATTTTATTACTTGAAACGTATTTTAGCTATTTAACAGTATAGTGAAGACTGTCCAGAGTAAGACTTTCCCCCTTAATATGGTACTATTTTTTCTTCACAGCCTCTGTCTGGTACCTGTCACGCTCCTACTTTCCAATTGTTCCCAGGCTGTTGTAGATGTGATGATTGATTTGAGGCATAAAACAACAAGGTAATGTGTGAATGTTAATAAAACCATATTTTGTGAGAATGCTTCTTCCTAGGTTTGGGAGTCCTGTAACTTTTTAACTATTGAAGGTCTAGAATAGGATTTTTTTCCAAGGGTAGCTTCTTCCATGTGGGAAGCGATTAACATACTGTCAAATGGGAGTCATCATTCAGTGCTCCGTTTTACTTGGCTTCTGACTGTTGCTAAGATAAAAACTTGAATTGTGACTCAAATGGTTACACTCTGCAGGTAATTTCTAGGAAAGTGGAAATACTTTTGAACTAGTGAAATGTGTGTTTCGGCAACCTTGCTTTATTAAATACATGTCCTTGGGGTTTTATTTTTTAAAATACTAATCTGTAGGAAAAGAATCTGAGGTTTAAACAAGTACTTCCTCCTGTAATTTGTCTTAGTATAAAGAGCCATAGAACCTTTGGTATTTTTAAGACCTGCCCATGGTTTATTAGAAGACTGTATGACTGGCTTTCTGCTTAGAACTGTAGTATTATGTGCAAATACGTTACCACTGTGGAATGTTTTGTGAATTGCTTTACTAAGGATTTCTATGGGAGAGACTTGAAGTATGCCATGATATACCATTGTTAATCCCTCAACTTCTCTGAAAACAAGGCAATTAACTGGTGTAATTCAGGAGATGCC
This sequence comes from Hypotaenidia okinawae, assembly GCA_027925045.1. NCBI lineage: Eukaryota > Metazoa > Chordata > Aves > Gruiformes > Rallidae > Hypotaenidia > Hypotaenidia okinawae. The sequence continues at coordinate 117,387,382 of BSDF01000002.1, read as the reverse complement.
CTCTTATGTGTGGTGTTGTTCACAGCTCCCTGTAGACTTTATGCTCCTTGGTCTGCTTACCTAAAAATAGACTGAGATTCTTGACTGAACATTTCGGGGGGGGCGTGTGCAGATTGTGAAGGTGTTGAGGTAGGCATAGTCATGGGGAAATGTTTGCTTCTTGCCAACAGTCTGTCATGGCAAGTGAGAAACTAAAAGCACAGAGCCTAACACGTAAGTTTAGATGTAGAGGACAGAAGACTTAAGTCCACTTTATTATCAGTTAAGATTAGGAAGCCATTCACTATGTGGGGTCTTTTCACAAGATCATCATGTCTTTGTAACAGCATTTGAAGTCATGTCCTTGGAAGGATAGTGTGGTCATGTGCCTTAAAACTTCTTTGAAAAAACAAACAAAAAACACCCCCCCAACTTACTAATGCAATGTCCCTGAAGTGGTGTGTGTCTCTGGTTATTTCTGTGTGACACTGTGCACTCTGATTTTTACTCTTGTGCTTGGGACTTGAAAAGAAGTTTTCAGAAAGCATAAAGAACATGTCTTTGAGCGGCTGTGACAGACACAGTGCGGGCTGGAATCTTAGGAAAACCTGGGGTTGGGGGCGGGGGGGGGTAAGTCATGTAAACTAGTAATAAATATTTCAAATGCAGAGAAATAACCTTGTTACCTTCTTTTTTCAGCCCAGAAGCACTGGAAATTCATGGATCTTTCACATGGCTTGGGCAAACGCAGTACAAGCTTCAACTTAAAAGCCAAGAGGTCTATAGCTTGCAGCTGAAAGCTTGCTTCGTTCATACAGGTGTCTATAACCTTGGAACCCCCAGAGTATTTGCCAAGCTAGTGGACCAAGTTACTTTGTTTGAAACAAGTCAGCAGAACTCCATGCCTGCACTGATTATCATCAATAATATCTGACCACTTCCTCGAAATAAAATCACACTAAAAGACAAAATAAATGGGATTCTTTTCTTATATTGCTGGTTGACATTTTGCTGCAGTTTTTGGAAATAGCACCTCAAACATCTAACTTGTTACTAAAGATTGTGTAGGAAAGAAAATAGCAAAATACTCAGACTTGTCAATTTTGTTTCTCAATGCAACGCACGTTGGACTGAAAATACCTTTATCCTTTTATAATGTATTTCTTCTCTGGTAATTAAGATATTCATAACACAACATACTCTTTAACTCCAGATCTGAACATATTTGTATGTCTATGCCCTGTCAGAAATGCAGCTTGACTGCTGTTACAACTTCCAGCATGGTGTGTTAAATATTTGTGGCTGTATTAGGATATGGTTCAGGAAGAAACCCTCATTGGTTTTTTCCTGTCTGAAGCCATTAGTCATGATAAATCCCAACCTTACTGTGAAGTTCAATAAGGTCTCTCAAATCCATTTCTGTTTCTTTAGTTTAAAATTTTGTTTTGAATTTCCATGTTGATGGAAGCTGGTGACCTTTCCAGGTTTACATACAAGCCCCACCTAAGGTGTTTAGAAAAAAAGAACGATTTCTTCAACCAGTTTGAGTATTTGTTCATCTCAACACAGAATGCACTATGTCACAACCATGAGTTTGTCCTTTAAATTGTCACTTACTTTATTATGTAACTATAACAATTGATCTGTTTTAAAAAAATCTACTCAAGATTTTCAAGAAATGTATTATATTTATAACAAATGTACTGTAAATAGAATAAAACATACACCATATTCACTGTATGACTTGAAGCCTTTTATACAGCTGCAGCAATCTCCAGGTGCTGATACTGTGGTGTGTGTTTATCTATTCTGTACTGTCTTCATTTTTGGCCCTCTCTGCTCTGGTGAAGCTCTTGTCCTGCTGCCACATGTGGTGTTAACAGGCTTACATGGGAACTTGTGGTGGCTGCTGTGTTTGCCCTTTGAGTTGTAATCCAGTGCTCCCCGGTATGATGTGGAATGCAGCTGTCTGGGAAAGCTCAGTTCCTTCTTGTGTGCTGGGGATTTTTGGTTTGAGTAATAGCTGCTGACTGTAGGGAAGCCTGTGTGAAGAATCAAGTGCAGCAAAACCAGTTAGGAGTTATGGTTTGTGATGGGTTAGCTGAGTACAAGGAAAATTGAGCACCTGGAGAGACCTGAGACTTCCGACTATCTGCTCCATCTCATGGCTGCAGGAAATGCCTTCACAGGACAGCCCTGGCTCATGAGCAGTACCTGTCTGCCTTCAGATGCTTTTTTTTTCTTTTAGGTAAGGTTTCCAATTTTACTCTAGCTCAGTAATACTGCAAGACTGTCCCTGGGACTGAAAACTTTCTGAAAAGCATCAGAGCCCATTCACTGCATGTCACCCTTCACAGTCACACTTAATATTACTGTGGATCTTGTTGATAAATGAGTAGAATACTTCATTATTGGCTAACAATTAGTATTTTGCTTCAGAGGGTTAGTTTTTTTCTCTGCTGGGCAGACTGGGAAAGTAATCTTTCTAAATGATTCTTGACATTGGAGCCCTAAGGTAAGTCATCAGTCCTCTTTCTGTCTCAGCCCTTATTTAGGGTCTGAGAAGTCATTGTTGATGCCATTCAGCTCTCCAGCTGTAGGCCACAATGTTCTAAGTCATGGTTGGGGTACTTTTAAGACTCCTTCAAATACTTGAGTGGCACAAGCCACTTAACTCTGGTAGAGGATGTTTCCACAAGAGGTTTGAGAGATGTAGGTTGGTAGATTTAACTGCTTTGCTTTGCAGCCTGTCAGAAGAAACTGGTAAGAAATTATATCTCTGCTTTCAGAGTTGCACTCCTGCAAAGAACAGGCTTGCTGCAGGCCTGACTAACCACAGAAGCTACTGAGCTGCACTGTTTGGAGTGGAGTATTACTTGTCAGTGACCTGTACTTCCAGATGAAACCAATGCTTGCCACGTGTGTTAGTGCTAACCTAGGGAAACACACCTGTGATAACACGCACGCTTGGCTCGAAGGGGATGCTGTGTCTAGGTGGACCTTTCTTTGTGTTTTTGAGAGTGTTCACGGGATAGTGGTGAGCAAATGATGTGGCAGGAGGCTAAAAAGAGTTGGTAGTAATGTTTTTATTCAGTGCGGATAAAGCAGAATGCAGTTCTGAGATGTGTTCCTGTGTATCTAGACAGGAGTGTGTATATACAGAGTTCTGCAGAGCTCTCGGCAGTATAGGCTGTGCACCCTACAAATGAGCCAGACTTTGATTATGCTGTTCATGCAGCATCATGTAGCAAAAACCCCCAAACAAACAAGACTAGCTTTTTTCATGCTTCAGTGAGAGCTCTGCTTTGTTCTCTTTCTTTCCGTGGTGATTCCAAAGTACTGAGGCCTCTGACATGTCATAGTGTAAGGCCATTTACTGGAAAGCGCTATCTGAGATTCTTACTCTGGGAGCTTGGCATGCTGTTACAGAGCACTGCTGTCATGCTGTGTCCAAGGAAGAACTGTTTTGTAACCATTAGCATGCTCTATTTCTAAATTGACATCAGCTCCTTTGGGGAGTGCTGCTGATCATGCAATGCACGTTATGCTGTGTAAAAAGCACGGAGCTCTTCACAAGAGTTTGAAATGTGATCATTGGCATGTCAGAACAGAAGATGATTATGTGGTTGCTTGGAAGAGGTGCTAGTGTGGAGATAGAGCTCAGCCTGGCTCCTTAATGCATTCTCTTGTGGAAAATGTGTGCACAAGTGCTGACCCATACATAGAGGTGGTGAAAGACAGTTGTACTGAAAGTAAAATTAATCTGGCCTTGCTACTGAGTATCTTTGCAAAGGCTGAAACTCTGCTACTTTTGGAACAATAGTCCAAAAGGATCCTCTGAACCTGCTCTAAGGCACAAGAGCATCCTAATGTCTCACAGCTGTGTTAGAGCTCAGAGTAGATGATAAAATTGTGTCTTACTTTCAGATAGCTTAAAAAAAAAAGTCCTCAAACTAGTATGTCCAAGGGATCTTTGCTCTTAAGAATTTAATGAGTTTTCATTTTTTTTTTCACTATTTCTTTAGTGAAAAGCAATGAAACTTGCCAAGGTGGGGGTTTTGGTGAGAAGCAAAAGGCCCAGTTTATTTCTGGACATGGTGGGGAATTTGGGAATAATTTAGTCTTGTGGTACCTAAAAAAAGACATAATTCTGTACATTAGTAGACTTTAGAAAAGCAAACACAAAACCAACAAAAAACCCCAAGCACCCCTCTCCCTCCCCTCCACAAACCTTGATATGTCACCAGCAAACTTATTCCTGAAACGATGTGAATTCTGCCATCAGTTTCATACTCAAGGGCATGCACTACTCCATCCTGTGCCATGGGAATTCAGGTGGTTCTAGGCTTGTTCATCAAAAATTGGTGAAGTGCTCTATTGGAAGGTTTTGTGTAACACAGTTCTGCAGCAATAAGGTTTTGTAGTGTCTTAAGTTGGCTGTGAATGCGGCAAAGGTGGCATGCCACCTTTATGACAGCACAGCTTGTGAGTGGAGAGAATATCCACCCCTGCAGCTGATGACTTCAATGCTTTACATCAAGTGAGTGTAAGAGCAAAATCTTGAATACTTGACTCTATGGCATATATGAATAAATGACATCCATAGCATGGCAGCTAAATTGCTTATTTACATGCTATTTCTCTGCTTTCTTTAGTAATTCAGCCAGGCTGCTGTGTTTCGAACGCTGATACAGCAGCAAAATAATCACCCTTACTCAATGTTCTTGTGCAGGTAGAAGTGGAATGACTAATACTCTGTGTATACTGGCATGTTGTTCACAGAACTCTTGCACCTTTGTTAGGATGTGTCGCTTGGGGCAGTGTCCAGTGGTGGTCTGCTTGTACTGACTGCTGCATTTCCGAAGTATTTATCATTACAAGATGCTTGAGAAGATGAGAGAAGAAAGACACTTGGAGGTAGTGGGAGTGAATTGGTGCCTGAACAACACAAAACCTCAACTTAAGTTGCTTTCAGGGCAAGTTTAGAGCAGCTGTGGGAAGGAGAGGGGTGGGGTCTCACAAAAAGAGACCCTATCTTTGTCTCAGGTGGAAAGGAAGAACCTGAGCAGAGCAGCACAAGGGTGAGCCCCCCGGGGACAACAGGTAATAGTCCTTCACACACGCAAGTCTGTATGCACCTTGAAGCTCCACTGAACTTGTTCAGTCTGTTAATCAGAAACTTCTGGAGTCATTCTAGTTGGCAATTGCTAAAAAAGAGGAAACCCTTAAATATTCTGTGGACAAAGACTGTTTGTAACAGTTTAAAATACTATGATGTTATAGCAATGTCTCATGCCTTTTCTGGTCCTCAGCATCAGCCCCCATCTACCTTCTCAAAAATGGTGACAATCATACTAAAAACAACTTCCAGTATTACCCTTGGATTGTGTAGTCTATTAAAAAGAAAAATTCAGGATCACTGGTGATGCTGTTGTAGCTGTGGAGCTTTTGGAACTTGTCACCTCATCTTAGCTTTAAAACTAAGCTCTTCCCTGAAAAAATTATCATAGCATTCTATTTCAGTTTAGGTTACAATAGAAACTCATCTTTAAACAATGGTTATGTAGCTGATGATTGAGATAAATATTATGGAATAAGGCCTCAACTAGCAATAAATACCTAAAAAAATAACATATATTTCAAATTCACAGGATTTTAAAATAGCTGTCTCAAAGTTTATAGTGAAAGCAGTATTAATTGCTGTCAAATTTGTAGACAAAATGTCATTTTCCTCACTCTTGTAGTTGGTTTAATTTTAACTGGCTATTACTGTCTCATTAGAAAAAATGTCTATCAAATTACTTTAAATACATAAAAAGTCCAATGGATTTAGAAATTCTACAGACTGCTGGGCTTTCTCGGGTGAAGGAGGGGGCTGCAGGGGTGGCTTCTGTGAGAAGCAGCTAGAAACTTCCCCTAGGCTCAACAGAGCAGACATCAGCCAAGCTCAAGGATGGACCCGTGGCTGACCAAGGCTGAGCCCATCGGCGATGGTCATAGGAATCACATTAGGGTTTTAGGAAAACCCCCATAGTGTTCAACATGACTGGACTCAGTACTGAGCCCTGGCACACATTCCTACCAACAACCCTTTTTTGGCACCATTGTATTTGAAATAGACACCTCCTGTCTTCTCTGCCCCATTCTCTCCACTTCTGTCAATGAGCAGGCTGGTCATGGCAAAGGAGATGAAGTTTTAGATCCCAAGCAGCACTCCTTGTTCTTTTGCACTTGTCTCAGTCCATGCACATGTACAAACCCTATCTTGTGAAAAGGAAGATGTAGCTGTTGGAGGCTGAGTACTTGGTGTGACATAAAAGGATCCAGATGAGCTCTTTGTGCCAGGAGTCTGTTCCCTTGTAGCAGCAATGGGTTTCTGAGAGTTTGTACCCAGGAGATGTGACTGACTGATTGGACCTGCTTGTCAAGGCTCTTGAAATACATGTAGAGCCTGCCATTGACCACCACTGAGACCCTGACCTTGTGCATGAAGGCGATGGTGTTGACAATAGTTTCCTTGGCCTCTACCTCTTCTGGAATGGAAACTGGGGAGAGGCTGCTCTTGAAAGCAGCCAGGCTAAAGAAAACCTCCTTCCCCATGTATACAAATGCCTTTGGATCCCAACCACTGGGGCTGTACCCCTCGCAGGGGTGCTGCAGGACATGGGGCTGGTGTTCCAGTAGTGCCTCTTGCCGGTTTCATGTCATGGCCGAAAGTGTATTAAGTATGCCAGTTGTGTGTGACTGCAACTTCAGCTGCCCTTGTAGCCTCTTGAGCAGAGCCACAGACACAACCTGGCCACCAGCACCTGCCAGGGTCGAGGCACAATGTCCCCAGTGGCTGAGGGCCAGGGGTGGGACCTGGGCTTTCCCTGGTGAGGCTGCATGGCAGTTAGCCTGTTCGCCACCATCCAAGAGGCATGGTATATAACAGGTAAATCTGCTGAGGCTCATGCAATGTTTTTATCCCTGCCTGGTATTGAGCAATATAGTTAGTGGTTCTGTCACATTGCTGCCCCTCATCGTTTAGGGTTTTTTAAAATGGCAACAGGAAGGTGAAAGACTTCTTGATTCTGCTGTAGCCTGTTGTATTCACTGAGCATTTTATCAGCAGATTTGTGAGATGTATCTATGTTGCCTTTGGTATTGAATTACTGTCTCAGCTGCCTTGGGAAATACATAGAAATGGTATTGCTGTATGTAGCGGATGGCTCAACTTTTAGATCTAAATTATACGAGTTGAGCACTGCTGCCATCTAGTGCTTTCTGCTTCTAAACGTCCTGTTTCACCAGTAAGTGGACACCACATTTTAAAATTTCTTTCTCAGAGCAGGATGCTCTAGGTGCCAGGAGGTCCAAGATTGCTATATCTTTTCAGGTAACTCCTCTAGGAGTCTCAATCAACCTCTGTGTGTGACACAACTGGAGGAGCTGGCTACTGGAGGGACTAGGAGGTCTTGGTACTTAGTGGAGACCATGGGGTCTGGAGGTCAACCAAGAGACCCATCTGTGCGTGTATCTGTCTGTATGCAAAGCAGCTGGAGATAAGATGATCTAGGGCTGGCTGCTGAGTGTCTCAGGCTGCAAAACCTGTGTGTGTTGGTGTGAACAGGAAGGCTCCTGTGTACCAGTAACTGGAGTAGGTCTGTGGGCATTGGCTCAACTGCACAAATACCTGCAGCTGGGAAGAGATTAAGGGTCCAGGGGTCAGCTACTGGGTAAACCAAGTATCTAAAGGTACCTGCTGCAGTAGTCATAGTGTTCTAGAGGGTTGTGTGCACTTAGGACTGAGGAGGTCTGCATCTGCAAGCAGAGAGGGGCTGTGACCCTCGGGGCTTGAGCTGTTTGTGTATCAGCAGCTGCGGAGACTGACATGGGTCAGCTACTAGGCAGCCTGAGTGTGTGAGGCCAGCTGCTGGAGAGATCTGTGCTGCAGTGTTTCCCACTGGCAGACCTTCACCCTGATCAGCCACTTGGGTTTGTGTGACTGCTGTTTGATCTGTGTGCGGCTGGCCACATATAAACGTGTCGTGTGTGTGTGTCTGTGTCAGTGCCTGCTGGGAAAGCGTGCTCAACCCCACTGCGGGCTGAAGCTGAGAACATGGAGCTGCAGCAGCCTTGCCTCTGCTGGGACAGCTTCAGCCACTCGTGAGATCACTTCAGTTTCATTCAAAACTTTGGGAAAAAGCAGTAGGGGTGAAATAACATAGGGAGAGCTCAGTTCTATAATTAGAAACTTATCAGTAGGACAGTTGGAGATCTGTTTATCTCCCATTGAGTCCTTACCTAGAAAGCCAAGTAGTACTCTTTATTATCCTTCACGCCATAGATAAATATTGCTGATGCCAAGGATTCAAGACTTGAAGTGAACAAGGGATATGAGCACAGATTCACTTTCCTTTTTGACTCTGATTAGGTTTTGCTCAGATACAAGTTCTCTAGTGACCTGTGCCTCAAAGTGTTGACATTTCCACAAGGAGGACAATGTGTTTTTGGTTAAGGTGCCTTTAAAAACCTCAGTACTTGCTTTGGTTACTAAGTAGCTTGGGATTCCTCTTGGCACGGTATGCCTATCCTCAGAACAGGGAAGGGCCCTAAGCTAAGTTTCTTGATGTTTGGGAAAAGTTCTTGCTATTGGGAAGCGATCCTGCTTCTTGAAACACAACTCAATTGCACTTTGATTTCGCTTTTGAAATAGGGTTTTGCAGAGGTCAGCAGTGGAAGAGAGTGGTTCGGAGTGACGGCTCTGTGGCTGCTCTTATGCTGTGTGCTGCTCCAGGAGGAACGCACGAGGTGTCAGTAGAAAAATGGGAGAATTCTCACTTTTGGTGTTTGGATTTGTTGACAGAGTTCCTGCACAGCAAAAATAATACTCAATACCTGTGGCCTGTGTGGGTCAAACTGCATAGGTTGTACTTTGAGCTGTTGTCACATAGGTACTCTACCCACGTGTAACACAGCGCCGTTTATGTGTAGTGTGTTTGTTAAGGTAAAAAGGTACGTTAAATCAATCAGTTTAGGTTCTGAGAAACACTCTGGCAAAGCGTTGGTGTGAGTGGAAAATACCTATGCCACAAGGAGGAAGCCAGGGTACAAAGAGCATGATGAGAACTTAAAAAAAAAAAATAAATTTTGATGGCTGTCATTATTTAACCCTGTGGTGCCAACAGCCATACGATGTGAGAAGCTCAATGATTTACCAAAGCTTGCTTACTGATGGAAAGTAACTTTTCCCTCCGCTGACTAAATCACAAAATCAACATTTCTATTATTATTCAGCTGTAACATGCAAGTATGGCTGCCTTTCTGAGAGCAGCCACCCCGTCAGTGAGACTGCTTGGAGGAGAATGGAGTCACATTTAGTATGATCATAGCTACACTCACATCAATGGGGACAGAGGTTCTCTTCCAAAGATAGACACAAAATATAAAATGAGGTTTTCACCTTTAATCAATAACCTCATCATCTTCTAATTCAATATCTACTGTGATAGAGAGCTGTCTACACTCGAAGTGTCATTTACCCAGGTATCAAAAGTCAGGTCCCTGTGTTGCAACGAGTACAGCAGAGACTCCTGGATGTTGTCACTTATTCTACCCTTATTTCAGTGAGATAAGGGATTATTTCTAAGATTATTAACATATAAAGATATTTGAAATCATAGAAATTCACTGAGGGAACTTCAGCCTTTCTTCATATGCACATTGTCATTATTTCAGTTGCTTGAAATCTTAATGTTTGCTGTCTTTTCAAAATTAATGTTGAATAACTTTACAGACAATATTACTTCTGTAGAGTGAAAACTAGACTGGAACGGAAGCTTGTAATTTTCTCAACATGCCTGTTTTTAAAGCCATGAATGCTGATTAAGCATATTCCAGGACTGACTGACTTCCTGATCCCATTTAAATCAAGATTTATTTACTATGGATTTCCCTCAGTTTACAGGAGCAAATCATTAATTTGTAAAATGTCAGTTGGCTAATGAGTTCTGCTAATTGCTTTGGTGGTAGCTGAAAAAGTGAAACACGGTTTTAAAATGTTCCTTAAATACTAAGATTCCTTAGATACTACAGCAGAGTATAAATCATTGCTGAGAGCAATGGGATGAAGTTTAACAAGGCCAAGTGTAGAGTGCTGCATGTGGGACGTAACCCCATGCAGCACTACAGGCTTGGGAGAACCAGCTACAGGCTGGCTGGAGAGCTGTCAGGCAGAGAAGGACCTGGGGGTGTTGGTGGACTGCAGGCTGAACGTGAGTCAGCAGTGTCCCCAAGCAGCCAGAAGGCCAATGGCATCCTGGCTTGTATCAAAAATAGTGTGGCCAGTAGGTATAAGGAGGGGATTGTGCCCCTGTACTCAGCATTGGTGAGGCTGCACCTCGAGTGCTGTGTCCAGTTCTGGGCTCCTCACCATAAGAAGGACATTGAGGTCCTCGAGCGAGTCCAGAGAAGGGCAACCAGGCTGGTGAAGGGGCTGGAGGGCAAATCTTATGAGGAGTGGCTGAGGGAGCTGGGGGTGTTTAGCCTGGAGAAGAGGAGGCTGAGGGGAGACCTTATCACTGCCTACGATTACCTGACAGGAGGTTGTAGAGAGGTGGACAATGGTCTCTTCAGCCAGGTGACAGGAGATAGGACAAGGGGAAATGGCACAAAGCTGTGCCAGGGCAGGGTCAGATTAGATATTAGAAAAAAATTTTTTACTGAAAGAGTTGTTGGGGCCTGGCACAGGCTGCCCAGGGAGGGGATTGAGTCACCTTCCCTGGCTGTGTTTTAAAAAAGGGTAGATGGGGTACTTAGGGATCTGGTTTAGCATAGGATGGGAATGGTTGGACTTGATGATCTTAAAGGTCTTTTCCAACCTTGTGATTCTGTAATTCAGCTGATGCTCGCAAATGTTATCCCTTTAGGTTTTCCTTTCTTTGGGTTAGAATAGGTGTAGTGCTTTCCTCTGGACAGTTGTGGCATAGGTCCCTACCCTGTTTCCTCCAGCATAATGAAAAAAATCTGCTTTTGCTTACTGAAGGAAATAATTTGGTGATAGTCTTTAGACAAGTGCCTCATAATCCCTTGGTATTTTGAAGCTGTAGGATGATGTATTTTGTCGATGTATGTATGTTGAGGAGGTTGCAGAGAAAGGAACAGCCACTTCTGACCAAGAAAATAAATACTTCTTGAAACTCATAGGCAAAATATTTCTTCCTTCCTATTCTGGTGAAGAACCCACCAGGCGGTATGCCCAGCTTTCCCCTCCCCTTGCAGATGCTGCTGCCAGGGGAAGAGACAAGAACGTGCCTGAGGCACGGGGTCCACTCCTTGTAGTTGCTGACACCCAGGGTGACGTTAATGATGTTTGCTGTTGCAGCCAAAGCCTCAGTTCTTGGACCCAGATGATCGCTGAGACCCTCAGCTTTTTGTAATGTGCACTGCTAGGGAGACACTTGAAAGCGTGATCCAAGTGTACCAAAAGCTTTGCAGCCATAACAGAAGGGTTTTTAGGGTTTTTTTGTGGTGTTTTTTTTGTGGGTTTTGTTGTTTTTTTTTTCCAAATTAAGACAAATTCCTCCCTATTGCAATGCCATGGGCCACTGAAGGGAGCTGCTAGAGAAAGAAAAGGGCAGCAGCAGCTCAGAGCACTTCTGGCTCTGCAGGAGAAGAGCAGTGGGAGGCCTGTGAGGGAAAACTACCCTGGAAAGTTTTCCTCCTGTGACAGAACTGATTGAATACATCAGTTGGGCGAAGGGGACAGGGCTCAGGAATCACAGCTAATACCATTTTTCATCTTAACATCTGTCCTTAAGGATCACAGTTTTTATTCTCCAGACCACAGAGGGGAGATGTCACTGCCTTAGAGGTTCACACTCTCTCTCTGGCTGCTTTTCAAATCTGTTCTTCATCTGTAGGTCAAATAAGCCCTGAGCATTCTGGGTGAATTTTATCTTCAGCTACACTAAAAACATTATTAAATTCAATGATTCTTTTAGAGGTGTAAGCTAGAGAAGCATGCTTCTTTAACTTATCAAAATGCCATTTAGAGATACGTATATTTTTAGAGTAATACACAGAACTTTTTCAAGAACTGAGCTGTAAAATGTTACAAGGAGATAGGGAATACTTTATTGTTCCTTGTCACCACATTCTTATCAGGTAAGATATTTTTTCTCTGCAAGTCAGAGTTCAGAGAACATAAGTGGGTGCTGAATGTACTCAGAAAACTTTTCTTCTGTCCCAGACAATACTATAGCTTTGTTCAGTATGTTGTGGAGCTAGAATTTCTCTGAAGACTTGGTATGTATTTTTAGCATTTTACAATATCCTTGTGAGGGTGTGAAACTTGACATAGATGAAGATTGCCATGAAAGTGCTTCATTCTCTTGGTATTGAGAACTGGCTCTGAGGAGAAGGACCTGGGGGTCCTGTTTGATGACAGGTTGGCCATGAGCCAGCAGTGTGCCCTGGTGGCTAAGAGAGCCAATGGGATCCTGGGGTGCATCCGGAGAGTGTGGCCAGCAGGTCAAAGGAGGTGATCCTCCCCCTCTACTCTGCCCTGGTCAGGCCCCACCTGGAGGATTGTGTCCAGTTCTGGGCTCCCTTGTATAAAAAGGACAGGGATCTCCTGGAGAGAGTCCAAAGAAGGGCTACGAAGATGATTAAGGGCCTGGAGCATCTCCCCTATGAGGAAAGGCTGAGTGAACAGGGGCTGTTTCGCCGTGAGAAAAGAAGACTGAGAGGGGATCTGATTAATGTTTATAAATATCTCAAGTGTGGGACAAAGGGGGAAATGGCCAGCCCCTTTTCAGTGGTCTGTGGGGACAGGACAAGGGGCAACGGCTGCAAATTAGAGCACAGGAAGTTCCGCACCAACACGCAGAAGAGCTTTTTCCCAGTGAGGGTGACAGAGCCCTGGGACAGGCTGCCCAGGGAGGTGGTGGAGTCTCCTTCTCTGGAGATATTCAAGACCCATCTGGACACCTACCTGTGCAATATGAACATTCTAGGGAACCTGCTTTGGCAGGGGTTTGGACCCTTCCAACCTCTATGATTCCACTCTCACTTGGGTGGAAATTTCCACGTTGGTGGAAATGAGGGGCAGTTGTGAAAGGAGATTCAGTGTTTTTGGGTTTGGTTTTTTTTGGGGGGGACGATTCAAGCTTCTTCATTGATTCTTACAGGATTTTACTTTTGTGGTACTGTGTAATTACTAATCCAGTCTGATTAGGAGAACATTTACACTAAAGCTGACGAATCTTTTGCTCTTAAGGAAGATAAGCTCTATTTAGTCTGGCTGCCCATAGCTGGATTAAATAGGGATAACAGGCCTAGATTCATAGATGCACTTACTGATTTATTTAATAATGGATATGTAGGTGATTTTGATTTTTAAAATTGCATTTTAAGGGAAAAAAAAGTGTGATGAATGTGTGTGATGAATATTTTTCTTAAATCATTGCTATTTTATATGTCTGAAGTTCTGTTTAGATTTAGATCTAGTTCAAGTATGAGTGCACATGATTGTTAAATTGTTTTAATAGATTATTAAAAAATTTTGGTATCTTCATGAAAACTGAGCAAAGAGGTTAGATTTTTCTGTGTATGTGACTTCAGGTTATTTTCTAGTTTTCCTTATGGTAAATAATTTTCATAACAAAGTATAAATTAGATTTATGAATGTGGAGTCCTTTCTTCTTCTTACTTAACATTTTTTCCTGTGGAAAGAAGTCATTATTGGTTTCTAATTTCCTATATTTTATTTACCTGTATTATAACAAAACTGATGCCTTTTATGACACCAGCACTACCTTGCACAAATATTTCACTATTAATTGGCAGATTTTTAGCAGTGTCTTCAGCAACAAAACAGGGCAACTTTTGAGGAAGTGCCCAACAAAATCTTACTGCAGTATTTTGTATCAGCAAAATATCTGTCCCTTTGAACTACTGCAGGAAATGCTTTTGAGGTCAAAATCCATTTTCTCACTAATACTTTTCTAGATTATGCTATTTGAAGGCTATTGATGAATGCAGTCATACTGCCAAACTGTGTTGATATGTACCAATAGACAAGAACAGTTTTTTAAAATACCTTTTGTAAGCACACACATTCCATGTTTTCCAATGCGTATCTACTGCTTTTACTTTTAAGGTGTTGGGTTTTGGGTGGGGTTTTTTTGTTTGTTTGTATGGTTTTTTTTAAATCTATCAGGCTGCTGTATTAGTCTTTAGATGCTTAAACAGTGCTTTGAAAGATCTAACTTTCTAAATTTATTTTTAGTAACCAAAACCCTTCAGTTTCTCAACTGCATGTTTCAGCAGCTTTCCCCATTATTCCAATCAAGAAAAAATAGGCAGAATGTTTTGTCATACACAACCCTCTTCTGTGATAAGAAGGGCAATTTTTTTCCCACTGGGAAGGATTAAGTACCTATAGGTATTTTCATTCTACTTTAAACAATGTTATATGGCAGTCTTTAAATAATAACATCTCTCTGTATGAATAAATATTGAGCTTAGAATTAACACATTTTGAATGACTGCCTGTGATGACAATATCAACCTTTATCCTGGGTTCTTATGGAGAAAGTGCATATAGACCTATGGAACCCTTGATGTCCAAGGAACCAGTAGGTCTCATTTCACATTATGTTCACATACAAGTCCAATAAAACATTTAGTTGAAGAATGACAGTAAGAACCTAATAAAGAGCACTGAATATTTAAATACACATGTGCTCTTGCTGGTATTGTTGTGTAATTGTATTTATTTCTGTAACCCCAGAGGTGTATCCTCAGAGGGGGTGGTACCTTAAGTTTCATGGCATAGAGCTTTCCAAACCAGTAAGTTTAAAAAACTGTGATTCACCATCATGGGAAATGTGTATATTCTCCTATTTTAGCTATTTGAACTTGCTAAAGAATGCATTAGAAAGCTGTGGAACCTAATGTTTGGGATCAAGAGAGCACTTTAATTTTACCCACGTGACAAAGAAAAAAATGTTAAAGATTACTTATATTTACTGTCAGAGGAGTCTATCAACCGTTGTTTTTATTCTAGAAATTTATGGACAGAGCTTGGCAGGTAGTCTGGAGAAGTGTTTCTCTTAAACCTAGTCTGTACAAGGAGTGCTACTTCTCTATGACAAAATAGACATTTGCATGCTTGCATCTCATTACCTTTAATTGGCCCTCTAAATAATTCAAAATATTTACCTAAGCAGTTGCTAAAATATGATGATGATGATGATTATTTTCCCAAGAGAAATCTGCAAAATCTTTGCCTGATGTTGCTGCCTTTGATTTTTTGTGTATGATTTGGGCACAAGAGGAAAGTCTAGAAGTGATAATTCAGATTCCTGACTTTAGGATCACTGAAATGCCTCCAAGGGAAGAGGATACTTTTGTTTTATCTTGAATAATGGATCTTTACCTATTATAGTTTACTTAATTCACTTCTTAAAATTATCACCTCAGATGCCAGATGTCTCCTCATGTGCTTCATTTGGCAGCAACAGATCCTCAGCTGGTGAAAACTAGGGCAAAAACTTTCAGCTGAACGATCAGGATTGTCCCAGCAACGTCCTCATGGAACATCAAGGCATGCAACAGAGGTGAATGATGAGAAAAAAATGATGGTTGCATCAGCACATTTTAACTGTAGAAACAATGTGGCTATATTCCATTATTTTGATTTCTGTTCCTGCTTTGGGTGGGTTTGGTTTTTTTTTTTAATCTTGATTTTGTAATTGAAAAATGTAAATATGTCAAATGAGAGATATCACACAAGGCTCTCAGCCATAAAAATCTTGCATGACATATACCATTTTATTCTTGAATACTGCAGAACACATGGGTAGGAGACTTTGATCCTATTAGCACTGCATGAGTGAAGTGGAAGTCTGTAAGAAAATGGAATCTCCAGTGATGCCGGTGGGAAAGTTAGTTATATAAGTAATTATCTACAAATATAGGACAAAATACCCTTTATTTTACAAGGAACTAAGGTCATCTATGGCTGACTGGAAACACAGGGTTAGTTATTTTCTTCAGCTCCTGCCAGATCTCCTTTCTACGTTTTTAATTCCACACTACCTAAGGGCCAGCAACAAATATAACCTTGTTCTTCCACTCAACAAACATACTTAGCTCCTGTCCATCAGGGCATGAGGCAGTCATCCTGTGGCACAGGCTATTCTGTGAGAGTGTGTGTGGATTCATGGCCTGATTGGCCATGGAGTGAATCACACTTTTTTCTTTCTATTTTGTCTTATGCAGAACAAAAGCTCTCCAGCTGTACAGATTTTCCTAGAACGTGGACAGAGAACTTTCAAATAACTACTTCTGAAACTTCTGATCCAGAGGAGATTTAGTTTGAGGTTCTCAGTATTGTACACCAGCCAACACTGCCTAGTGCTGGTTACAGCCCTGTGAAGACCAGATGACTTGGCAGATCTTAAAAAGGCTCTAGACAACGTGTTCCAGGTATTACAGGTACTTACCCCAAATGGAAAACCTAAGCAAAATGCAGCTGCCTGATGACTGAGGACTTGTGGACCACTGGCAAGCTAGCCATCTCATGCTGGGGCTGAGTTACGATGCGTACTCTACAGAAATTTGTAACACTTGAGAGTACCTCTGCCCCTATACTATGGATGGAGAAAAGGAGGCAGCAGATTAAAAACAAGTCAGTTACAGACATAAAAAGAACTGTTCTCCAAGCCAGAGCTACAGTACAGGATACCTTACTCCTGGCTGACTGAAGCTCTTAGTAAGTTCTGCCTTTGGGCCAGTTCTTGTCAGGTGCAGAGCAGACATCTCCCAACTCTCATTTTCTTGCCAGCTGCCATCAGTGGCCACAGCAGCAGTTACAACTTCTGCCTCAGCTCTGTGTTCGTAGGAGCTTGCTCAGTTCTTCAAACAGCATCCACATGGTACAGGGGTGGAGTGGCCTCTGAGCCTCCTGCTGTGCATGGACTCCAGTTACAGAACTACAGTCTAAGGATGGTTTTGGTTCCTTAGAAGAGGAACTAGAGCTGGTGTGAGCAGCTGTCTTGAAGAAAATGGGAGAGCACATGGATAAAATGCTAGGATGGGATCTGAGTTCAATTCCCATTTTACTGGATGTGGACTCTAGGCAGGTGCTGTTCCAGATCCTCCAAGATCTTAAAGCACAAAAACCCACTTGGAATGTAATGATCTAGAGATCTTGAGTCTACAGAGCCTGCATGTCTTCCACTTCCCACATTTTAAAAAAGACAGAGTGTGTTCCTATTTAAACATAAACAAACTAAAAGTTAATCAGATATAACTGTAAAATATCTTAAATATTTTGTGTTGGAGTCTACACCACCAGTGAATGAAAGGATATTCATCCTCATGGATTTTAAAAGCCCAAAGTGAAGCACCTGAGAAACACAAACAACAGCTTTGTGTGTGGATATTCTCCCACAGGAAAAGGTAACAAATCTTAATTATAAAAGGGAAAGACAAATTGATAAACATAACTGGACTGATAAGTGTGAGGCCAAAGTTTCACTCAATTTAATGAAACTGTCAGACATGTAACTCCCGGGTAGTTAACAATGCTGGGTCCGTGATAAATTCGTGGTCTGCAAAGTAGAAATAACATGATAGTTCTATTACAAAGCCTGCAATATACATTTCACCTCTCTAAAAGCATTGCACTGGATTGTACGTTATGTTTTATATTTAAATGCCCATGGTTTGCTAACTGGTTAATACATATTAAGCCGTTACAGTCTCCTTCATCTCCCAAAGGGTTTTAAAAAAGAGTATCTTTTAACTTTTTTAGTAATTTTTAGTATCTGTTAACTTTTTTTTCTCTAGATGGCTATCCCAGAAGTTCAAGGTGTTGGCTACAGCAACATGACAATAAAAGGACTTGCTTACAGTGGCTAATTTTAGATATTTTACTTTCAATAAAATTACTCAAGCCACAATCAGATTATTTGTATGGGCCTGCAAATTGCATTTCAAGAAGTAAAACTGTAGAGAGATGATTAATAAACAGCCAACTTGTGACTGATTTGAGTCTGGCATCTGTTTCATTCACATGAAATACATTATACTCCTGGTAGTGCAGCAGTCTCCTAATTCTGTGTTTAATGAAGCCAGTGGTCGGTCTTCTTGGACACAGCATCATCCCCTGCTTGTGGCACGGCATTGTTCTGTGCCTGGAAATGCAAAACTGAGGTTTACAAGTCTTTGCTGATGGTGATCCATTTTGAGAGCTCTCTGTGTGGCTCCTGGAGAAGCATGAAGGGAGGAGGCACCCACCGGGTGTCAAGCGCCTGTCCTCTGATCTGGCTGTTATTCCACAAATGCCTTAGGTTCTGTGAAAGCTGGTTTAAATGGTCTGTGCATTCCTGCCTTTGGCTTCTTTTTCTAGTTGTACCAGTGTAACTGTTTGGGATCTGTGTGGATCATTCACAGCTTTAGTTAAGCAATGTTAAAAGGACTGTGGCTTTTCCTGCTGTGCACTGAGCAGGGAACACCTGAACTGGTTTCAGTAGAAACCTGCCCAAGCAGAGTCAAGGCTGCTCTCCATGAGCTGTTTCAGGGATGTGATCTGGTTGCTCTCATGGGTTTTTCAGTGAGTTGTGTTCTCTGAATCAGCTTGCTGTCCCAAGAGATGGGGCCACGCTGCAGCTGTGTCGCTTTGCATCAGCTCTAAGCTGATGTGGAACCTAATGCTTATAGAAACAACCATGGCATCGGGGTCTCCATTGCCTCCTCTGACTGCTGCACAGACCAGTGTTTGGTAGCCACAGAGAAACTCCTTATGGCAGCAAGGATGGATTATTGCTGTACAGATGTTTCCATCCAGTCCTCCTTTATATCATGAAGGGATGGGGAACAGCTATTCAAATACAACCTGAGCAGCCAGATTTCAACTTCTGCCTGCTGAAGTTTTATGTGGAGAGGCAAGTAGTGAGTACTGCAGCTGCATAGGCTGAGGAGAAAGTTTCAAGGCTCCCTGTGCCAGGAGCAAGTACTAAAGGTTATTTATCTATGGAGAAGGGAATCTGGAAAGGCTCTAGTAACCATCAGTGTGGCAGTACAGAAGCTGACTGCTTAGCATTCTTGTATCCTATGAACTCTTAAGAAGTACTCAGAGCACACCAGTTTACATGGTGTAGATAAAGGGGTTAGTTTTATGGGTTGTGGGGTTTTTTGTGTGTGGTTTGGTTCTCCCCCGCCCCCTCTTTCTCCCCCCAGCCCTGTAGAGTCCAGGGTGGAGATTTTTTTTTTCCCCAGCGATCCAGGAACAGCTACAGCTCCGTGCTGCCTGTGTCACAATCATGTGGATCTCAGGGGCAAAACATCCCGGCGGCTTGGGATAAGCTGGGACCCCGAGCGGCTGCAGTCGCTGCGCTCCGGCTCGGGCCGCCGGACGCTGCTCTCTCCCTCTCCCGCAGCAGCCGGAGGACATTGCGTGCCGCCCGCCTTGGCGGCAGCGCTGCCGCTGGGCTCTATACCTTGCTGAGGTCTGAGGATTCGGGAAAGGGAGCGGGGGGGGGGGGGCGGGGGGAAGAGGGGACCCGAGAGCGGCTAGGCGGGGAGGCGGCGGGGGGCGCGGATCCCACGGCGGCGGGCACGGTCGGAGCGGCTGCGGGCTCCCCGGCGGAGGCTGAGGGGTGCCGCGGCGGGTGGGGGCCGCCCGGCGCCGCGTCGCCGAGAGGAAAAGTCCCGTTGGGATCAGGTGCTTGCGAGGGGCTCTAGTGAGAGTACCTCCTTCTCCTCCTCCTCGCCTGTCAACGCCTCGCCAACCTGCGCCCGAAAGCCTACACGGCTCAATCAGCGCATTCGCTAATTGGCTTTTTTTTTTTTTGGAGGGATGGAATGTTCAGATGCTAAATGCTTCAGGACGGGG
The DNA here is from genome assembly GCA_027925045.1 of Hypotaenidia okinawae. Taxonomy (NCBI): domain Eukaryota; kingdom Metazoa; phylum Chordata; class Aves; order Gruiformes; family Rallidae; genus Hypotaenidia; species Hypotaenidia okinawae. Next base: position 117,367,515 of record BSDF01000002.1, on the reverse strand, counting down.
ATCTGCCTGTCAGAGTACCTACCAAGTTTCGGCACCTAACGGGAGCAGAGGAGAGAGAAACAGAGAGGGGGATCCCCGAGCTGCGGGGCTGTCCCTGGCTCTTGGCCGCCCGGGCTGTCCGCCCCGGCCACCTTGCCTGGGGGCAGGTCTGCAGGTGGTTCTCCTGCTGTAGAGGTGTCAGGGGTCATTCCGCGCCCCGTCGTCCGATGCACTGTAGCTGGGCTGCAGATATGGAAGCCGTGAAGCATTTGAACTGATGCGCGTGTTGCCTATCTCCTCAGTTGGTGAACTGTCTGCGCCGTGCCGCCGCGCTGCCGAGACCGGCATGCCAGCTCTGGGATGCAGGGAATTACAGGGAAACTGTAGATCGGATTTAAGTAGGGTGCTATCCATTGAGCTGAAGCCAAAAGCTCGAACACATATTACATCTTGGACTCTCAAAACATTAGACAAAGAATTAAAATCTGGAATTTGCTCTCGTAAAATCCCATTTTCAGTTACAAATGTGATCATTCTTGTAAGCTGAACTGCATGAGTTTGGTGCTTCTGTGCTTGGTAGGTGGGACAGTTATTTATTCTTTTTGCAGTGGCTTTGGATGTGCGTATACATTTAATGTATTGCTGCTTGTGACAGCTTAGAAAGTTGTTTCTCTGAGTCTTTGGACGTTTGTTAGAGAAGTTGGGATTTGATCAGTCAAGCTACGGGAGATGGATTTGTTTCTCATTTCTTCATCACCTCATAAACTGGTTATACTTTGACCTGAAACAAAAATACTTAGTAGATATTTAAGACATCTCAGTTGTGAGTTTCCAACTTGCTTTTTGTGAAATCTAAATTTAGTTCAGACAAGTTCTGATGGAAAGAAAGTTAAACACTGGGAAGAGTGGTTTTACTCTTATATAGTAATAGATAGCTGTTTCTGGTATTTGTTTGCAGTCCAGCTTCAGTTTTTCACTGGTCGTCAGGAAATACACGATTCCTTTTGAATACAGATACTGTGAGATGTAGCCTCTGTACGTACTAAGGGCTTATGGAAGTATCTCTGTTATCTTTGCTTCGGAACAAGTGGTTGCTGCCCTGTAAACAGCTGGAAGGATTTGGATGTGTGCTGTATGCCAAGATTGTGATGGTGCTAAGTTATTCTGAGCTAGTGTGATTCCTGCATTTCCCAGAAGTTGTGAGATGCTGGGGGAATATGGCAAATCCAACCATTTTTAGTTGACTGTGGTTGGAGTCATCACAGTGTTTACATCCTTAGAGCAAGGCAAGATCTGTAGGGGCCAGTGCTGCATGTGTTTTTAAACTCTCTGATGCAGAGAAAGACCAGCACAGTGTGAGTGCTGGCAGTTATATCTACCTTCATTTTTGCTTCAACTTGTCATGTAGTAACAGGATAACATCACTTTTCAGAGCAGTATGTACAAACCTTTTTCTGCACAAAGAAACAAAATCTGTTGGGTGAGTCTAAGAAATGTGGTGCTTGTGCACAACTGGGCAGACTTTCTCACCGCTCTAAAAAGGTTTATAGACAGGGAGTCAGTTCAAAGTGTGCAACTACCAGGCCATGGACTACAAAGCCTTTGTCTGCCACATGTAGGGTGTGCATGGCCTCAGCCATGTTCAGGATGCAACAAGGATGTTCTGGGAACAGATTTTTCCTTCTGTTAGGGAATTGCAAATGATTAACTCTGGCAGAAAAACCAGCTAGTAAAACAGAATATGCAGTGAAACTGCAATGTAAAGGGGAATTAAGCTGATGTGGCTAAAGACATTTGTTGAGGTGACAAAACCCGATTTTAAGTTATTCTCTCCTTTGCCTCACCATTCTCCTCTTCCTCCAAAAACTAAGTAATTCTTCAAGATTAGATATGGAAATACCTGGGAGGAGATATAATCCAGAAGGGATTAGTTTTGCTGGAAATGTATTTCGTGGTTTGATGTAGGTCTGTGTCAGGTCCTCTTTAGTGCCCTGTAGTGTTTCCCTGTGGCACTGTGCCTGGAATCAGTGAAGTTTCAAGATCCGCTTAGAGTTCTAGAAACTGCCACTTACAGGGAAAAAAACTTTGAAGCAGCTTTCCAAACATCCTGTAAGACCTCAGGGCTAACAAAAATATCACATGAGACATAGGAAATGCTCCCTTAAGTCACAGAGGATTAGGCTCTGTATGGTAAGAAGTCTTCAGGCATCAAATGCCTCTAGGCCTGATGCCATGAAGATCTAGGAGCTCTGTCAGAGCTGCCCTGGAGGAAGGTCATGGAAGGAAAGTTCTTTATATTTTTTCTCCTGAGACTTGATACAAGTCCTATAATGTCAAGATACTACAGCCACTAAAAAGTTTTAACAAAGGAATGTGAGGGAGAACGCTGAGTAGATGTGTAATACCTGCCTTAGAGTATGAAAAGGTGTCAACTGGGGAATAAAAAAAGCAAAATATGTCAAGTGGGCTAGAAGATAGAATAAGAAACAACTAAGAGAAACAGTAGAGGACAATGACAGACACAGAAATGATTGCGTTGGATGAAGGGATTGTACCTGTCCATTTAAGAAGCTGGATAAGGTAAATGAGACAACAGGAATCCTTGATAATTTAAGTAAAGAGCTTGAGGGAGAAAATTGAATATCATAGGCCTTGGTGTAAAGCAAAGTCTTTTGAAGGGCTGATGGACTTGGTGTGAGAGAGTTATGACTCAGCTACAGACAAAGAAGGATATTTCCTGGTCAGCAAAGACAGATGTGAAAGCATGCATGAAGAACACTTTTTCTAAGAAAACAGCTCTAACTTCCATGGAAACAAGGCAAAATCACAGAGATAAAACAGATACTGCCCAGTGAAAATTACTTAGCAGGACAGGAAAGGATGGTTTTAAAAGAGACACTTTTCTGGGGTTGAACTAATGAGTGTATGTTGCAAATCCTTAAGTTTGACTTAGAAAAACATGTCAATATGAAAATGGCCTTAGTAAATTTTAAGTATCTAAAACCAGCCTGTAATTTAGTGTGGAGAAAGAAAAAAGGTATGTCAGATATTGCTACCAGCCTGGTTATGGCAGTGCATGGGTAGCATTTGGGACCTTACTCCTTTGCAATAAATCTGTATCTTTCCCTCGTGGAAGAGGATGCATAATGCTTTTCTGGTGGTGATATGAAGAAGGTAGATGTGGCTGTAGACTGTGACAGACATTTCTGGTAAAATGCTGGTACTGAGGTAACCAGTGAAATACAGGGTGGTTTCATGGGAGTGGAAGTTCATCTGGTAGGTGAGGAGGAGAGGGTATTTCCATATCCTTCATAAATAGATTAATCCTGGAAGGGGTCTGGGAGAGAAGAGACAGACAAAATAAACCTTTTGTCATTTTATTTGGAGATGCCAAATTGTCGTGGTTTCCCCCCGGCTGTGGGCCGAGATCCACCAGCTGCCTGCTTCTTAAAGTAAAAGAGCAGGGGAAGAGGGAAAAAGGGGGGAACAAGGGAAGGGAAAAGGAAGGGGCAAATAACTCCAAAACCAAGAAACTAAGAGGCCCGTGGGTTGGGATAAGCATAGTTTACTAAGAGAACAGAAAGATAAAATATAACAATGCTAACAGGACTTTAGAGCAAAAGAATATGAAACTCTTGATACCCAATGCAGTTTCTCCCCGAACCACACAACTCAGGCCGTACCACCCAGAGCTGTCCCGGAACCTGACCGTCCCCCCAAGAAGCACGCGTCCCGCCACCGCCCCTCTTCTTCCTCCCCTCAGCCCCCCGTTATCCTGGGCAGGACGTAATTGGCATGGAATACTCTCTTTGGCCCATCTGGGTCACCTGTCCTGGCCTCGCCCCTCCTTTCTCAAGAATAGAGAAATACAAAGAAGCTGAGAAAGTCCTTGACTGTCTGACTGCAACTAAGAACATCAGGGTGTTCTCAGCACTGCTTTCATTTTAACTCCCAAACACAGCATTCCATCAGCTGCTACAAATGAAGTTAACTCTATCCTGACTGAAACCAGGACACAAATGATGAGAGTAAGACTTGCTCTGAAGATCTGTGAATGTGTGTCACAGTACTGAGGGACTGGGTAAACTGGAAGACAAATTTTGAGTGTGGAGTAAGGAGTAAGCAATTATACAAGCACATTGAGGGCCACCTAGCTAGCTGTCACAGCTCGAGAAAGAAGTTTGGTAGTCCTAATGGTCAGTTCTCTTTAACATCTGTTCAGTCTTTATAGCAACCAAAGAGAAAAAAATTAAATAGAGAATTAATTACTTCACTGTGCAGTTCCACAATGTACCGGTACTATTTGTGGTTCTGGTCTCTGCATCCCCAGAACTACCTAGCAGAACTAGAAAAGGCACAGCAAAGATCAAAGGTATAGAAAAATTTCCCCACAAGAAGAAGGAACTTGCTTGTAACTCCACTCCCAGCCTCTTTTCTCTTTCACACTACTTTATGTCTACCATTACTTTCTGTGAAAGTAATGAAGCTTCTAGAGATAACCATTGTTATGAACTGATTTCCTGCTTTGAAGTTGTGAACTGCTGAGCTGAGCCTGCTCTGTAATTAATGTGTGCTTTCTGCAAGCATCTTCAAATGGTGTCCTTTGTAATGGTTCAGCATCTGTACCAGATACCTGTTGAGAATGGTCAGATGATCTTCTTGTGGCGCTTCCCATCTCCTACATTTCAGGAGCTTCCCCAGCCCTGGAAGAACAGCAGTACAGAGGCAGCAAGGCTGCAGAGTGTGTGTTGTTTGGAAATGGTGTGACTTGGCTGTTGGCATGCCCTTCGTATTTCATCTGTGCAAAGAACAGAAGACAGTACTGCAGAGTTGGGTTTTGTCTCACTGGTAGTGTTGGTGTGGAGTAACTCTTTAGACATTAGGGATGTAGAAGGAAGAAGCAGCCCGACAGGGCCTGTGAGTTAACTGCTGGTTTAGACAGGGGTTTTAAAAAAAATAAAAAGTTTTAAAAGGTCTGGCTGTTCAGAGAAAATGGGCTTGTTTGGTGGGGCTGAAGGCACCTGTTCTGCCTGTTCTCCAAGTACTGCACAGTGTTGATCTGTCAGCAGTACAGCTGCTGGGGTGATGGCCACTTGGTCGGTGCATGAAGTACTGACATTCACAACCCACTGTGTCTTTCAATGATCTTTGTTAAATGCGGGGAGGGGAGGGGGAAATTCTGATGAAAGTGGATAATCTATAAAATTCCCCATTTCCAAAGTCACTAGTGACTGCAGAGACATTCTGGTTTTTACAGATGGAATAAAGAACATTTTTTCTGGATTTGTACCTGGTTAAGGAGCAGTACAGTGTAATAAGGATTTTACAGTGCCCACGGAGACTGAATGGATGTTGTGTGAAAACTGTAAAATGTAAACAAATAAATAAATAAATAAGAGGAATTGACAGAAGGACACTAATCCTAAAATTAAAATTTTGCATCTGGAGAGATGGCATCTCTTGCTCCCTGCCATATTCAAATGCTTTGCGTATTCCTGGTTATTGTTTAAATGGATGACAGTAAGAAGGCAGAGTGTCACCTACATTTCAGCTTTGCTTTTCTAAGTGGTTCAGATCAGGAAGCATATGAGTATGTGCTTTAGAAACCTACCCTGTGTTTGTGAAGTAATTGGTAAAAGCATATTTTTTTCCCCATGTGCAGTGGTGTTTTTCAAAACATCCCGAAAATTATTTCCATTATGGATTGAAATTCTTTCTTCTATTTGTGTGATTCTGCATGCATGGGTGGTATAAGATCTATGAAAATGAATTTTATTCTCCTTGGATATCTTTTCATAATTTTTTTTTTTTCCAGGAAGAACAGAGAGAAGTCTGTGGATAATGACTAACTCTTGGTTTTTGAGGAAGTCCTGGAAAATCAAGAGTTCTTGAAGTGGGAAAATTCACAGCTATGTCAGGCATATTTGAGAGCAAACTGTTAAATGCAATGTGGAATTTCTCTTGAAAGAAGTTCTGGGAGAGTGTTTTGGAAAGAATGACCTGAAGTCTAGCACACCACTTCTCCATGCAATATCATGATGGCTCACAGGTGAATTATATGCTGTTAGTTACAGAGCAGTTTGTGCACATCTCTTGAAAGTTCAAATCATGCTGGTAGGTGATAGAGGTTCAGTAAATTTAGCAATAAATGGGAGTCTTCAAGCTGCCACATTGAAATTATAGGTGAGTTAGAGAAATAGCAAAGATTTACAGAAACTACATTCTGTATCTTGTGCTGAGACCATGGATGACTGATACCAGATGCTTGTGTGTTTGTGCCCCAGTAGGTTCCCTGTTGAGGCCAGGACCCTGAATGCTGCCCTGGCTGCTTGAGGGGTTCAGTTGGATGAGCAGAGAGGGAGAAGCCACAGACCTGTACCCATGGGCTGCAGAGGTGATGGCCACAACTTTGAGTTGACTGACCGAAGGACAAAGTCCAGGATGCAGAAAAACAAAGGGTTGGGGGCCTAGAGAAAATTCCACCTAAAAGGAAGGAATGAGAAAAATTTTGAAAGAAGTTATTTAGCAAAGAGGCATAAGTGGGAGCAGGATATAACAGCATTTTATCTGTTATTTCAAGTCTGTTGTAAAGAGAAAGTGGATAATATATTTTGGGGAACCATCTTGGAGAGTTCAGGAAGACCTCAGGAAAAACATTCTAATATAAATATATTTCTGCTCCTGGTAGAACACCAGTACTGCCATGGGAGAGTGTAGAGTATCCCTTTCCCAGACACTTTCAAAAATGGGCCATGAAAGCATGTAGCAGGAAGGGCAAAACTAGAGCTGATCATGTTTGCCATCCATGGGATGAGATCCACACTAAACAAACAGAAGTTATGACTTTCTACAAAACTAGACAAACCTAAACCATAAGGTTTTGTGTATGGAATGGTGTGGATGGTGATCTTTGAACTACAATAATTGAGCATTACATCACACACAGGTTTTAGTTGAGTATATGGGAAAGAACTTTGTTGGCTGAGCAAATGCTGGTCTTGCATCATACTTACATATTTATCTGGTTATCTGTGAAAGTTCCTTACCTTTGTTTCTGATCCATCCCGGTGTTTCAAGGCCTAATCTTAGAGTATGTGATTGGAGCCCTTCTGGCTCTTTTGGAAAGACTTCCTTACACAGAAGTAAGGGAGGAGGAGAATGGGTGTTGAAAAATGTCTATCAGGTGAAGATTCGCTGACTGGCAGATATACATATGTGTGTCTGTGTGATATTTATATGTGTGTGTATATGTTTATAAAGAGATTATAAAGCCATATTCTGTCTTGTGAAGTAATAGATTTATTTTAGAACACTTTAAAAATAAATGAAGAGAAGAAGTGGAAAAGGTGTTAGAGTTTCATGGTTCTGAGCTGGGAATGTTAACTCTGAGAATGGAGCTGGACTTAATGGCAATGTAAGAATGTAGGCTAAGTCGAAATGCATAGGAGAGAACCCACTCTTTGCTTCAAGGACATGGAAACCACAGTTCCAGAAACTCAAAGGGGTTGTACAGGTTGAATCTCTTGGACTGTTCTGTCTTCTTTTCCTATTATGTTCTTTGCATTACAAATGATCTGAGTGTCTCATGCTGCGTGAAGCATCATGATTTTATCTATGAAAACTCAATTTGCTTTAAAGTAAGGGAGCAACACTGCTGCTTGTATGTTAGTTTTAACTAACGTTCAACTGGTAATAACAGTAACAGAGGTTTATTTCCAGCCTATGGGAATGCAATGCTGTCTCCCCTTGTTCTGCTTGGAAGTGTTAGACAACAGGTGCCAGGACTTGCAGAGAAGACACACGATGAAACAATGAACATTAAAGTGGCTTATAGTGTTTGCAGACAGTGCTCAGAAACATTAATTGAGAAGAAAAGGCTGAAGTCGAAGGAAACGCTCTGGAAGGGATCATAACAGGTTTAAAAACCCTTCAAAAATCCTTTCTAAGTGTCCTTAGTCATCACCCAAATGGCACTGTGGTCTGCTGCCTGGTTTGGGTGTGGCAGGGTGAGCTCACACGTGCTAACCATCAGGCTGTTGGTTCTTCTGGAACCTGTAAGCCCTTCCTCCACTCTGACCAAAAACTGCCATCTGAAGCAGAGCTGCTTTATCCATTGAAACTGCCTCCTCCTTCCTGTCTCTATCTAGGTAAGCTGGGACTTTCTGAGGGGAAGAAAAAAATCAAAACCGCCTACGTTTCCCTGAAGACCAATGCCTTCCCAGGCAGCCTCACTGATGATGATGCTGCCAGTGTGCAAATGTCTGATCACTCCATCTGGCTGCTCCAGTTTTTACAGGGATGAAACGTGTGGTGGCAGTCTACTTCCAAAGAGCTAACTGGGACTCCTGAATCCCTTTATATAGGCACAGTATGACACAGCACAAAACCAGCGCCGTGAAACAGTGGGGTTTTCTTTCCCAAAGAGTACATATGCTGTAACCTATGTATGCCTCTGCTCCAAGCAAAAGATCTACTAAAGAACCCCCTTCTTCCCCCTCTCCCCCTTCTTTTTTTAAAGTTTCTATTTTCAAAGACATTTTTTGGTGGGAAATAAATTACTTTTTCATACCCATGTTTACATTAGGACTTTTTTCCCCAAAAAAAGTCTTTCTAATATGTAATTTTAATCCTTTTGGAAAGGGGAACTAAAGAAAAAGAATTAATTGAAACCAAGTCTGGTGGTTGTTTTGGGTTTTTTCGCAGATCTTGATTTTTGGCTAATGATCATTCTTCTTATATAGAACATTTCCAACTGTATTGACCTGAGTTTGTTAGTCAAGTCTAGCCAAAGCCTGCTAAATAATTGAAATTTTCTTAATTTGTGCAAAAAATGTTTAGAAGACAGTTTTTCCTATTCATATACCTGGTGACTTTATAAATTTTGCCTAGGTAGTGTCTTAGGTTGTAGCAATTACAAGGGAATATACTTACTGAGAGACAATGCTACCAAACTCAGTGCATTATGATAGATAGGAGGAATGCAGTGTGTTTGAAGGTACAACCACAAGTTCAGATGAAAGCAGAAACACTCTTTGCTGCCTAAGATTTGTGTTAAGTGTTTTCATAAGACTATATAAATACGAAAGGCAAAATTTTGGGAACTTGGCCTGATAGCTCTGATGATACTGGAAGGCAATTTTTGACTCTCCAGTTTTAGTGGGACTTTTTTCCAAGTATAGGCATTCTGATTCTTGTTTCCACAAGCGTGTGCCTAATGCTTATCTGCAACTAACAAGATAGGATCATTTTAATGGGCCTAATTTTGTAAGTTGTAGATATCCCCAAACAAAACAAATCTGAGCTAAACCTTCTGCTTTGTGAGGTAAATGTACCAAAGAAGTAAAGGAAAATCAGAGGGACTGATTCAACACTGATTTCCCCACTTATCAGCTAGAGTACTTAGCTAGTACTATTTTTATTTATTTGGAGAGTTTCCTCAAGCCTGGGATTTCACAATGATGGAAGAAAATAGACAAAACATTCTCATTCCTCCTTCTTCCAGCACAGTCTTTGGTTTCTTGCTTGAGGCACTTTTCTGGGTGTATGAGACTGAGGTTCACCTAAGTGGCTGTTTGTCTCATTTCCATGAGGATCTTGCTTAGGCTGTTGTGAAAGATTTCACAGCATGGAGAAACAGAAAAGTCATGTTTTGCAAACAACTTGCCATTACTATTACTAAGTTGATAGTGCCCAGATTACCCCAAATTTGGAGCTGAAGTTGGGAGCCAAAATTTGGATACAAATGTTTCTTTTGGCAGGTGAGGATAGTATGCCATATGTCCTTCTTGCCCTATAATTGTACTTGGAAGGCACACTAGGTCTGTATGCAGGTTTTTTTGCATGCCTGATCTTTGTCTGAGTACAGGACTCTTTATATATTTGTATATAGAAGATGAACAAGGAAATGGCTTTTACTGTTTTTTCTGGGCAAAAGTTTGCTATGGTGCTGCCAAGCAATTTACTGAATCAAAGAATGGTTGGTGAGATAGGTTGACCTTGGCTGGACACCAGATGCCTGCCAAAGATTTACCTCCTTCCCCCCAGCAGCACAAGGGGACAGGGAATGAGTTTGGGTCATTTCATCACATGTATGTATTGCTCCTTCCTCCTCAGCAGGAGGACTCCTCACACTCTTCCCCTGCTTCAGCGTGGGGTCCCTCCCAGGGCAGACAATCTTCCACAAACCTCTCCAACACAGGTCCTTCCCATAGGCTGCAGTTCATGAACTGCTCCAGCATGGGTCCCTTCCATGGGGTGCAGATCTTCAGGAACAGATTGCTTCAGCAGTGACCATGGGGTCACAAGTCCTGCCAGAAAACCTGCTCCACCATGGCCTGCTTTTTCCATGGGACCACTGGTCCTGCCAGGACACTGCTCCAAAACAAGCTTCCTACAGGGTAACAGCCTCCTTTGAGTGTGTCCACACACATGAAGGTTTAATGCTTGGTGTTATTTCTGCAGATCTTTTATTTCCTTATTTCTTAGCCCAGGGTTCTGGGACTGGATAGTGCTGTGACATGGGTTGGAACAGACATCACAACTTCTGGTCTGCCACCACTTCAGCTGGAGGGAGCAGGAGGACCATAGGCTTTTTCCTTCTCATCCTATTCCATTTGAACTGCTTCGGTTTGAAGAAATCTGCTTGTCAAGCCTGGGGGAAAGCACAGACCAGGTGATTCTAAGCTACACTTTGTTTTCTCAAGTTCTTATAGCAGAAGCGATACAGCTTTTTGGTTGGCATTATAACCAAGCTGGGAGATCATGCCTAGTTCTTGAGGAGAAGGCAATTTAAGTTCTCTTTAACAAGAATGATTTGGGATTATTGAGATATAGTCCAATTCCTTCAGAAACAAGGAACCCATTTCACCCTAAGACCTCCAATCTGCACATTGCTGGGTGTTTTATTCTTTTGGTTAATGGCTGTTTCCTCCTCTTTGCTGTTTAGTTTCTCTCCTCCAAGGAGTTATTTCAAACACAAGCAAGCATCTGAAGCCATAAAAAAAACTCCTGGAAAATATTTTTGCTTTTGTCCTTTCATGTTTGGCAAAGCACAACAACTTTCCAAATTTTTGGAACAGAACTGCAGTACTAAAATAATTTTAGAATCCCTTTGGAGTGAGTCACAAAATCACATCTAGTCCCAGCATGTATCTCTGCAAGTCTTGATTTCTATCCACTTTCTCTTTGTGCACTGAATTAATAACCCATCCAAAAGTGGTTTTGCTGATTCATATTCCCAGCAAAGCTTTCCTCTTTCCTTCACGCTTGATCAGTAGGTTTGTTTGGAACATTATTTCCTGAAGGCTGTACATAAACAATGACTTTAAATTCTTCCTTTGACCCAGATTTAGGGTCCTAGTTTGAGAAACATGGGGCTTTTCCTAGCTGCTAGAAAAATTTGGTCATAATTTCTAATGTAAAATACTTCCAAAGTGACTGTGCTTGTAGATATGTAAATCACCCTTACCCCTGCCACCTTAGAAAAAGTAGCTACAAGGCTGCTTCAGCCCACTTTAATGTTCTGTGGTAGAAGCTGAAACAATAGCAAGGAGAATGTTTCCCATTAATCTTCCACTGTCAGTTATTGCTGACAACTAGGATCATTTGGGAGATAAAGAGCAAATCTAAAGAAATACTTTGGATCCATTCTCAGCTAATCCAAATTTTAAATTCATATATCTGTGGAAAGTTCACCTGTCGAAAAGTTGGACTGTGTAAGAAAAACAAACCTTGAAGCCCTTTCAGGGCACAAGGATGTGTTTGAATCATTCCTGTTTTGACTTCAGAGTTCTTAGTTTCTGTAGAAATTTGCCTCACCTGGGATTTCTCGGTTGGGAGATTTACCAATTCCTTCCCTCTGCCCCTGGAAGCCTGAGAGCGCCTTGGCTGTGGTTTCTCATCTGAAATACTTATTATCCACAGGCAGTTTTATGGCTTTTCATCAGTGGAGAACGCTGGCCACAAATGTTGTGTGGCTCAGCACATTTTCTAGTCTGTTCATGCTGGGTTGCAGTCTGTATCTTGAGTTGACATGATGTTTACTCCAGACACCAATCAAGCTTTGGATCAAGATCAGAGACTTTGCCAGCCTTTTCTTGTAATGGAGATAATACCTCTTCATGTTGGTGAGTGAGACTTGTTCAGTGATGGAGAATTTGCCCACTGGCCTTTTTTCCCAAGGTCAGGATTTGCAAGGGGACAAGCACCTGTCTGCCACAAGCCCTATCCCTGTTTTCCTGCTCTGCATCATCTCAGGAACCTTTACAACTTTCTCTCAGTAAGTGGAGGAGATGTGGATATTCAAATTTATTCTGTTCTCATTACTGGCAATAATAATGCCAGGTTTACAGTGATACCCTTCTGTATATGGAAGCCATGAGGTGTTTGCTGTATCCATTCTGCTCATTGTGTTTATTTTAACTGTTCTTAGGGTCACGACCATCTGATGCAATATCTCTCAGCTATACAGACCCTGGAGTGGCATTAGATTTAATTAGAAAGATAAAAACCAAATAGAAAGAAAAATAAATAAGGTAACATGGGTATCAGGGCAGGGGAAGAAGAATTAGATGGGTAAAGAGCTGAACTTAACATCCTCATTTCTTTCAGGCAAATATCTCTACCACTGAGTGATAGTGACAAGCTCCTTGCAGCTTCACGGATCACAGGTTCTCCTTTCCTTCTTGTGGTTCAACTTCAGCCCTTCTTCCAACTAGCTGTAACCTGCTGGTATAAGTGCTCCCTTCAGAAATGGGAGATGGTGACCTGAGTCCTCTTAAGACAAGAAGACCCCAGGTTCTAAACTGTACAATGCCGCGTGACCCTGCTGTGGCCATGTGGAAGGGTTTCAGAAGGCAAGCTTTTTCAGCAACCTCACTCTTTTCCCATGGAGCCCGTTCAGCTGCAATACCAACCCAGGAGATACACCTGAACACTTACCTTCAGTTGGGGAAAAGAAAGCCTTGAGACTGGCACCAAAATCTGGAGATTGCACGGAATTCACAGCCAGGCCTATGCTCTCCATCCTCTCGGCCTGCTCAGCCTCTTGCTGTTTGTAGATCACTCTCCAGCACTTCAGATCCTACTTTTGTCTTTTTAAATCACTGTTCTGAAAGGGCTGATAGCAGCAGCTGCAAGGATTATGCTGGAGACTCTTAAAAAACCTTTTCAGATTTCCTGCTATGCTTGCATAATGCTTTTCTTTTGGGATTTTGTTGCCATTGTTGTATTAAAGAACAATCTGATAAGGAAGGGCTCTTATGACATAAAATAATGCAGGCATTCTGGTACCAGAGTGGAGACTGTCCACAGATGACTACTGATAAAAGTAATCAGTGCATGTTCTCTGTGAATAATTCCTAAACTTCTCCTCCATTGCTCCCCTTTTAAAGAATCCTCTTAACTTTTACATCAGTGGCACCTTGTGCCACTATTCTCTACCTTAATGTTTAGAGAAAAAGGTCCTTGCACATCCTTCTGTGTTTGACTTTTACTGTAAAAATGTTCTAGCAGCACTACTGCATAGTGGATTACCTTCTCTTGTCCTTGAGTAGAAATACTGCTGAGTAATATGTACGGTCTTCATGGTGCAGTAATTTGTTTGATTGATCTCCTCACTCTTTTTTTGCAGGTTAATTTTCCACGGCAGGTTTTCAGTCGGAGAAAAGGCTGTCATAACTGGACAAATGGGCTTCACTGAGTGCAAATTGAGCCTAAAAATGTGGTGGCCTTCCATGGCAGAAGAAGAGGGACTCTTTACCTGGGAGTGTAGTGATAGGACAAGGGGTGATGGGTTTATGCTGCAGAAGGGTAGATTTGGATTTGATATGAGGAAGAAATTCTTGCCTGTGAAGGTGGTGAGGCACTGACATATGTTGCCCAGAGAAGCTATGCCCCTATCCTGCTGAGGGGGAGTGAGTGGCTGACTGTGTGGTCCTTAGTTGCTGTCTGGTGTTAAATCATGACAAGCACTTACCTGGATACCCGCAGTATAGAATCATAGAATCATTAAAGTTGGAAAAGACCTCTATGATTACCTGGGCCAACCATCCCCCCTACTTGACCATGTCCTGAAGTACCTCATCCAACCTTTCCTTGAACACCCTGAGGGATGGTGATTCCACCACCTCCCTGGGCAACACGTTCCAATGCCTACCCACACTTTCTGAGAAGAAATTTCTCCTAATTTCTAGCCTGAACCTCCCCTGGCAGAACTTGCAGCCATTTCCTCTTGTCCTATCGCTACTTATCTGTGAGAAGAGGCTGATTCCCCCAGCTCACCACAACCTCCTTTCAGGGTAGAGAGCAATAAGGAACAGTCAGTTAACTAAGGAAACCACAACTGTGTGGTTCTCTCTCATTTGCTGGAGGTTGCAGTTCCCCTCTCCTCTTGAGAAGAACTACAGTATGAAGCCAGTCAATAAGACCAGTAGTCATGAGCAGCCAAAACAGGGGAACCTCAGCTGTTTTGAGAGCAAGCTATCATGTTGGCTTGCCATGCTCTGCTCTCTACTGTTGGGCCCATGGTGGTCTCCATTCCTGCTTCTTGCTTTTGTTTTTAGAGCTGCTGTGAAAATTGCAATTGAAAACAAAGGTAGAATGATATGTGATTAGGAAATAGTTCCAGAACTGTGTCTTCTGGTCATAGTGTGTGCCCTAATTGTGGTTTTCAGGAGTGGTGCCCCTCTTAATTTAATGTATTTCAACATTTGATTCAGGTTTTGTTATTAATGTGTTTCTCTGAAGATACACTTTCTGCTCTGGTATTGGATATTATGATAGGTGGTGAGACAGTATGGATTTGATGTTGTTACAAACATAAAAATCAATAGAGGATCCCCTGAAAATGTTTTCCAGGTTAACCTGTTAATAGATTCCTGTGACATGTTTTAATAATATTTCTGCTATCTCTGTATAAAGCACCTTTGTTAGCCACCTCCTTCAGCACCTTGATCATCGCAGCCCTAAACATGTAGCTGCTGTTTTTCCCCTTCATTTTGACTTAAAATTTCTGCAGCAATTCACAGTATTTTGTGTTATGTTATCCTGAGTCTTTGCACATTCGGCTTACTTCTCCAGTGGCTTGCAAATGATGGGGCTGCAATAACAGCTGGCTATTTACCTCAGTTGTTCAACAATATAGTGGTATATTCCTTTACAGTGTGCCTAGACTAACTGAATCCATAGGTCAAGCTTTTTCTTTGCTTATTTTGATAGGGAAGAATAGCAGTAAATTATGTGACACTTTATAGCTTCTTCCTTGTTCTGAGGTCACCTGTTATTAGCAAGCAATACAGCTCCTGGTAGCTACGTCTTCAGACTGTAGTAAGTTCTAATATGTCTGAAGTGAACCCTGCACTGCCTGTGCTCAGCTTGAGGCTGAGTTTATTCTTGCTAGGGTTTTTTCACGATCAGCACTGGATTTTTTTCCCAAGAATAAATAATTTGGTTTTGTTCTGGCAAGGCAGAATTGTTATAGAAATTCCTCATAAGCACATTTTTTTTCTGTATCATTTAGTCACAGGTATGAAATTCTTTCCCAAGTATTCTGAAGTCTTAATTAAGTGACTGCAATAAACTTGTATGATGTGGGTGGGGTTTTTTTTTTCTTGTTATCTGTAAATGCTTTAGGTGGCGTCACTATTCCACTGTATGACCCACTCTAAATTATTTGAGATTTGGAACTCTTTATGTTTTGTGTGCTATACTGCAATGTTATATAGCATAATAGGCAAAGCAGAACTGAGCAGAGGAAATAAAGGTGAAGAATATATTTTTGAGGAGATATTAGAAATTAAGGACAGACCTGTGATGAGTTTTTCTCAGGGTAGCTGAATCACTTTCCAACAGAGCATTTTGCATGTTGCATGCTGCCAACACTGCTGTCAGAGCGAACGTGGTACCCTTGCAATGCCTGGAAGTGCCAGTTTGAATTTAGATTCTGCATGTTTTGCAGAGCCTTTCAACCTTTTGAACATTTTTAAAAGCAGGTACCGAATACTAATATGATCTTAGCTTTTGCATCCACTTTTATTTAATTTTATAGAAATATACGTAGTATCCCAGAGTGTCACTCATCTCTTGATCTCTAAGTGTGGTCCCACACAGCACTATTTCTAGAGTCTCTTTCAGACAGGAACAACAATTTATATCTGACAGACTTAATTCAGTTAGTATCTGCAAACTGTGGGAGGCAATATTTTCTCTTCTAAAACTTGACTGAGCACTATTTAGCTTATGCCTGTGTTTTTCCCAGCAGAAAAATCTTGGAAAGAGTTCCCTTGCCAGCCCTCTAAATCTGCTTAGGGTCTGAGTTTCATGTCTTATGAAGAGGACCAACATATTGAGCAGTAGCTAACAGTGTCTTGTGGGTGATGAAATTCCTGACTTACTTGCTGAGAGACAGGCTTTCAATCCAGAGAGTTTATAACAGGCAGACAACAGAATATCTCTAAGTCAAGGGATCAATTAAATCAACCTTTTTTTTTTCCTTTTTTTTTTCTTTCTTCTGTCCTTCTTTTTCACATGAAACAATGGTGGTGATTCATGCCACCTTTTATGAAGTACAATTCCTTAATTCAGGATATCTTTGTTTCTCTTTTTTTCTTCATTTTGTAGTAGATACCAACCTTTAGATCAAATGAATTATTTTGAAAATTTTTTAATAGTGTAGCTTTCTTTAGGTATTTTACCTCTTTCTTTGGTGTGAGATGTCTGCTGTTTCCTTTAATAATACTCTTGTATTATTATACAATAATAATACAATAATAATACTCTAGTACTCTTCTACAAAGGTCTGTATCTTAACCATTTTGGAAATGATAATGTTATTATTTGCTTGTATTTTCAAATATCGCTTGTGTTATGCAGTCTTGCTCCTTAAATGCACAAACTCTAAATAGTTCCCTCAGTTTCTGATTGTCTGTGGACACACGTGATGCACTGCCACCTCTCGTTATGCTGACGAAGTCTGATTATGGTACAAATTCACAAAATAAATTCTCGAGACTCCAGAACACAACTTGGTTGAAAATTAATTACAGTTTCTCTGCCTTGAAGCACATAAAGGCTTTTTGCAGGTTTCTCAGAGGGTTAGATGCAATAGACTCAAGTGCTTCACTGCAGAGAGTGCAGTTAGCTCACAGAGGGAGTCTTGGACCTCAACAAAGCTGATCCAGGTCTCCTTACCAGGTTTTTCTCTCAAGTCAGACACCACAAGGCAGGACTGTGTTCCCTTTCCTTCCAGATTGCTTGAAACATTGTGCCTAGTTTTATTCTTTAAATTTCCATTCTACATCTACTGGTATAAGAGCCTCTGTTCATTGAGCAATCCACTTTAAAGACCTAAGCTACTTCATTTTTAAAAATTCATAAGCAAACTGAAAAACAGGGACCTATGTGTGAGCATCCCACTAGGCTAAAGATTATTATTCTGCAGTAGTGTTGTTCATGGCAAGTTTACATATTTTAGTTACAAATGTGCGTGTTAAGAGAGTTCAATTAGTTTAATGACTGCTCTATAATTAAATTAGTATTCATTAGTTCTGAAAGAGGAATTTATGTATGGAGGGCTTGCACTATAGAACCTGTCTTGTTGGTTCTATTCTCCTGGCTCATACCTTGCAGAGCAGAGGAGGAGGTTGTAATTTGTTCCAGTCCTGTTCTTTGCTGCAACATAAGCTAGGATTCTAATTACAAACTGAAAGTGTGTCCTCTGTGCATATTGAAGGCATGAGTGAATGGTTAAAGGAAAAGATGCTGGCTTAGAACGAGGGAAGCATCCTGCAATATAATTACAACTGGACACCTTTCTGATAGGTACCCAGAGCCCTACTGGGAGGAAAAAAAGGTTATTTTTATCCTTCTGAGGAGGAAAAGAGGGTTGTGTTTTGTTCCTCATAAACTCTCTATCTGCCTGTCTGCCACATGGGAAATCATAGGGGTAAGATTCAATGTTTTTCCTAGTGAAGAGTTCGGTGTTAATGGGTGGATGATGTTGGTGGGTCTGTATGAATGGTGGAGATGGTGCTCAGAGCAGTAGAGATTAGAGAGGTATTTAGTTTAGTAAGGTCTGTTTCTGTGTTTTTACCTTTGAATACAGATGTAGCTGCATACATATATGCCTGCATTCTTTGTCTGAGATGTTTCTGTATGTTCATCTCCCTGTGTTTGCAGATTTGTGTTTTAGACCGTTCAGTCCATTTATTTCACCTGACAAAAAAAAATAATGGAGGAGATTGGAAATTTCCTATAGAACTAGAAAAAATATTTTTGCAGGAAATCCTTATTTTTAATGACAAAAAACCCCCACTGTATATTTGGAAACTTTAAAAAAATTTTCAAAGATGGTTTAGGACTGGGTCAGCGCAGATGGAAACCTGATTTGAAATTTGTTCATGTTACATCACAAAATGAAGTTCCTTGTTTGGGCACACGGTGGTATCCGGGTGCTTCACTCTCTGCTACCTCTTGGGACTTGGTCATCAGGTGACTGTCCTGTTGAGCTGTGGGAATCATGCGATCGAAGTCTGGCATGTCCTGATCACTGAAGTCAGCTGCCAGAGGAGAAGTGGGACAGAAAGCACCTGAATGAGAACTGTTATAAAGTTGCCTGGTAACTTAATGAGAACACAGAGTAGGTTCAACATATCCAGCTGTCTTCACCTTTCTATTCCTTTCATTTATACCTAGACCATCAGATTGACATCCTTGTGTGCGCAGTTACTCTCCAGGGAAGCCTTCCTGGCTGGTTGTGCAGTAGTAGTTTCTCTTATTTCTGTGCATCATTTTTTATAAGGGACACTTAAGCTTCCCCTTGTATCAACGACAAAAAGGCTGAGTGTGTCTACTAACTTTTACTAGATCTGGATCCCTAGCTGTGTTTAACATTTTCCAGAATATTGCTGTAATACCGATGAATTGAAAAAATAAACAACTGTTGGTGGGGTTTTTTTTTGGGGATGGTTATTTTTTTTGTTTGGTTGTTTTTTTTGTTCTGATGTTTTACATTCTGTTAATATTGTAATTATATTTTTTCCTTTATTTGCTGAATAAGTTTAGTGTCAGTCAGCAGATGTCCCCAGCAATGAACCAACTTCCAGACAATCTTGAGTTTTTATTAGTTTTTCTATTGTTTTATTTTATTTCTGGAAGTGACAGATTTCTTAATCAGCTTCAGTTTTAGCTTTTATATATCCTGTATATCCTATATATAATATATGTATTATTCTAGTTAAAACATGCCCTTTCTTCTTCCAGCTCCATCAGACCTCTGAGGGAATGCTTTTGTTCAAGGGTCTGTTGCTTTGTGGTTCATGTAGGTTATATCCTCACATATTGTGACAAGGATATATATGTATATTCTTATATATTGAGATCATACATCTCGTGTATAATATAAAGTGATGTGTATAAAATGGGAAAATACTATTCCTGAGGTAGAGTTCCTTTGGCAACCATGCATATGTATCTTTCCAAGAGTAGATGATCTTCTGTAAATGTTACTAAATATCCAGCCACTAATGGACCATCACTTGCTAATTAGAACAGAAAGAGGTCTTAAGAATTAATCTATTCTGATTTAGCATTATTTATCTAACAATTTAACTGTATTTTATCTTGGATAAATTGATTTCTCCAGGATAAATTAATTCTTTTAGGCTTCTGTATTAAAAAAATGGTATTTAAAAAAATATAATAAAAAAAAGCTCATATGCTTCTCCTAAGGATTTGTTTCAGACATTGTAGTGCTTTAAAGTTTGGAGGGAAAAAAAAGGAAAATACAACAGCAATACACACTGAAGTCGATTAGAATTTTGCAAGGCTTTTTATTCTTTATATTTATTCCTGAGTATTTATTTCTTGCTTAGTGCACTGTTTCATTAACAGGGGTTTGGTTCTTTAGTAGTATAATCTGCCATATGTGTTGTGATTTTACTAGGAAGAACACTAGCCTGATTAAAAAAAAATAAAAATCAATGTAGAACACATTAGGCTTCTAAAATGGTTATTTGGAAGTACCTGGAAAATAATAGAAGGAGAAAGAAAAAAAGCATCACCATAAGCAAAATTTATCCATAGGTCTGCTGCTGGATAAGCTTATTTCAGTTTTTTCAACAGTGACTTCAAAGAAATCTTTGATTTATTATAAAGAGCTGGGCCAGTCAAATACAAAGGCACATGGCATAAACCAGCCCAGAATACAGAAGGGGAAAAAAATAGGGAAAAAAATAGGAGAAAAAAAGACTTTGCAGAAGCAGTAATTTATGCTTGACCAATGAGTTCCTACTGTGATGCTGTGACTGAGAAGAAATCCTTGCTATGCATATTGAAATTAGGACTATGAATTGGGAGAAATTAGATACTGCATTCATGAAGCAGTTCTTTTTAGGATTAGAAGGCTTTTGCCCCAGCAGGAGAAATGCAGGCTGAAGAGTTGGAAAGGATACAGGGAAAGCTTCAAGAGGAAAAAAAATAGTTCCATCCTAAAATTAAGAAACTCAGTTTATTTTACCAAAATTATGACTTTATTTCAGCAAACAGAAATTGTAATGTGCTTACTCTTTGTAATTAGGAGGTTAGCCTGGAGGCTGGTGGTTGCTTTGCAGCTTACAGCATTTAAGTTACAAAAATTTAAGTCAGATGAGGAATTAACTCCTACATATAAATTGGTATTAAAAGACTTTGTTACTCTGAGCCTGGAATATTCCTGGAAAAGGTTAATAATAATTTTTTTTCCCCATAGTTTGTCCCCCCTGTCTTAGAAGGCTTTGTTTTCAGATTTATAAAGGAGCAATACACAAAACCAAAGCATTTATTTCTCAACCCCTGCTCTAGCTGCATGTACAAGCAAGGTCTATAAAGCAATTTGGAAATTGATAACTTCCAGAGCAGGAATATACCATTTCCCTGCTTACCTTTACATTATAAATTGATTGCAAGAATAAAAAATGACAATGAGAAGAAACAATGAGGGAGGGAGAAATAACCCTACTTTAGGGGATGTCTTACCTGAAGAAGAGAAAATGGAAAGACATGGGACCCTGCTAGACCAGACCTTCATGTTTGTCCCATCCTAACAGTTTATTACATTTAACATGAGATAATGATATAGAGAGCATATGATGCTTGACCCATAGTTTCTGTACAAAGCTTACTTTTAATCTCAGATGTAGATGATGCAAACTTTTGCCTTGAAATAAATAAAATAATTTGTGTAAATGCAGACCAATTCAGTATTATCAGACCAAGCATTAACAGCTGCAGGGAATGGGCAAATGGAAGTTTATTTTGTATTTTACTTTTAAAGTTCCTAGCACTAAGTCTAGGTATTCTTTTTATCTTTATGACTATGCAATATTAGGGAAGTGCCTGCAAGTTCATTTAATTGTTCTTAGTACTACAAGTAATTGATCACATTAGCTATTTTGATGGAATGAGCAGCAGCTCATATTGTTTAACCTGTCTAGTCTATAAATGTCTGGAGGAAAAGGAGAGCAATCAAAATGAATCTCTAAGCCTCCAAGACTTGCTAAGAGGCTAATCAGCTGACATGCTGGCAGACCGATGGGGAAATGGTTTTGAGAGTCACGGACCACTTGCACAAAACACATTGGCAACTGCTCCATCTGCTCTAGAGCAGTGACACTAATGAACAGCAGTCCAATGCTCCTGGAAGCCCTTCTTGCAGGGAGGAAAAGACTTTTCAAGTAATCAAATTGCAAATATCTAGTCATCCACAGAGTATAAAACCATATGGAGTATAATGGGTAAACTGTGTGAATTGTAGGCACTGAGGTAAGAACTTTGCTAATAAGTGGCTTTCCAGTTAATTTTTCAGGGATGGAAAAAAGCAGCTGAAAAAAATTTGAGTTGTTCAATCATTTCAATAAAATAAAGCATTCAGCTTTCAAATCTTTTCAAAAATATGTATTTGATGTAAATCCTGAAACAATATAACAAGCAATATTAAATTAAGCATGCTTTGGCACAGGGGTTGTACTCAATGATCTCTTGATCTTCTTCTCTTCCAACCTCTGCAATTCTGTGATTCTGTGTCTATCCTGGGTTGGGTTTTTTTTTTTCGTTATTGTTAATTAACCAGGACAATAGGAAAAATGTGTATTTTAAAAAAAAAAAAGTATTGAGGTCAACACTTGTTGTCTTGTTTATCAAAACCATTTCACACAGCAGTTGTTAATGGGTTTGAGGATAGGATTTTGTGTCCACTGTCATGAGGTCACTTTTCTCATCAGGTTCTGCTTCTTGTTTCTCTTCCAGTATAGCCCAGTTTGCTATGCCAAAGCATAAATGTCATCAGTGGCAGTGAGTAATTGTGTGATTTGTAATAACCACTTCACTAGGTAAGAGATGAAATAAATTCTGTTGAAACTAGTTGTTCCCTGCATGAGTATGGTCTAATCAGGGTTAATGAGACTTTTTGCCTTGTGAACCTGAATAAATATTGTTTCACTCCTCCAGTTCCTTGTTCTTAGTCAGTTCTCTTTCTAGCAAGCGGCTACATTCCTGCTGTATATACTGATAAACCATTTTTGAAACTTTGGAAAAGCATTTCAGCTTAGCAGATGTGGCAGTACAGCAAACAGTCGTCTTTGTGACCTCTTGAGAGACAATATCAGCAAGTTACTGCCGTGACTTCTCACTGAACTGTCTTTGGTTTATCCTATGTCTTCACCATTTGTAGCCTGCGGTCTCACAGGATTTCACAAACCTATCCCTGGCCACAAGCGCAGGGCACGTTATAAAGTTCAGTGCAGTATTTTGAATTTCTAAGTTTCTCTGCATAGATTTGTTAAATTAATCCTCCATCCATCAGATATTGTGGGGTTTATGGTGTTCAGGAATGTTATCAGGTACTCAGGGAACTGTTTGCTGTCAAAGCTGAAACTAAGTTCTGAATATAAACAGTAGCTGCATGATTTTTTTACCCTTTTTTGCTTTGCTCTTCTATTTATTCCTCTCATCCCAACAATTAAATTTTTATTTCATTTTGCTACCCTTGTTCTATAATTGACTACCAAATACTATTTATGCCCTGCTTTGAACAATTGCAGCTTTCTAACTAGTAGGTGACTGAATTACGGTAGTTGAATCTGAGAGCTTTTAGTATATTTATACATTCATGTCATGAATAATGATGTGCTATGAATGATAATCATACTTGGCTGAAAGATAACTCACCCTCTGGAAATGAGAGTGCACTCTGCACACCCCATATGCACAAGACCTGTGTTTCTGGAAAGTGGGGGAATATATTACGTGCATGCATTTAAATTTGACCCCTTGGTAAGCATCAGACCTAACATGAATTCAGTAATAACATGGCAGGCAGCTCAGCTTGCCAGGAGAAACTGTGTGTCCCCCTTGTCAGTAGAAAATGTGGTGGAAAGGGTGGTCATCATGGCCCTCAAACATCAGCATTTTAGTCTGAATGCCTTCAAGTGATGTAGAAATGAGTGACAGAGCTGTGCAGGCTAAACAGTGCTACAGCAGGGCATGAGGGGTGTCTGGCTTTAATGCACTGAGACCAGCTAGACTGATGGCCCAATGATGGATGGGAGTACCTTTTGGTGAGCTTCATGATTCTAATGACTTGATGCCATTGTAACCTAACCAAGCTGCAAGATCTGCTATTTTCTACCCTGGAGAGGTTTTTTCTCAGACTGAATGAAGAGGCCAAGTCATTCATTACACAGTGATGCTCCAACCAGAGATGTTGAGGGAAGTACTCCTTTGTCCTTCACTACAGTGACAGAGGTTTCTGAGTTTCTGTCTCCAGTGTACTAAATTTGAAGTGAACTTTCCTTTTGTTGTGGTCACAATGCATTGCAATTCAGAAAGGAGAGCTCAGTGTGGTGCTGCTGAATGGATGGTGGTTTAGGGCTGAGTTAGAGAAGTGAGTTGGTGCAAACAATCTGCTTTATAAAAGACAGGGCATGATCAGAGCCAAGTTATGAGAATTGAAGTCAAATCTTGAAATGACTCACTGCCGCCACTCCCTTCTTTACTCACTGTTTCTCTACCTTCTCCCCTCCAGCAGCACAGGAATGGGGATTGTGGTTAGTTCATCATATGTTGTCTCAGATGTTCCTTCCTCCTCAGGAGGAGGGCTCCTCATGCTCCTCCCATGCTCCAGCATGGGGTCCGTTCCACCAGAAACAGTCCTCTGTGAACTTCTCAAAACATCAGTCCTTCCCAGGGGCTGCAGCTCATCAACTGCTCCAGCGTGGGTCCCTTCCATGGGATGCAGACCTTCAGGACCAGACTACTCCAGTGTGGGTCCCCAATGGGTCACAAGTCCTGCCAGCAAACCAGCTGCAGCCTGGGCTTCTCTTTCCATGGGGCCACAGGTCCTGCCAGGATCCTGCTCCAGGGTGGGCTTCCTACGGGATCACAGCCTCCTTCGGGTGTCTCCACCTGCTCCAGTGTGGGGTCCTCCATAGTATCATCTCCTCCTTCTCCAACTCACCCTTTGAGTGACTCCCTAGGGATTGTGCTTTAGGTCAAGTCTTGATGATTGCTTTAATTTTGTGAAGTCCAACAGATGATGAACATGTTGTGTGACCTCTTACGAGAAGTCTCTTATGAGGTCTCTCATATTTCAGAATCTGGCATAACTTCTTAGTACTGAGAAGTTCATGGGAAGACTTTAATCTTTATTTTGAGAATGAAACTAATTGGTTACAGTGATGTGCACATTTTTTCTATTTTATTCTGTTATTATTTACTAAATTTAACAGATCTACTTAAAAGTTGTCTCTTTTTGCATGCTCTTCTCCCTTTCTGTGGTGAGGTGTAAAATCAGCAGTATTGCAGCACTGGGGCTTAGGGATTTTTCATGTCACCGTTCATTAAAAAGCAGATGGGTTGTCATTCTCTTTATACCTGGTATTCAATATTTTCAGGAAAAAAAAAGAGTAATTCAAGGTAATTTATTGATTTGTAATAGCAGAACTTTTGAAATGCATCCTTGTTTTTTCTTGCAGAACTAGCCCTTGTACATTCATGGATAAGCTACTGCACACAAGACACAATGCTTTTTGACTCCTAATTAATCCTTCCAGCAATAGTTATTTATGGAAGGTGGAGTGACATGGAGATGAGCATGATTTCAGTCCTGTGCTCCAAAAATATAGCTTTCTGTAACCAGAGTGAAAACCAGATTAATTTCCAAGAGAATGCTCCATAAAGTCGAACAGTTATAGGACCTTAGTGTGTCTGTGAATGCAGACAGCCAGTTCAATTTATGATTGCATTCTGGGATGGTAATGAGAGAGAGCAAATGAGAGAGTAGAAAATCTGTATACAGAAATCTTTATTCATATATGTGAATGAGTGATTGTAGTCTAATATATTTTCACAGTAGTTAGTATTATGACTTCCAAAGTCTTCACAAGCATGGTCATGGCAGAAAAAGAAAAGGTTCCCATGTTCTTTGATCAAGACCTCTATGTGCTTCTTATTTCAAGAATCTTTCCTGCAATATGAAATTGTCAAAGTTGCTGTGTGTATCTTCTGTTGCCTTATTTTTTTTGTTGGAGTTGCAGTGGAGTAAACCTTTTAAAAAGGAAACTATTTCTGAGATATTATTTAAAACGGGGCAGAGGAAGTTTGCTTTATTACTACATTTAATCAGAAAATTATACAATCACAGAATGGTTATGGTTGGAAGGGTCCTCCAAGATCATCTAGCTCCAAACCCCCTGTCACGGGCAGGGACACCCTCCACTAGACCAAGTTGTCCAAAGCTCCATCCAGCCTGGCCTTGGACACTGCCAGGGGAGGGGCAGCCACAGCTTCTCTGGGCAACCTGTGCCAGGGCCTCACCGCCCTCACAGAGAATTTCTTCAGTTTAAAACCATTACCCCTTGCCCTATTGCTACATGCCTTTATAAACAGTCCTCTCCAGCTTTCCTGTAGGCCCCTTCATGTACTGGAAGGCTGCAATAAGGTCTCCCCAGAGCCTTCTCTTCTCCCGGCTGAGCAAACCCAACTCTCTTAACCTTTCTTCATAAAAGAGGTGCTTCAGCCCCCTGAGCATCTTTGTGGGCCTCCTCTGTACTTGGTCCAATAGCTTATGTCTTTCTTGTGCTGGGGACCCCCGAGTTGGACACAAACTCCAGGTGGGGTCTCACAAGAGCAGAGTAGAGGGGCAGAATCACCTTGCTGGACCTGTTTGTCATGCTCTTTTTGCTGCAGTCCAGGATCAGGTTGGATTCATGGGCTGTAAGCACACATTGACAGCTCATGTTGAGCTTCTTGTACACCAACACCCCCAAGTTCCCCTCAGTGCTGGTCTCCATCCATTTTTTGTCCAGCCTGTACTTGTGCTGGGGATTGCCCTGACCCAAGTGCAGGACCTTGCACTTGGCCTTGTTGAATTTCATACAGTCCCATGTCTGAAGCCTGTCAAGGTCCCTCTGGATGGCACCCCTTCCTTGCAGCATATCAACTGCACCACACAGAATAAAGGTGATTAAAAAGAGAGCAGAACCCATTTCAAAAAAGCTTTGTGTAGGACAAAATATAATGCTTCATTAATATAAAATGTAACTATGAATGAAAATGCATTTGGAATTTTTTCTACTTTTAGGTCTTAGTCATATGTTGATGTCACTAACCTGTTTTGAAATGAAATAGTATCTGCCAGTTATTGCAAACACTTTATGTTTAATGTTGAGTATGAGACTCATTTATTGGTTTTACCTCCTCCTGTCTTGCTGCTCCATCCAATGCATAATTTTCCTAACAGGCTATTTTCTACCTACTTTTGTAAGTTCATATATAAAGGGTAGGGAAAGAGCAAAGCACTGAAACTTAGGGAAAATATTATTTGGGGAAGATGGAAGAACTGAACTTAATAGAAGACTACCTGAAGGGAGAAAATGAGACATTTATGGCATATTTTCACAGTCACAGTAGTTTAACTAGAGTGTGACTTTTAAACCAATGAACTGAAACTGATACCTTGAATGTAGATGTCCGGATACTAGCTGCTACCTAATTTATGGTAATTAATGCACTATCAAAAATGTAAATGAAAAAGGTAATTTTAAAAAAATCTCCATTTAAATTTAAATGAATTTCTTATGTGTTGGCAAGATCTAGCTGTTTGAAGGGAGGAATGAGAAAAATACACGTACAGTATTTTTAAGATAAAATATTTTACAAGTAAACACAGGTAAATTATTTTTCAAAAATATCATCAACCCAGACAAATAAAAAAGCCAGTGAACCTTTTAGCTATTTGCCAGCACAACCATGTTAGAGAGGACTGAGTGATTTTTGAAACATAACTACACAGTTCTTTCCTATTCCAGTTCCTCTTTGAAGGTGGGTTTATTCATCTTTCTTAAAAGTGATGCTTTTAAATTATAAATTTATTAAACTTAGTTTATTTTCAAAGATTTTCTTTATGTAACCCACTCAGAGTTGTTGACAACTCATGTGCAAATTTAATCAGTTTACTTAACTCTAAAATTACTACATGTCTGCAAAAAGGTAAATGCTTGGAACCTGCTTAGATGGCAGGATTCTGGAGACTTGGCAGATTGGGAATTGATGATTGAGATGGCTTCACTTGTCCTGAAAAGGCATAACTTTAATTAAAATTGCTGTAAAAGAATAGTGAAATATTTACAGTGCTCAGAAAAAAGTAAATTTCCAAACCCTACAAATAGGAACTATTTGAACTGACAGTTCAGGTGATCTTCAAACTGGTTTTTTTTGTTAACAGGATAGATTTACTTTTACTTGGTAACCCTTCCTTTATCTGTTTGTAATTTCTTATTTTGGTAACACACAGATGGCTGAAACACTTACTCTTACAATTCTTGTTAGAGCACAGAGCTGGTACAAACCTCAGTGGAGCACAGAGCTTTACACAAGTGCTGGTGCTGGAGGTGTGTCAAGGTGATTAGAGCAGGCTCTAGGGACTATGGTTTCCATAAGAGAAAGAGTAAAATAGACTGTGACAACCTTGAAGTGATTTTCATTTACAGTGGCAGGTGAAAACTGTGGTGCCACTGGGCAGGGGTAAAGTAAATGAGACAAGCAAGAGCTGCATGGTCAGCACCTTGACATTTCTGAGTGAGAGCTTTTTATCTACTCAGAAAAGTGGGGACCACTCTTATCAAAGCCAAGTTAGGAGTAGGGTGGGATGCTTTCTGCGTGAGGGACACTGCATATACGGGGATTATCAGCCTGGTTTTGTCATATCTGAATGACTCTTTTGAAGGTTGTGAGCAAAGTGCCTCTCTGCCTGAGTCTAGACAACACTGGGCACTTGGAATAAAACTGCCCTTTCCTCAGCATGGAGTTTCATTCTCCAAAAGTTATTCCAAAGACAACAGAGGTAAAACCCAAGATAGTCTGACAAGCTATCTTGTCAGCGAGATAGATACTCTGACAAGCGAGCAGACTGCTTTGGAAAACCAGATCTCCTCACCAGCTGAAGAACTGCATTTTCTTGGGTAAAATGTCTTTGCTTTTAGCAAATATGAAATTTGCTTTCCATGGGAAACATTGAAAATGGAGCACTAACGTCTGAAATGAGCTCAGCCTTTCCCTGTGAATAGATTGCCTCAGGAACAAAAGCAGATGAATGTCCTGCCACTATTTTTGTTGCTGTCTCTTGAGGGCAGTCACATGCTGCAGCACTGGCCAGCAGGAAAATGCTGGAGCTGCGGCTTTTGATGTGAAATCTTGCTGTTACTTCTTCTGCTTAATGAATGGAACAAATATTGGTAAAAGGATTAAAATATAAATATTGCTAGTGGTGTGCACGTGGCTTAACATTCTTCCTGAGTGAACACTTGGTGAACAAACATGTAGCCCCTTTGGTTTCAGTGGACATGTCCCAGATTATAGCAACTGATGAAAGAGAGGTTTGTGTACAAACACGTGATGTAACACTGAGAGAATGAGCATCTTATAGGAAGCTGTAGGGAAGATGGACAAGCTGAATTTAGATACTCTGCCTTATTACACTGAAAAAAAGAATCGCAGCTACATGATTATTGTTTAATGCAAATACACAATGGTTAGATAATATGCAGTGGGTTCGAGTGCTATGTGAACTAGGAGCTTTAGCTGTTTGCTAAGATGACTCCAGCTGCTTTTCCTTTGACACACATTTCCCATGTTGCCCCCAAGCCAAATATGCAAAGCTGTGCTACTGCTTTGTTGCAAGCTGCTGTTGTGCTGGGGATGGATCAAGAGTCTGTTGCTGTCCACAGTGACCAAGTATGAGACAGAAGCATTCCTTTTGGAACAAGAAACTCAATGGAAGCAAAGAGAAAATGAGAAATGACTGGCAGTGGAAATGTGTTTACCATTTTCTAAGACAAAGGTCTGTGAATACATCTGAAAGATATTGCTGAGCTTCTGTCATTAGATTTTTTGGTGATTATGATTTGCAAAAAACAGCTCTAGTTAATCTGCCCAGGGAGGTGGTGGAATCACCATCCCTTGGGGTGTTCAAGGAAAGGCTGGATGAAGTACTTAGGGACATGGTAATCTAGGTGGTAGGGGGACAGTTGGGCTAGGTGGAGGACTTTTCCAGCCTTAATGATTCTGCGATTCTGTGATTCTCCAATATTGGTTTAGACAATACATCTGTGAGAGGAGGGAAAACCAACCAAACAAAAAGATTGGCTTTTGCTAGAGTTTCTTTCTGGCTGTGGTAGAAGACAGTACCCAAAGTCTTGGCCCTTGAATTGTGTGATGTGTTAAAGCCTGTGTGTGAGAGCATTGATGTATCCAGGTATGGCTCTAGCAGGTACATAGCAATTTTATCATATGTTACTGTCCAGACTTTGGTCCTGCAGTCATCTGCGTGGGCAGGTCTGGACTGTGTCACTGAGCTGGGCCCATAGCTGGATCCCCAAACACAGGAATGGCTCTCAGCATTTTTCTGAGTTATGGCAGTGTGTATCTCAGACCATCATGAAGACAGCTGACAGAAGCTCCGTTTCATTATTGTAACTCTCTTCACAAAGGATTTTGCTAGGAAAAGCTGAGTGATGTCCATTGGCTTGACCTGTAAGTTTAATAACCCACTTCTTGAAACTTCAGTGTGTTCAAGGTATTGTAGTTTAAAGGACTTGACAGGAGTTACACTAAAATAATGGCCCTTTACTCTCTCATATACTTTGCTGATTTCTGGGCTGGAGAAGCAGAGATTTCTATAGGTATGGTTACAAATATACTCAGTGATACAGATTCAGAAAGGTGGACGATAGGGATGAAAATAAAAGTGGAATGCTTGTGAAAGGCAGAAAGAAGGATAGAATTTACTTGGCTCACTCCTACGTAAAGTTACTATTTAAATGCTACAAATAAGCTTTAGAATTAAACACATACACACACTTATACATTCTTGTCTTCATTTATTACTTATTCTTGTGTTCTTCACATATTTGTTGTTGTTGTTGTTGTTTGTATGTTTGTTTCAAGTTTATGTTTGCTGTTCTGTCCCCCTTGCTGTTAAGATTTCCTGTCTGGGTTCATCTGCTTGTTGTAAAGTGGTGATTGCTCATATTCTGGAAGAAACCTTATTTGAGCTAAGCTTTTTCCAAAATTTAATGCACTCATGTTCACCAATTGCAATTGTAAAGATGTGACGTTCTTGGATTTTGATGAGTCCCTCAAATTAATAGAAATTGGTTTACCTCAGTTCTACGGTGTAATTTCATCTGTAAATTACACTCAATAACAGAATGTTTGAGGTTAGAAGGAACCTCTGGAGGTCTTCTGGTCAAAACCCCCTCCTCAAGCACAGCCACCTAGAGACAGTTTCCCAGGACCACATCAAGAGGTTTTTTTATATCTTTGGGGATAAAGACTCCAAAACCTTTCTGGGAAACCTGTGTAAAGTGCTTAGTCACCCTCACAGTGAAAAGGTTTTCTGTTTTCAGGTGGAACCTCCTGTGTTGTAATTTATGACCATTGCCTCTAGTCCTGTCATTGGGCAACACTGAAAAGAGCCTGGCTGGCTCTGTCTTCTTTGGATCCTCCATTCAGACAGAGTAATTGTTAATTCAGAAAAAAAAAAAAATTAAAAAAAATTCTCCCTTTCTCTTCCCTCACAAAACAGCTTACTGCCTTGCAGAGATCTCACAGGCTCCTGCTTGGATATTGATTTTCTAATATTGTGTCCTGTTTTGTTTTTTAGATGGGCCAATCATTTGGTAACTCAACATTCCAGTCCAAAATAACTGAATCAGCTGATATTTTTGTTGGAATATGTTATATGGTCTTTGGTAAGTATGATTTCCCAGTATAGAGCTTTGGCTCTATGTGGTAAATAGACTGGACTGTGTGTTTGTTTCTGACACAGATGAGATTCTCTGTAGTTGTAGAAAGGAGGAAAAAAGGATAGAGTCAAATCATTAAAAGGTTTTTAACCTGTATTTTATGTTAGGTACGAAAACTTTATTCAGTACTAGGAATGTAAAGCTATTTGCTAACTAGAAATGTGATGATTGAATCTTCTGCAATATAGACGGTGAAGATATTTAGTATAATAATATCTCTGATATGGCTACAATTTTTATGTTCTGGTTAAAATTAATCTTACTAGGAACAGTGAGAGAGCACATCTTGATAGTCTGATGATCTGTGCTCCTTTATGTAAGCCAATGTTGTAGTTGTTTGTTTTGGGTTTGTTGTTGTTGTTGTTTGTGGGGTTTTTTTGTGCTTGGTTGGTTGGTTTTTGGTTTATTTTTCCTATGAGAGTATGATTAATTGAGGCATATTCTGTTATGGGTATAATAAGAAGCCATGTTGGTTTATGGTCTTTATGACACTTGGTTACCTTGATTTCTGTATCAATATTTACCCATATGGAAAATGTTGTTTTTTCTGACAGTAGGTATGTGAGGTCCACGTAAGCACTCAGTTTCTCCTCAACAGCTTGATTCCGCAAGGCATCAATTTAGGGACCCATTCATTGGGCATTCTTGAGCCCCATGGCTCTCTCAAACTTTCATGTTTGGTAGTGTCATTCTTGTGTGTCAATGAAAGGATGACTAAAACTTTGAGGTTATCTGACCTTCTAAACTTATGATGGTCACTTAACTCTTACCTAACTTTGTGTAACCATCATAGGTTTTGATACAGGTAGTTTAAAGGTGGAGAGCAAATTGCTTGTCCTCTACTAGACTGCCTGCTCCCTTCTTGAGGTTCTTGTCAGGTCTCATACTAAAATCAGTATTCCCAGTGAAAACAATTCTATCTACACACAGTAAAGACATTAATTATTTTTTAATCTTTTATGCATAATTCAACATTCATGCTATATTGCCTATTATTACTAGGAACTATAACAGGTATCTTTGAGAACATGCATCAGAGAGAAAGGAATGTGAATGGAGAGCTCTAGACCTGGAGCTGGGAAAATGTGTGCAGTGCCAGATGGATATCATCTTTGGCTTAATTAATGCCAGTTTCCTACAGGAAAACTGTTTTTTTGGCAGATCAGTTAATTTAATGGATAAAATAATTCATTAGGTCTTTGTAGAGAGTTTGAAAGGCAAAACAGGAAGAAACCAGGAAAAATGATTATATTTTTTAAAAAATGATATATAAAGAAGAGAAAACCACAAATATAAAAAAGAGACAAGTTTATCTGATGAATGTCAGCTATGATGACAGCACATTATTCTTGTGCAGGGAAAAAAAAGATGTCTGAAAGTGACTTTTCCTTCATACCCCTGTTTCTCTGCAGGGATATGCTCCTTGTGTGGGAACAGTGTTCTCCTCTATGTCTCCTACAAGAAAAAGAATTTGTTGAAACCGGCAGAATACTTCATTATTAACCTTGCCATCAGTGACCTTGGTATGACTCTGACATTGTACCCTCTAGCTGTAACCTCCAGCCTTTCGCACAGGTTTGTTCACAATGCAAGTGATATATAACATGCTCTGCAGTCTCTGGAGGTCTCTGCCAATGTCGATGTTAAAGACCAAATTCCTTTGCCACTTTGCTTTTCATAAAAGTGAGAATTAATTAGAAGGGTTGAAAGAAATATGGTCTGAAATAGAAGCTTTATGGAGCACTGGTGTTAATTAGTGTTCGTGTCTATTTGTGGTTACAATCTTTTTGATTTCTGAGAAATATCCACTTCCTATGGCATATATCTTTTCTGGGTAGTATTATTCAAGTGATGATGAAATACCAATTTTTTTCCTTTTTTTCGATCAGACAGTGAAAGGTGGTACCATAAAAAGAAAATTCTGAGTTTACTTATGATCTTCAAATGCAATATTCTGGATTAACTTTTAGGCCAACACTCTGAATTTGAAATCCCTTCCCTTCCCTTTCTTACCAGTTCATCAAAATGGAAATAATATATTTGGTTTAATGTGAAAAAAACTGTCTCCCTGTCCTTCTCCCATCTAATTTTCTCTCATTTTGGTATAAAATAGAAAATAAGAGAAAAAACCACAGTAATTACTCAATTTTTACCACATTACTTCATATGCTGAAATATTGCAAAATATAGACTAATGGAGATGATATATTAAAAATGTAACATGGGGCTTTTGGTAACTGCTGTTGCAAATCATGCAGGTGTCTGAATAGAAAGGAATGAGGTATAGTGATTCAGATCAAATTTATGTTCCTCTGCAGAACCTTCAGAAGTGAATATGGTGATTTTGATGAAAGCTTGCTTTAAAAATATGCAGGAAGATAGCCAAAGTAATAATCAGCAGTATCAATTTATGACCTAGGCCTATTACTGACAAGCATTTTGATTTTTCTTTTCAGAATTGTTATCATTAAGATGTACTGCTTTGTTTTATAAAAACGGCTTAGATGTGAATCATAAAGATAGAGCAGAACACAATTAATTTTACTGGCTGATTTTCAAATGAGAATATCTTTTGCACTTGATCATTGACCAACAAACAATTTAATCATGCAGTTTTATTGAATTTTTAAGGCTGCAGCTATATTTCTACCACTTAGTATTACGTTCAAGGAAGAAGGATAGCATCTGAGAATTAACTGTCTTGGTTATTCACCAGGTGGCTGTACGGGAAACAGTTTTGCTTGTTCTATGCATTTTGTGGGGTGCTGTTTGGGATCTGCAGTCTCTCAACACTGACATTACTGAGCACTGTGTGCTGCCTCAAAATTTGTTTTCCAGCTTACGGTAAGCTAATGTTTCTGGTTTAGGTTACTCAATTTTTCGTGTAAACACAGACCAATTATATTTTTGGATTGCATGTCCCACAGAGTATTTTCATAGAAAAGATCTTTCACATCCAGTCAAACAATTCTTATTTCTGTGATCACTGATAATTAACTATGGGGCTACATGTATGCAATTGATTACTTACAGTATCTTTTAAGGTGATAATTTGGAACCATGGAATCTGAAAAACATGTCAATCTGAAAGCAAGGCTAGCCTGCATAAACTAATTTTTTTGGTTTATTGCTACATTTTGATAGTTATATATTTATACAGATGTATATTGTGCAAAATAGCCTAGATGTATCAGAGAAGGCAGCTACCTATATGTTGCGAACCATTCTCTATTCTTACAAATCTTCAGCATGCTATAGTATTTTGAACACCTGTTAAACCTATCCCCCTTACCCTGCTCACCTACCTGCATATGAGAAACTCCACCCAGCCATGTCACCTGGGCTGATCTTCCCTGATTGTTTTGTGTCTTCCAGGGAACAGATTCAAGAGAGAACATGGACAAATCTTGATAGCCTTTGCTTGGAGTTACGCAGCAGTTTTTGCCTGTTCTCCCCTAGCTCACTGGGGAGAATACGGAGCGGAGCCCTATGGCACAGCCTGCTGCATTGACTGGCGTTCCACCAATCTGAATGCCGTGGCCATGTCTTACACCATAGTCCTCTTTGTTTTCTGTTTTATTGTCCCTTGTGGAGTAATTGTCACTTCCTACTCTCTTATTCTGGTAACTGTGAAAGAATCCAGGAAGGCGGTGGAACAGCACGTCTCCGGCCCTGCCAGGATGAGCAACGTGCAAACTGTTACTGTCAAGGTATTTGAAAGTTAGTTTTTGGCAAGACATTTTTTTGGCACAGTGGGTAGCACCCTTTAAGGGCCAAGAAAGTTCCTGAGAAGAGAATAAAGATGGTAAAGAAAACTCGTCCTCACTGCATTTTAATTGCAGAGAACAGTATTGTCTTGTGCAGATTTGCTGCATGGCAGTGAATTGCTAAAGATACAAATGGTAGCTCTGCTATTTCTGGAGGGTTAAAATTAAGCTCACAGAGCTTCATTACTTGTGAAAATTAAGATTTCAGACTTTTGGTCAAAAGGAAGGTTAAAACTTGGTGCAATGTGTAGAAGCGAGTTTGGATCCCATGTTCTTGAAGCATTGCTTATGAAAGCAAGTCTGGTTTTGAGTGAGTGAGTGCTGTTTGCGCAGCTACACATATGTGAGGAGATCCAGACTTAAGCTTTAAGTCATTGAAGATTTTAAATAGTGTTGTAGAGATTGAATAATCTTGTTTGTAACTGAAGAATGCACAAAAGTCACAGAAAAAAAACATTTCTGTAAATACTATTTGAACCCAAACCTCTGAGGGTTTGTGTTTCACCAGCTTATACTGTGGCCACAGTAGTATTCATTGTGGAAATTGTTTCCTGTCATCAAACTATGAACCTGTCTTTTCCAGGAGAAGATCATCATCTGTTTTTTTAATATACCAAAAATTAAGAAAAAGAACTTTGCAGCTCTGTGTGTGTGTGTGCACAGCTTTTAGGTGTGCTTCACTCCTTTGATAACATAGCATTTGAAAGATATGAGTGTTACCTCTTGACTCTGTTTTTCTCCAGAGAGAAAAATCTTCATTTTTTCCTTTTTTTCAATGAATACTTCTCTCATATCTACCTTTACTTGTCTGGTGTGTCCTTCTAAGTGTCTTCCTCACCACCCTTTGGTTTTATGCTTGGAGTCATCTTTGGTCCTCATCGTCTCTCTCTGTTCAGGAATATGGACAGTCTCAATTGCAAATACAGTTGGATGCCTCACACATCTTTGATGATGTGCTTCTCTTTTTCATGCTAGCAAACTTGGTCTCTCTCTCTGGCACCTCTCTTCAGTTTACTGGGGGCAGTGTATCTGCACTAGGCATCTTAAACTGTCCTGTCTCTCCTTTAGAGTATCTTGGTTTTGACCGATGTGGGAAACACCATCCTCCTGTCTACTGTATGGTCTTCCTCAATCCAAGTAGTTTAAGAACTTAAGGGTTTTGTCAATATTTACTTAATCCTACTTCGTGATAACTGTTAGATAGAACATTTCCCAGTGGAATCTCTTAAGTATATTCCTGCCCCACTTCTTGATATCCAGTAAACTTAAGACTTTTCTTAAGTCTTTCATTTGAGTGCTGGATATTATCCTTAATTCTTTAATTACCTTTTAAACCTCTTTACAGCTTATTCTAGGTGACTGCTGTGCCCCTGTACAGTGACACCAACATGCTGGTTACATCGTATACTCACAACACTCAGAAATGCACCTGCATGTTCAGTGGTCCTTGTCATTGCTACGAGCTCCTTCTAATAAGCACTGCCAAAATGAAAAGGGTGTCTCCTCCCTTTGTGATGTTAATGTAAGAAGTCAGCTGGTATCTCATGCAGGTTGATAGGGGTTGGGCCACTGAAACACTAGGAAAACTGCTTATCATGTACTGACAAGTATTCCTTTTATTCCCTGGTTTTATTGGGTTTTTTTTACTTTATTGTGCTTTGTTGAGTGAAGGGAAGAGTAAAATCCAGGACATGAATTCTCAAAGCTTAGCCTGTGAATTTCTTGTTTCTTTTACTTCTTCCTTTATTTTAGCAATGCATTGGTTCACTGGCTTATTATTTTGCAGAAAAAGAAAGTAAAGGTTGTAATAGTCCCTTGAGGCATAAAAAAAAATCAGTGGAATTAATTTGCTGCTTATAAGCATGCATTTGGAATAAGTCTTGCAGATTTTGCAAATACTTTCACTTACCCTATCATAAACAATTTGCAGGAAAAAATTTCTATTGTCATCAAAACAGCTTCACTCATAGCAATTCCTTTAAAAGAGAAAGGGAAGAAGAAAGTATTGTTTTATTTGCTTTGTCAAAGCCTTATCTAATTGTCTTCTGCAAGCACATTTCTTCTTTCCAGCCTCTGGGAACTGAGAATCCTTTAAGGCTATGCTGGAAAAAGTTTATTGCATAAAATAAATAGAGGAGAGTTAAGCAATTCCTGCAAATATTTGTTTCTATTTTGCAGTCAAGAATGAATTTGGCTGCCAAGGAAAGCAGAAGGTTCCACAGAAGAAATGGACCATATATGATTCATAGAAAGGTCAACATATAGTCCTCTCAATATAAATGACACAGTTTCAGGAAGGCTTGATTCTTCTAATTCATTAATATTCAAGACTTCTTTTTCAACAACTTTTTTGCAATAAACTTAATAGAAGTCGATTTTCTGCTTAAGTTTCTATTCTGAACTCCCTTTGTTATTATGGTGAATTGACCTTTGTTAATAATTTTTTACCAGAAGCTCCATCCATGCTCCAGCAAGGTTCTCTGCTGTACATAGAGATTCAAGTCAAGACATGCAAGATGCTGAAAACATTGAAACTGCATCCCTGCCTGTTCCTTGCATTGGCCTCAGGCATGTTGGATGGACTGTCCTGACATCTTGTGGGTTTACCTCATCTGTGCCTACAGGCTGCGATTGTTCTGCGCTTTGTGAAAGATCCATAGGGGCACAGTGTGTCACAAGGTCCATGGCTTAACTCAGAAGTATTTTTCTTGAACTTGACCAAAACCTCTCCTTTCCAGGCTTTCTGTACATTGCTTCTTCTTACTGATGTTCCTGATAACCCTACTAATCTTCAACAATAATGTTGTAGTCTTCATAGAAGTATATAATAATCAGTTGAAAGTGAGTATTTTTAAGTGGGATTGTTATTTAGAGGGAAGGATTTCCCAAATCTTCTCTCCTACATGAATGTACTGATACACCCAACATTTGTCCATGTCCCAGGAGAGTTCATTATAGTGAGGATAAAGCATAGCGAAAAAAATATTGCATGACTCACATCATAAACTCTCAAATTTTATGTATATCTCTAGATAGTATTATTCTTCTGGAGATAAAATTATTAAATGTAGAGGATGGCTCTTACATTGATGCTACTGTGTTATATTTGGAGACCTAAACAAAAGTTATTCAGGCTGGTTGATGATCTGCAGCTCATACTAATTTAGTGGAATTTGCAGCTAATTGACACACTTGCAGCTGCTGAGTCTGAAATTGTAGGCAGGCACCTAAATAGTGCTAAAGTCATGTAGATGCTAAGGACTGAATGATCCAAGGCAACTACATGGTTTAGGGTAAAGCTTGATGAAATTACACACAATGTGGCAGATAGAGAGATAATACAATATTTATATATTTCATAATAAAAAAGCCAGCACACAATGTGATTATTATACCTTTAGCTAAACATGGCCTCTAGTAGAAGCTTGCAGCTACAGTTCCATGCTGGGCTATGACAAGTAGCTTCACAAGTTAGGCAGCTAGAAGTTTGAAATAGAAGTCAGACAACAAGGATTTAAGTAAGATATTTCTGCTGTAAGAGTTTTTTGAATAAAAACCACAGTGATCAAGTGGTTCATGTTTTTCAACGAGGTTTTGTTGAAATACATGCTTTGATAAAATCTGTTTTTCACTTAAATTAAGCCAGTATATTTTCCAAGCATTGTGCATTCCTACTAAAGAAACTTAAGGAAGCCAAAGAGGGAAGCTGTGAAAGATTTTACAGGTGCATGGTTTCCATTTACTTGTTGGGAACAAGTGATGTAACTTTGCTTCTGGTAGGCTGACACCAAGGTACTGCTGCATCTTTGCGCCTGGGTCACTGGCTGAGTGTCATTGTATCAGGGATATTTTCAACAGTGGTTCGGGCCTATAAAGCATCGTTTACTTGAACGTGTCAACAAGCTGAATTCACCCTGTCCTCTTCAATGCATACTCCAATAAACATCTAGTTTGAAATTGTTGAATCAGATCCTTGGCTTGTGCTGTCAGCCAGGACTTGTTCCAGTCTGCATGAATGAACAGATCTAACTAGAAAGATGACTTGATGCTGCAAGTGTAGAACATCTATTTTCTTTTCCTATTTACCTCTAATGTAAGTATATCCTCTGTAACTTGTGTTTTATGTTATGAAGCTCTTCTTGTGAACTCTAATCTTTTCCCCACGTCCCACCTCAATCACAGTTCTCCAAGAGAGAATTTTGCCTGTAAATTTCTGAGCAGTGTCACTTACTGTTATATTTGGTATATGAACAATATCCTTGTGCTTGATTTACAGACAAAAAGAAACTTTTTTCCTTTGTAATTTTGTTTATTTGCTCCTCCATGAGATACTTTTAAGAATTTTTTTTGTATATAGGATTTGACTACACGGGCAAAGTTTAAAAAGACTTTTGAAAACTCCTCTATGCCAAATCATATAGTTCACAAGCTACAATAAAGTCCTATCTAGGTTAAGAGGCAGAGCAAAGGTAAATTACTTCTTGACTTACCTTGAGAAATTGTTATATGTTATATGCCTACATTTTAATGAATTTTTACATTTTATTAAATGATTTATGCTTGTCAAGCTACCTAAGTTTGTCAAATGTTGCAGTCAGAATGGGTACTGGGTGTATAGGGGACACTATGCATCCTGTGATGGTATTTTTCTTATGTTCTTGTATGACGGACAGCACCATAGGGATTTTTCTGGTCAGTGAGATCTTTGAGTGGAAATACAAATAACTAAATTGAAAATATGGCTTGCAAGATGAGGGAAGAGGGCATTGCTTTTTATTCATACTACTGCAAAGCAAGAACAGGACAGTTGATGGTCACATTGATTAGGAAAAAGTGTTTGCAATTTCCATGGATATGTGGCGCTATGAAAAGATAACTCGTAGAACTGAAGCTGCTTTTCTATTTCCATGATAAAAAAGACATTACTAAAAGTCTGTTGCAATGCATTAAATTCAACTTCCTAGTAACACTAAGGGATTTTGGATTGTAAACATTTGATTGTACTTGCTACAAACTGTAATGAGCTACTTAGTGTCTTTTGGAATACTTTCCATAATAACTAAACATTTTTAGGCCTCACGAGGCCTACACATATTTTTCTAAGTCACGCCATTACATTGTTCCTTAGTCAGTCACACAACTTTATGTTGGATTTCCTTGTGTTCTACACAGGCTCAGGTTGCTGGTACTGCAATTTTAGCAGCTCTGCATTATAGGCTGAAACTAAAACTAGGCAATATATTTCACTTCAATGCGAGATGTTGGGCTCAAGTATAGAGGGAAATTATGAAAAGGCTCAGCTGTAGTTCAGCATACCTGTTGTCCTCCCCAGGTCCCATTGTGTAGTGAGGCATAGGTGGTATCACCTTCAACAGGGGGAAATCCAAGACCAGAACTGACTTCTCTTTGTTCAGTACAGCATAAAAAGAATCAAATCAATCACATGTAATGAACAGAGGTAGTTGACCTATCTCATAGTGTGAAAGTCATATTCAGGTACAAACAGTTCTCCTTGATGTACATAGTTGATGTGTGGCCTTTGTGAGTTAATGAAATGAAATAAAAGAACAAATGTACAGATGGGTTACCCTGAACAAGGGTATGACCTACCTGAGGCAGAAAAAAAAGGGTTTTTTTTCTGGCATGTTCACAGAATTCTAGTTGGTTATCGAGGCTTCAGTTACAGAACCAATGCTATTTTGTTTCTATCCTGCTACTTACATTTTAGGCATCCTTTGGCCACTGTATCATGCACATAGTTTTTCTATTTTCACTAAAACAGTGTACATTCAACAATCTTCTTCTGATCATTTTAGGGAAACTGACCACTGCAACTTGTATGTGTAGTATTTCAGAGACAGCTAAGATAAAATATACTGTATGTCCAAGAACATGTACTAAAAGACATGTTTTTGAAGGCGTAGAGTGCCTATGCAATGTTCCTCTATTTGTTGTCCTTATGCAATTGTGCTGTTGTTCTTGTTTGCCCACAAAAACACAAAGCTGTCCTTTGGTTTTGCCCTTTGGTGAATTTCTTGTGAATGTTCATGAAATTGCCTCATATCTACCTCAATAACATTTCCCTCTTTTATTTTGCATATGAAAATCTTGATGCTCTTTGCCACCTTGTGTTGGCATCACTGATTAGCTCACTCTTAATGCCTATCTTCTTGGAGCCATGTTGATCATTCTGTTGATCTTAAGGAAATGGAGGCACTTCATCAAGCACTTGGCCTTAAATTTCTTACCATTGTCAGAGACTCTTAAGTTCTTTTGAGCTCTGTTGTATTAAATTCCAGGCTTCTCAAGTTCCAGGCTTCTCAATATGTGTCATGACAATACAAATAATAATAACAAAATCTCTTTCTACATTCATGTATGTATATGAACAGTTGATATGCTTAAATCTCTCAAAGGGAGTTCCTTTTGCCTAACTGTGCTGCACTAAAAGTTAGTTGTTTTGCATATATCATCAAAATTGTCACTGACAAAGACCTGAGAGCAATCCATTACAACTATTTTAGACATAGATCTTTGGATGATATAAATTCCTTTCAGGAGATATGTCCCTCTTTCCTTTGACAATATAAAGAACATATACTGGCTTAGATTTAGCATATAAGTTTTTGGATAGCTCAGGCTATGCAAGATTAATCCCCTCCTTGCTCTAGAAACTATATTGATGAAGTTCAGGAAGTTGGCTGAGAGCTCCTTGAAAATATGTGTCAAATATGTTTTCATAAGAACAATGTAAAGCCTATCGCAATCCTCAGGATTAATTGCTAATATAAGTAAGCCATCAGGGAAATGCAGCAGCTGATTCTAATGCCCATTTCTTTTTAATGGAATTCTAAAGGGCCAAGGCATAATACTTGCCACAGAGACTGCTTTTAGTTTTAAACTTTAATACTGGTCACAGACAGCTGAGGATTTCAAAACCCATGCACGTGGCATCAGCAGATCCATAGATAGAACTAGACCTTCAGCTGATGAGAAGAAAGAGAATGCTACGGAAACTAAGAGAAAAACCAAGTTCGCCCCATCTTGCAGATTTGCCTCTTCATCATTTCTCAACTAGTCTCATTCTGTCAGAACAGCTTGATCGGTCAAAATACCTTGTTTCTAAATTTTGTCAAATGACTTTAGCTTTGGACTTCATGTGAACTCTAAGAGGTTAGAGCTTTACATGATTATCACCCATAAATGGGAAATTTCTCCTGTGCCACTGTAATTACAGTAGATGGCTTTCTAGAGACACAGGCAATTTCATACACAGATTTTAGCCTAATAGAAAAAAACACATTTAAATGCCACAGACATTCCTCATAAAACTTGTGGTATATATTTCTTGGCAATCACCATGCATTTCTTCTTGCAAAATAAAATTTGTGACACTATTAAACTTAGGGAGAAAATAATAACATTTAGAAGAACTCTCCATGCCTTAAGAGTCTAACATGAGTTCCTCTGGTGCTAGTGCTCTGGACCTCTTTCATTCTCACCCTGAACACAATAACGCCATCTCTCTTAATAAAAGTCACTACCCCATTATTTTGAATCTATAGGCAGAGTGTTAATGGGAAGATTTGCAGTTACTCGAGCTAGTTAGCAGCTCTGTACTCCCACTTGCGGAGGGCAGCTCACACAGCTGCCACAGTCAGCAGCTGAAAAGTGCTTTCCATGTGTACCTTCTTCTGTCCCTTTGATCCATTACTAATCTAAATTGGATGGATTCTCTGGTGTCTTCTTTATTTGGAAATACTTTTGTCAAGAATTGACTTGTGAACCTTCTTTGAGAGCATGATTATTCTTGTTTCTGTCTTTAAAATACACGTGTGCACTTCAGTTATAAATTGCTTAGAATGATGCTCATGAGCAGACTAGTCTTCCTATACATGTTAATGCTTACAGTTTACTTGAGATTGCTTGAGGTTTATGTTTATTGCAGATCTGATATTTATTCTTTCATTTTACATAACTCTGTTATAATTTATAAAAATATCCCAAACAACCCTGTTTGTTTTGTTTGGTGTTTGGGTTTTTGTTTTGTTTCTAAAAAGGCCTATCAAAGCTTTCTTCACAGAGTTTATTAGGACAACATTTGCACAGTAGGAGTTAATTTAAATCCATTAATTTGATTCACCTTCAATCTTAATCTGGTTTTCTGCTGTCAGGTGCTTCTGTGTGGTTCCAGTTGAGCACCAACAGTAAAATTATGGAAGACATTCTGTAGCCAGGAAAATGAGTATTACTCATGAATCAGACAGTAGATAGGAATAGCTTTCCAATCCAGACAAGCGTTTCCCCAGAACAGTATCTCTTTCTTTAGGATGGCTTCCTGTCTGATCTAAAGAGTTGTCGTGGTACGTCACTGAAGAGAAAGAGAAATGTAGGAGCTGGTACATTTTATCTCTGAAAGTTTCAGGTAGAAGTAAGTTCCAGACAGAATTCAGTTACTAGAAAAATACATATTTGGAGAGCGGTTGAGTTACGACAGAGGACTTGGGGAGACTTGGGTTCAATCAGGTGGCATTTTTCTACATATTCTATTTTGGGGGCTGTTTTTCTCATGCATGCAATAGTTTAACTCACTGTTTTCTCTTTCTCTCTGCAAGTTGAGTGTTGCTGTGTGCATTGGATTTTTTGCTGCCTGGAGCCCTTATGCCATCATTGCCATGTGGGCAGCTTTTGGATCAATAGACAAGATTCCACCATTAGCCTTTGCTGTGCCAGCTGTCTTTGCAAAGTCTTCCACACTCTACAATCCAGTTATCTATCTCCTTCTGAAGCCAAACTTCCGAAAAACTATTGCCAAAGACTTCACAGTTCTTCAACAGTTATGCCTGAGGAGCT
Source organism: Hypotaenidia okinawae (assembly GCA_027925045.1). Taxonomy (NCBI): domain Eukaryota; kingdom Metazoa; phylum Chordata; class Aves; order Gruiformes; family Rallidae; genus Hypotaenidia; species Hypotaenidia okinawae. The sequence continues at coordinate 117,323,582 of BSDF01000002.1, read as the reverse complement.
GCTTTTGTGTCAAAGCACCACAAAACTACAGAACAACTTTGAGCACTAGCTTGAGAACAGTTAAGGGCAAAAATGAATCCAACTGTAAATCTTTGCCAATTGTGGAAGAACGTCCTTATTTTCAATGTGAAAAGCACAGTGATGCTTTTGAATGCCTTCAAAGCTGTCCAAAATATTGCCGGGAGGGGATGAGCACCATGGAATGCCCTCCTCAAGAAACTGTGTCCTTGGAGAGCAACCTCCAAGCAAAAGTGACAAGTCAGGCCAGTAAGAAGTCAGTAAAGGTGGTTGTGCGTGGAGAAAAAGGCACTGAAATAGATACCTTGGAAATCACCGTGGAAGCAGTACCTGTGCACCGTGCATTTACAGACCTCTAGAGCTGCTTGAATGAAGCCCTCTGACGGTGCTGTTGTTATATGGGATTTATGAATGTAACTTTTTCCAAAGAATCCTTCTACAACCCCATTTTTTTTTTACTATTTTCCTGCTTTTTTTCTCATTCTCTCTGATGGGGCACGTGCTATGGTATGGATATGCCATAAATGCTGTATGACTCTTGCCATGCCAGCTGAAGTACATTGTATTAACTTTGTTCACACCATGAACTACGGTCAGACAAATCCTCTTTGCATTTTGTGACAACCTTTTACGCATTTTCAGAGCACTGAGATTTTTTCCATAAAGCATTATTACCCTTTCTAGACTCTGTACCTTTTATATTCTGTCTGTTCAAGAGAAATAACAAAGTGTGGAGTTTTAAAAATGCAAACTAATACTGGTTTAATTGTTACAGCAACTGAAAAATTAAATGCTGAAATGCTTGTTTTCCAAGAAGTGATGCTGAATGACCACATATGTTGCATTTGCTGGGAGGTGTAGGTGATTTCGTTCCTTGCTTTGAGATGAACAGGCAGGTTCTGACCTTGTTCAACATGAATGAAATTAAAATATTTCTGTTAATACAAGATGGTATGTAACTTTTGTTTACCTTCTGGTGTAATTTTAGAACTTGCCCTAGAATGTTTTATGTTCTTCGTTATTCTCAGATTTCTGTGTAGGACCTTGGAATTAGAAGACTGAAGACCTGGCCCACAAGTACCATAAGGAGCAAGAATCTCTGCTGGTGCAAATCACTGAAACCTGTGAAAACTAATCCATGTGAAGATCCCGCTCCTCCAGGAATTCTTGAATTTGGCTTACAAGGACAAGTTTACAGAGTGAGAACAGACACAGTTCTTCTTTCCCTTGTTCTTGGGCTCATTTCTGTTCCTTTGGAAGAGGAAGGAAAAGAAAATTAAGGGGTGTTTGAGAAAGAGATTTTGAAATGGTTACTTCTACTGGTCAGGGAGGATTTGGTTGAACTGCTTCTCTGTTTCACAGCTTGCCAGCAAGCAACACCATATCCTCCACTGCTGTTGTGACAGCAAGGGCATGCTGGAAGTGTCAGGCTACAGCCAAAATTACCATAGCTTCATTATTACAAGTGGGTATGATATAGGGAAGCCATATAGAAATAGAAAGAATAGCTCACAGGATTTAAGACAAGTAATTGTGTAGCCTGAAACAATTAAAGAAAAGAGGCCCACAGGAACTGGTTTTAGACCTTCTGGTATCTCAAGGAAGCATTGTAGGAAAACAGGAATTCAGGATTTAGGAAACAAGACGAAACAAGATGATATTGATCACAGAGATGTCAATGAAGAAACAGATGGCCGGAATACATCCATAGGCCTCCTTATCAGTTAGCCCAAACGGATAAGAACAGTGCAAGCTTGCAAGACCCTCGGATTCCAGACTAAAAATTGACCCTCGCCCACAATTCCTGGAAGGATCTGCATAAACGTGAAGGATGATAGGCTAATTAGCATACAAGGCAAGAGTAGGCGGGTACAGGTAATTAATATGTATAGGCGTAAAATAAATATTCATTACCATGTTGTATAAGTAAACGGACGGCTTGCTGTGTGGGGTGTGCGTGTTTGTGGCGGAGCGATCCCCCGCGCACCCAGCGCTGAATAAACATACCTACTTTATAACTTCCCAGTTATAGAGTCTATTTTCCGCACGTCAGGTATAGCTTTGCTTCCCAGCTGGGACTACTTTGGGCAATAAGGCAGACTTCACCACCAAGGACTTTGCCATCTGCAAAGCCAGTTCCTTCTCTGCTCTGCAGGAGACACTACCATGGCTTCAGGGGAGCACCTGTATCTTTATAACAACCATGATTCATCAGCTACAGGTTTTGCTGCGTTTCTGTGCTGACTTGAAGAAAAGATACATGATGGCAATAGGGACAGCCATGTTACTTTATGAAAGTCCCCAATTAGCCACTTTCAGGGATTTTCTGTTGCTATAGAGTGCATTTGTCATATTTACTTGGGCTATAGTTTTCTGACCTGTGTTTAAACTGCCCTCACTGCCCCCCTGCCCCAACCCTTCCCCCAAGCCTCCTTTTATCCTCTGTTTATGTACATGAACAGTCATTAAGATAACTTTTTTTTGATTTCCATATGCATAGAAACACGATGCATGTCTAAAATACATGACCTAATGAAGAGTACAAAACATTGAAGCATTACAGCAACCTTCTCCAAGGTGAAAAATAACGTGTCTCCTCAGAAACTCCAAAAAATGCATCTGGACTTTGAATGTTTAGAATGTCCTTCTGGTCTTTGAATGCTCAGAACGTACTTTCTCCAAGACTTCCCAAGACACACGGGTCAGCAGCACAGCGCAAACAGGAACCTAGTTCTGTGGGGCTGAGAATACTATGACTGCTGTCTCTGACTTCAGATGAGGTGGAATCAGGCTTTGAGGACCCTCAGGCAATGCTGACCTTTTCAGATGATGAATCAGTGAAAAACAGGAGTGGAAGCTACGGTTCAGAGGTCATCCGGTCCTTCCCGTTCAAAGTCCCATTGACGTCAATACGCAAAGCCAAGGATGTGAATAAATCTCTGGAGGACTCACTGAGACAGACGTATGCTTGGGGGCTTTAACTAGCATATCATTGCAGAGCCCAAAAGCCTCATGCTATCAAAAGAAAAAAAAAATTATGGTCTGCATTGTGCAGCGGGGCTGCATGCCCAGCTTCCACACAGATGTTTGAAATCCCAGCTGTAACATGCAGATCTTTAAAATGATCAGAAAAATGTTGGGCATTTTTGTGCTGTGACTGCTCTTTGAGCTGTGCTTTTTTTAAGCTTCATGCTGAGATAATAATATGAGCTATTAGCCTAAACCTCAAGTGTCATTTTTCTGAGAGATCTACAGAGGGGTGTTAGGAAAGTCAGAAAGTTTGGAGTCTCAATTCCTGGATTTATAGTCACTTTCAGTTTAGCATTCTCTAGAGTGGAAGCCAAGTCTGACTTGCACTAGATGCTACTTTTCTTTTTAAGTGGAAAATATGTGAACATATACTTACATAGTGTTCTTTTGTTAATGTGAAGAAAAAACCCACACTGTATCTTTTTATGTTCCCTCAAATTGGCATTGGACTGTCTGAACCTGGCTTTCATCTCTGAGAACAGAGTGAAACATTTACGTAGAAGGTGACATTCAACTTTGCGTAGAAAATGCAATGTTTTAAAAATGACTGTAGAATCCATGCCAGCTCCTTTTATAAATCAATGGGAGGAACATTGTGCCTTTGTGGAGAATTCCCCATATATCAGACATTAAGAATGACATTGCACTCAGACTATGTTCCCACTATTTGATGGGGAAACTTTTCCCTCTCGTGTGGGTCGTTTTTTCTGTAGCAATCACAATCTCCAAAAAAACATTTGAAACCTGCCAGTCTTGGGATTTTCCCTTCTGTTGTTCATCAGGGTTAGTCATAAGTTACTGCTATAAGTGTATGTGTAAATCAAATGCCATCGATTGCAGGGGCTCTTTATCATTATGCATTAAGGTCTGATGAAAGAGTTATTGAAATTTAAAAAAAAACCAATAAATGCTATTCTCACCTGACAAATGAACTTATCATTTCTGTTGCTAACAATGTATTTAAGTACAGCTGTGGTGCTAACATTTGTGGTGTCAGTGGTGGCAATGGCAAGGAGAATCAGTGAGGTTGCTAGTGTAGCATCGCATGGAAGATGTGGTAGACCCTTGCCTGCCTGCTATGCTTTTGAAGGGGAAATTGTTTTTCTAAAACTGACTTGCTCAGAAAGGTCACTGATCTAATACTTCTCCTGACCAGATGGGACCCGAAAGTCATTCCCACCTGGTGGGAGGGTTGGTGGTGCAGATAGGCACAGCTTGTGTGCTAACAGAGGGCTTCATTGCGCACGCAAAGCTTAGGGAAGACCTAATACTGAAAGAGTGCAAAAATCCCTCCCTGGTAGTACTGTAGGGACAAAGGGGTTTGGCTGGCTCAGCTGAGGAAAGAAGGGCAGAGCTAGTGGCTCTGGGCTGGGGATGGCTAATCCTTGGGCCAGGGCAGCAGATGGGTGCCCGCACTCCACGATCACAGCACCCTTGCTCTCCTTCTGTATTTTTTTCTAAAGTCCATTAAGTTTTTGGGATGGGAAATACTTACTCCTCTGTGTGCAAAGGATTTCAAAGCTGGTGGGAGACACCAAGTCTTTCCTTAGTGCACCAGGAGGGGTGAGGTGCTTGCCTGAAGGCAGCGTGAAGGGGTTTGTGCTCCTCTTGACCTTGCTCTGTATCCACCATGTACAGGCAATATGTGCTGTAGGCAGTTTGTACATTTTGGGAGTGTCATCTATGGTGTTTAAACCATTTAACATGTTGGGCAGTTATGTGCTTGCAGTGGAAGGAGAGCCTGTCAGAGGTTGTAGAAAGCAAGAGAAATGGCTGACAGCAGCCAGAAGAGATGGAAATAGCTCTTTATAACTTTTCTGACATCTTCCTGTGGCCCTTTTCCTCCCTTACACTGTGTCCTTTCCTGCTGTGCTCTCTCATTCCTCTCTGCTCTGCTCTCTGACTTCCCCCAGCTTTCTATTTCTTTTCCTGTTCTTTCCTTCCTCCTGACTCCCTGACACTCAGAGCATCCCTGGGGAGCTCTACAGCAGGCACCATGTTGTTTCGTCTTGTTGACTATCTGGCTTTATTTTAGCAAGGTACCAT